>JANAVB010041619.1:10893753-11060940 GCA_029216955.1 Iris pallida
ATCCATTTGTCTTGCCTTGCATCATGTCTAGGACGTGACTTCCTGGGTACCACGGCCAGGGACTCGCGCTAAATTGGATTAGGCTAATGATTAGATCAAACTAGAACATGAAGAATTCCCAGTCACAGGCAATCTCGTTATCTGGGCGCTTTAATGGACTTGTAGCTTGCCGACGAGTAGAGCACATTTCCAGCACACTGTCATGTGTTGCACCCTCTAAGTCACCTAAGGGTACATTGTCTCCCGGGCAATGTACCCACCTATAACTCTCAACCCGCGGAAGGATAACTGGATGGTCTGCAGGGCTTGGGACTGGAAATTCTCACTTGCATCTTGTTAGTAATTAGGTTTGTGATAACCCTAGTTAGTTAAAGTAGTAAGCCGTAGTACTTGCTTGGCCGATTGTGAATGAATGTTGTCCAGCTCTGTTTAAGTCTTGTCTAGCCCCTGTACCTGGAACTCTTGATCATGATTGTTTTACTTATCTCTAACGATAAAAGGGTAGAGACAGTGAGCTATTCAGGCGAAGGGGTACAATCCCGGTCCTTGTTTGGTTAAGGATTGTAACCTGGCTCCCGGAATGGTTCCACGTCCCTAGTCGTTTATCGCCCTGTGTACTTTACTACTTGTACTTCTTTTATTCCTTATGTTCTGATATGCTGGCTTTTGTTCTTATTTGTGGCCTCCTTTGTGGCACTTGCTCTTTCTGGGGTTTGACCCAGCTGGTTTTGTGTGGCCAGATTACGGAGCAGCTCCCGAGGATCTATCGAGCTTCCAGCCCAATGGTGACAACTAGACGGAACCCGGGCCAAGAGTGGGTTTTCCTTTTGTTTCACCCACTTATATGTAAATTTATTCTTTTGAGGCGTTTAGCCGACGAGCACCTGTTAGCTCGATGCACATTTACTTACTGTCTGCCTACGGGCTGTAAACATGATTAACAAATCCTAGGGTTTATCATGTATGACTGAACTCTTGCTAGTCCCATCATTTTGTACGACTAGCTTCATGATCATCCAATATGTAATATTTGGGACGCCTTATATATATATATTTGATGCTCTAATATCTTGTAACTCTGTTAATTGCTTGAGATTGAGACAATAGGCTTGACCTTAAGAGACTGCTGGCTTGTAGTAAACCCTCATATCTAGACAGCCGTGACCGTATAGTTGAGATGTATTCTATTTCAATATACGTAGCTGGCTATGTCTGCCCCCGCTCTCCAGTATTCTGGTTCTGGGGCGTGACATGGTTTAAGTGGTGGCCCATGCAGGTCTTGGCATTCAAGAAATATGAGGGTTTACCGAATAGATGTCTTAATCAATATTCGTCCTTGATCTCTGCTCGTATCTTCAAATCCCTGAGAATCTCGACCTGATCACATTGCTTGTATCATTGATCTGTCCTGGTCCTTTCCTTATTGTTCCCTATGTCGTCTTCTTCAGCGGCATTACTCCCGGACCTGCCAACCAGCCAGAGGAAGCTCGACAAGCACCCCAGTGCCAGGAAGATCAAGCTCAGCACTCTGGAGTAGCCTTCCGAGTTATGTTTCCCGGAGGCTCAGAACCTCCAGTTCAGGCAGCTCTGCCCGTTCAACCAGCTAGACAGGATGAGGAACCTTTGGTAGGGCTTATCAGAGAACTGCTTGCATCCCAAGATCGTCGAGGCGACGTATTGCACCAGGAAGTTCATGATGCACTAAACCGAGGAGGTCCCCAAGGGAATCAGGCGGCTAACAGTTTCAAGCGCTTGAACCCTCCCTTCTTTGACGGCAGTGAAGATGCGATTGCCGCGGACGCTTGGCTTCAGGCTACCGAGGTGGTTCTAGAAGCAGCAAGGACACATGAAAATGAGAAGGTGGCGGTGGTACGCCTACAGTTGTTAGGCTTGGCTCGCGATTGGTGGGCAGCTCAGGCCATGGGGTTAGCGGCACCAGTCACTTGGGCGACGTTCAGAGAGAGGTTCCAGACAAAGTACTTCGATGCGGTGGCACGGTACGACCTGCAGACCAGATTCACCAACTTGAAGCAAGGAGGCAGGACGGTCGATGGCTATGCGATCGAGTTTTCCAGGTTGAGTAGGTTCGCCCCCACTTTGGTGGCGACCGAGTTCGATAGGGCTCAGCGATTCCAGCAAGGGCTGCATTTAGAGATATTATTGGCTGTCGAACAGTTCGAGCACCAGACGTTCGATGCAGTGTTGAAGGCAGCAAGGAGGCATGAGTATACCTCCCGGAGAATTGTGGACAAGACCGGAGGCAGAAAGCGGTCCCACAGTCAGATGCACCAATCATCAGCTCCAGCCCCGGCAGCTAGGGGATTGACCATTGGAACTCCGAGGCGGGTGGCCTCAGTGACGTCGGTTCAGCATTCAACCCCGACGTATCCGCAGCAGCAGAAGCAGAAGCAGTCTTCCGCGGTGGGATGTTCGCATTACGGAAAGCCAGGCCATGTAGTGGCAGAGTGTCGTAGGGCGCAGGGATTGTGCCTGGCTTGTGGAGGAGCAGACCACCAGATAGGGACCTGCCCGAATAGGGGAGGTCCATCATCATCCAATCTTTCTAGTTCTTCGGTGAGAGGACCAGCCCCAGTTCCAGTCCAGCAGCAGCAGCAGCAGTACCCGAGGCCATTGTTGCCTCAGGCCCAGGCCTTTCAGCAGCAGAACCAGCAACAGTTCACCCAGGCTCCAGCACAGAACCGATAGACGGGTTTCCAGCAGAGAGGACCCGCAGCTAGAGGTCAGGCTATGATGATGACCATGGAAGAAGAAGTTACACCAGGTGAGGTAGTGGCAGGTACTATTCTCGTCAATACCTTTCCAGCATCTGTATTATTTGATTCTGGTGCATCGCATTCATTCATGTCTGCACGATTCGCGACACGGATAGGATTGGAGCCCGAATCATTATCAGTGAGGCTCAATATACTTACTGGTAATGGTCTTGTGGGAGTAGATCGAGTATTTTCCTCGTGTCGGATCGTAGTTAGCGGTAGGGAGTTCCCCGCTAGGCTCATAGAGTTTCCTATGGCAGACTATGATGTGGTCCTAGACATGGATTGGTTGAGGAACCATTATGCTAGGATAGACTGCCATGTTGGCAGAGTTGTCTTTAGTATTCCCGGAGAGCCAGAGTTTTCATTTTCCAGAGGCACAGTAGAGCCATCTCCTCCAGTATTGCGGATGGCAGTAGCAGCAGTGCAGTTGCCCCGGATAGTTGAAGAGTTTCCAGATGTCTTCCCAGAGGAACTTCCAGGGATGCCACCAGAGCGGGAGATCGAGTTCACCATCGACTTGATTCTCGGGACAGCACCAGTATCAGAGCGAGTCTACAAAATGGCGCCTTCAGAGTTGGAGATTTTGTACAAGATGATTGAAGAACTCAGGACCAAGGGATTCATTCGTACAAGTGGATCGCCTTGGGGAGCCCCGATGCTTCTCGTGAAAAAGAAGGATGGTACGTCCAGGCTATGTGTTGATTATCGTACCTTAAACTCAGTGACAATCAAGAACAGATACCCTCTCCCGAGGATATATGACTTGTTTGATCAACTCAAGGGGGCTTCAGTTTTCTCGAAGATAGACTTGCGGTCAGGATACCACCAGATCAGAGTCAGAGAGCAGGACATCCCGAAGACGGCGTTCAGATCTAGGTACGGGCATTGGGAGTTTCTAGTTATGCCCTTTGGAGCGACCAATGCGTCGGCAGTGTTCATGGACCTCATGAACCGTATTTTCATGCCTTACTTAGATCAGTTTGTGATAGTGTTCCTTGATGACATCCTGGTCTACAGCAAGAGTAAAGCAGAGCACGAGCAGCATCTCAGAGTTGTCCTTCAGATTCTCAGAGAGCACCAGTTGTACGCCAAGTTCAGTAAATACGAGTTCTGGCTCGATCGCATTTCTTACTTGGGTCACATCATTACCAGAGAAGGAGTGGAAGTGGATCCCCAGAAGATTGTGGCTATCGAGTCTTGGCCAGTACCCAGCTCAGTGGCAGAGGTTCGCAGCTTCCTTGGATTGGCCGGTTACTACCGGCGATTCGTCTCTGATTTTGCAAGAATTTCAGCACCGATGACCCAGTTGACCCGCAAGGATGTGCTGTTCGTTTGGACAGCAGAATGTCAGGAATCATTTGAGAAGTTGAAGCGAGGTTTGATAACGGCTCCCATTCTTACCCTTCCAGATGGGACCGAAGGATTCACAGTTTATTGCGACGCTTCAGGCAGAGGATTGGGATGTGTTTTGATGCAGCATGGAAAGGTAATTGCTTATGCATCACGTCAACTCCGTGATCATGAGAAGAATTATCCGACCTACGACTTGGAGCTAGCAGCAGTAGTGTTTGCACTTAAGTTGTGGAGGCACTGCTTGTACGGAGACAGAGTGGAGATATTTACTGATCATAAGAGCCTGAAGTATGTTTTCACCCAGAAGGATCTTAATATGCGGCAGAGAAGATGGCTCGAGCTACTGGTGGACTACAATGTGGATTTGTAGTATCATCCAGGGAAGGCCAACGTTGTAGCAGATGCGTTGAGCCTGTGAGCCGGAGTTTATTTCCTGACGGCGCAACCGAAGTTATTGGCAGATTTTCAGAAGATGGGAATAGAAGTTGTCCTCCCTTCCAATGTGGCCTTGATGGCCAGCCTACAGATTCAGTCCACCATAATTGAGAGGATCCGGACAGCACAGTTAACAGATTCCATGATTCAGCGGCTCAGAGCAGAGTGCGAGGCAGGGAGAAGGCCAGAGTTATGTATTCATGAGGATGGTACACTTCGACACGGCACGCGTCTTTGTGTACCCAGTGGAGATATCAGATAGGAAGTCATGGCAGAGGCTCACAGTTCGCAGTATTCCATCCACCCAGGCAGCACGAAGATGTACAGAGATATTCGTCAACACTTTTGGTGGAATGGTATGAAGAGAGAGATAGCCCGGTATGTCTCTCGATGTTTGGTTTGCCAACAAGTCAAGGCTGAACATCAGAGGCCAGCTGGACTTCTTCAACCCTTGCCGATCCCAGAATGGAAATGGGAGCACCTTACTATGGATTTCGTGACTGGGCTACCCAGATCTCCGGCAGGCAGAGATGCTATTTGGGTCATTGTGGACAGGCTTACCAAGGTGGCACACTTTCTTCCATTTAGAGTTGGACAGTCGACGGCGCAGCTAGCAGAGATGTATCTCAGGCAGATCGTCCGACTTTACGGAGTGCCAGTCAGCATAGTATCAGACAGGGATACGAGATTCACATCGCACTTCTGGCGCAGTCTTCATCAAAGTTTGGGGACTCGTCTCAAGTTCAGCTCAGCATATCATCCGCAGACAGATGGGCAGTCAGAACGTACTATACAAACTCTCGAAGATATGTTGCGGTCGTGTACCCTTGACTTCGGTGGTTCATGGGAGGATCACCTGCACCTGGTGGAATTCTCGTACAACAATAGTTTTCAGGCCAGTATCCAGATGGCACCCTTCGAGGCTCTGTATGGGAGGAAGTGCAGATCCCCGTTAGCATGGGACGATGTCGGAGAGAGGCAGATGCTCGGTCCAGAACTGATTTCTCAGACGGTTGAAGTGGTCAGGAAAGTCAGAGATCACCTCCGAGTTGCTCAGGATCGCCAGCGCCATTGGGCCGATGCTCATCGGCGTCCCTTAGAATTTGTCGTCGGCGACCATGTGTTCCTTAGGATCTCGCCTACCCGCGGCGTCAGTCGTTTTGGCGTGCGGGGAAAGCTTAGTCCTAGGTATATAGGGCCGTTCGATATTCTGGAGCGAGTAGGCGATGTGTCCTATCGTCTCGCTCTTCCGCCGTCGCTAAGTGAGGTACATGATGTATTCCATGTATCCCAATTAAGACGGTACATCCCGGACCCGAGCCATATCCTAGATCATTCGGAATTGGTTGTTGGTACCAACCTTTCGTATGAGGAGAGACCCGTGTCTATATTGGACCGGAGAGAAAAGACGCTCAAGAACAAGACTATTAACTTAGTCCGTGTTGCTTGGGGTCATCACTCTCTAGGTGAGTCAACGTGGGAGCGTGAGGACGACATCCGATCGCGATATCCCTACCTGTTTGACTCGTGAGGTATAATGTCTTTCTTATGCCTTACGCTTTCCCTTTTCTTGCTTGCATTGTATGATTGTATGATTGAACTGCTTAGTGTAGCTTGCATGTGCTTAGTATAGCTTGTCGTGGCAATCTCTAGCTCCTTGATTAAATTTCGAGGACGGAATTCTTTGAAGGTGGGTAGAGTTGTCACCCCCATTTCCTGTATTTCGTATTTGTACTCGTAATTGATTTTTTGGCACGTATTTTATTTTCTCGACTTGTGGATTCGGGTTCTCATAAATGGGTTTTGGACCATGGCTTGGTTTTATTTTGTAGAGTTGGTTTGATTTGGTTTGGTTCATCATGAGTGGAACACCTTAGCCTATTCTCCACCTCCATTCCATCACAACCACCCTCATTAAAACCTACCAACCTTTTTTCTCTCCTCCATAACTCCATTAATTTCTTACAACTTCTTCTTCTTCTTTCTTCCACACAACTCTCCAACCCATAGGCAAGTGCACCTTGCCATCAAATAAGCACCACTTTTTATTTGTCCATTAGCTAGATTAGGCCATGGAGAACAACTTTAGAACTTGACATTTTGTGATTTGGAGCTTTTATTTTTCTAGATCTAGGTTTTGACTATTTTCGGATTTACATGATTTTGATCTATTTTGGTTGGATTTTTGTGGGTTTTGATGCTTCCATGTGGAAGAGAATTCAATTTTACTCAAGTTAGACCTTTGAAAATCTAGATTTGGTTTTGATTTTACCAAGATATGAAGTTTTGAACCTTAGAGTTCTTGGAGTCTTCTTCTCGGCCCGGAGAAGAAGACAGCAGCCTGCGCTCTTTAGCGCAGGGCTGGATTGCGCATCCCCCTCGGCCAGCGCTCTTTAGCGCAGCGCCGACCGCGCAGCTTGCCCCTTGGCGAACTGTGCTCAACCCGAGTGCGTATGGATTCATGCGCAGTCTGCTCATGCGCAATCTATCCCTGTGCACCCCACTCATGCGCAATCTGACCCTGCGCCATCCATTCCTGCGCAACCTGATCCAGCGCAATCCATCTGCTGCGCTGCTCACCCTGCGCAGTTGGTACCCTGCGCAGCTCACCCAGCGCACTTGGCACCCTGCGCAGTTGGTACCCTGCGCAGCTCACCCTGCGCACTTGGCACCCTACGCAGCTCACCCTGCGCACTTGGCGCCCTGCGCAGTACATACCCTGCACAACCTACTTGTCTATGATGAATTTGTTATTTCTTGATCTTGGCTCTTCTATAGTCCTATTTATATTAGTATTTTATTAGATATTTTACGCCCATTTTATATCCTTACGCCTTTTGACATGAACTTGATTTTGCTTAATATGTTGGGAACGACTATTGTACATAGCATGGTATGACAAGGAACTAGCATAACACGACAGTGACCCGTAGTGGAGCACTCCTGACAGTACCTTGACATGATTTATCTTGATAACTTGATAGTGGCCCGTGGCGGCGCACTCCTGACTTGACTTGTAACTTGTAACTTGACTCGTATAATCAACTTGACACCGTGGGTGTTCCTGCTTGCTTGCTTGTACAATCCACTTGTCTTACCTTGCATCATGTCTAGGACGTGACTTCCTGGGTACCACGGCCAGGGACTCGCGCTAAATTGGATTAGGCTAATGATTAGATCAAACTAGAACATGGAGAATTCCCAGTCACAGGCAATCTCGTTATCTAGGCGCTTTAATGGACTTGTAGCTTGCCGACGAGTAGAGCACATTTCCAGCACACTGTCATGTGTTGCACCCTCTAAGTCACCTAAGGGTACATTGTCTCCCGGGCAATGTACCCACCTATAACTCTCAACCCGCGGAAGGATAACTGGATGGTCTGCAGGGCTTGGGACTGGAAATTCTCACTTGCATCTTGTTAGTAATTAGGTTTGTGATAACCCTAGTTAGTTAAAGTAGTAAGCCGTAGTACTTGCTTGGCCGATTGTGAATGAATGTTGTCCAGCTCTGTCTAAGTCTTGTCTAGCCCCTGTACCTGGAACTCTTGATCATGATTGTTTTACTTATCTTTAACGATAAAAGGGTAGAGACAGTGAGCTATTCAGGCGAAGGGGTACAATCCCGGTCCTTGTTTGGTTAAGGATTGTAACCTGGCTCCCGGAATGGTTCCACGTCCCTAGTCATTTATCGCCCTGTGTACTTTACTACTTGTACTTCTTTTATTCCTTATGTTCTGATATGCTGGCTTTTGTTCTTATTTGTGGCCTCCTTTGTGGCACTTGCTCTTTCTGGGGTTTGACCCAGCTGGTTTTGTGTGGCCAGATTTCGGAGCAGCTCCCGAGGATCTACCGAGCTTCCAGTCCAATGGTGACAACTAGACGGAACCCGGGCCAAGAGTGGGTTTTCCTTTTTGTTTCACCCACTTATATGTAAATTTATTCTTTTGAGGCGTTTAGCCGACGAGCACCTGTTAGCTCGATGCATATTTACTTACTATCTGCCTACGGGCTGTAAACATGATTAACAAATCCTAGGGTTGATCATGTATGACTGAACTCTTGCTAGTCCCATCATTTTGTACGACTAGCTTTATGATCATCCAATATATAATATTTGGGACGCCTTATATATATATATATATATATATATATATATATATATATATATATATATATATATATATATATATATATATATATTTGATGCTCTAATATCTTGTAACTCTGTTAATTGCTTGAGATTGAGACAATAGGCTTGACCTTAAGAGACTGCTGGCTTGTAGTAAACCCTCATATCTAGACAGCCGTGACCGTATAGTTGAGATGTATTCTATTTCAATATACGTAGCTGGCTATGTCTGCCCCCGCTCTCCAGTATTCTGGTTCTGGGGCGTGACATGGTTTAAGTGGTGGCCCATGCAGGTCTTGGCATTCAAGAAATGTGAGGGTTTACCGAATAGATGTCTCAATCAATATTCGTCCTTGATCTCTGCTCGTATCTTCAAATCCCTGAGAATCTCGACCTGATCACATTGCTTGTATCATTGATCTGTCCTGGTCCTTTCCTTATTGTTCCCTATGTCGTCTTCTTCAACGGCATTACTCCCGGACCTGCCAACCAGCCAGAGGAAGCTCGACAAGCACCCCAGCGCTAGGAAGATCAAGCTCAGCACTCTGGAGTAGCCTCCCGAGTTATGTTTCCCGGAGGCTCAGAACCTCCAGTTCAGGCAGCTCCGCCCGTTCAACCAGCTAGACAGGATGAGGGACCTTTGGTAGGGCTTATCAGAGAACTGCTTGCATCCCAAGATCGTCGAGGCGACGCCTTGCACCAGGAAGTTCATGATGCACTAAACCGAGGAGGTCCCCAAGGGAATCAGGCGGCCAACAGTTTCAAGCGCTTGAACCCTCCCTTCTTTGACGACAGTGAAGATGCGATTGCCGCGGACGCTTGGCTTCAGGATACCGAGGTGGTTCTAGAAGCAGCTAGGACACCTGAAAATGAGAAGGTGGCGGTGGTACGCCTACAGTTGTTAGACTTGGCTCGCGATTGGTGGGCAGCTCAGGCCATGGGGTTAGCGGCACCAGTCACTTGGGCGACGTTCAGAGAGAGGTTCCAGACAAAGTACTTCGATGCGGTGGTACGGTACGACCTGCAGACCAGATTCACCAACTTGAAGCAAGGAGGCAGGACAGTCGATGGCTATGCGACCGAGTTTTCCAGGCTGAGTAGGTTCGCCCCCACTTTGGTGGCGACCGAGTTCGATAGGGCTCAGCGATTCCAGCAAGGGCTGCATTTAGAGATATTATTGGCTGTCGAACAGTTCGAGCACCAGACGTTCGATGCAGTGTTGAAGGCAGCAAGGAGGCATGAGTATACCTCCCGGAGAATTGTGGACAAGATCGGAGGCAGAAAGCGGTCCCACAGTCAGATGCACCAATCATCAGCTCCAGTCCCGGCAGCTAGGGGATTGACCATTGGAACTCCGAGGCGGGCGGCCTCAGTGACGTCGGTTCAGCATTCAATCCTGACGTATCCGCAGCAGCAGAAGCAGAAGCAGTCTTCCGCGGTGGGATGTTCGCATTGCGGGAAGCCAGGCCATGTAGTGGCAGAGTGTCGTAGGGCGCAGGGATTGTGCCTGGCTTGTGGAGGAGCAGACCACCAGATAGGGACCTGCCCGAATAGGGGAGGTCCATCATCATCCAATCTTTCTAGTTCTTCGGTGAGAGGACCAGCCCCAGTTCCAGTCCAGCAGCAGCAGCAGTACCCGAGGCCATTGTTGCCTCAGGCCCAGGCCTTTCAGCAGCAGAACCAGCAGCAGTTCACCCAGGCTCCAGCACAGAACCGATAGAGGGGTTTCCAGCAGAGAGGACCCGCACTCTATTGTGTTATGCGCCTAGGCACTTGGTTGTGTCATGCGCCTACAGAACATGTGCTCATGCGCCCACACAGAACATGTGCTTATGCGCCCACGCAAAATTTGTGCTTATGCTCCCACAGGCCCTTTGGGCGCATAACATCAGGACGCATAGAATTTCTCAGTACTTAGCACTTTTTTCTGTAGATTCTAAGTCTGACTTTTTCTTATGTCTTCGCAGTTGACATGGTTGTCCCGGCCCTTGGTGGGATTCCTCTTGGCTCTGCCTGCCATGCTCTGGATTCAAGCCTTATCACCGCAATGGTCACAAAAGCTTAGGTGAAGATCAGTCATGACCAGCCTTCGGTGCGGGTGATTGCTATGCTTGAGCAGGATAAAATGTTCTTGAAGCAGATGATAAATGATGAGAAGTTCACACTCGGAGGGCACGGAGCTTTAAGAGACAGTACTTCATGTTTGGTGACAGCCTGGGATTTGAGGACAACGAGACAATATGTCTAGAAGACCCTCTGGTAGTTAGGTTAAATAACCAAATGATATGTTTGCCATCGATGAAGCGCCAATACCCTTTGTCAGCGTTTACTGATCTGGCTGTGCGGAGGCAGATGAAATGGAATCTGACCCCTGAACTGCATAGGGTCATTTTTGGCAGGATCCAATTCAACTCTGATGACCGAAAGAAGGACACTTTCAAGTGTTTCAAGGGCTCCACGTCCTACTCCATGAGGGGGCTGCATCCTAGGGCCATAATAAACGATGTCCCGACTGATCTTCACCCTTATGCTGATGAGACTCTCTCCAATCTGATGCTGTCAAAGAAGGAGTCGTATCCGGGAGGGAAGCTGCGGATGGAAGGTTGGAGGTACTCTGTCCCGTTCTGGAACGACCTTACTGGATGGGTGCTCTCGACTTACGTGGCCACCCTAAAAGCTGCCGGCTTTTTTTATGTCGTTAGAGCTACCCAATATGGCATTAAGGTTAACTGGCCTATGTTTGTCTCATTGGTGGAGTTATACAACTATCACACGTGTACCTTCTTCACTCCGGATGAGGAGATGGGTCTGGCTCTTCACGAGATGCAGGCGATATTAAAACTTTTTGGGGGGACTGAGCCATACAAAGAATATGTTCCATGTGATGAGGAGCTCCTGGATTTGGAGAGAGAGAACTCCAAGATGATGGAGGTGTACAAAGAGTTACTCTGTCCCTCTTTATCTGTCACCAGGTCACAAAAAAGGGTAAGACTGAGGGGTCCCTTCCCTATACGAGGGCCTGGACCAACTACATCTTCATCAGAGAAGAAAGAGACGGCCCAGTCTCTTTCTCGACTCGTAAGCCCTCGACGAAATCTGAGATAGAGCAGTTGATGGCAGATCACGGGACTGTAGACACCGAAGATAGTGATGATCCTGAGGGGAACTTCCCGATTTATTATTTCTTCAGGCAGACTAAGTTCAAGCTATCAGAAAAGGCGGTGCTAGCTACTTTTCTGATGACATGGCTTCGTGATTGTGTAGTCTCTGGTGGTTCAGGGTCTATTGAAAGAATAAGCCAGTGTATGATACTTTCGGCTGTAAAACTGGCCTTTGGATGCCAGGTTGCCCTGCTTTCTGCGATGGTTTGCGCCATCCAACGGGGCTTGTGACACTTCGTTGTGAACGCGGCGACGCCCAATGGCAGAAAGGATTTTGTTAGGATTGAGTTTTCCTTTCATTATCTGATGGGATGGCTGGTATTGCATTGTCCTAGATTAATAAATACCGGGCTGATGGCAGACTCTTTGGTGGGAGATGTCTTTCTTCGGAGATTCAAATATGTAGATTGGACCGTTACAGGGGTGCCTGTTTGTAGGAAGGCTATGAGTTTCCTGCAGAATTATGAATTCTTCATAGTGTCGCCTCCATCTAGTAGTGGCCACGCAAGAGACACCCCAGTAGATGAAGGAGCACTCACTACTAGCCTTCCTATTGGGGCATTTCGTAGGCTCCAGTCTATCAGACCTTCCCATCTAGGGCTCAGGAATAGGAACCACACTTTCCTGGAACCTTAGCATGGCAGTTTGGCTACAGCCGGCTTCCCTTGGGCAATCCCAGCCCTCATTTATAGTCGATAGGAAGCCTGATCAACGGGGCACATGCATGGGGCTACTATAATGCTGGATGTACGGGGACAGTTTTTACCCTGCCAAAAGATAAGCCTGAAACCCACATGCTCTTTGCTACTGCCAAGTTCTATATTTAGGTCAATACCTTTCATTCTCGGTATGACCGTGAGCAGAGTTTAATATTGGGGACTAGGCTTGCCTCCACTCTTGCTGATAAAGGACGAGTACGCACAATGGAGGGTCACAGAAAGGAAGGCGTCGCACCCTCAGCTGAGCTGGCTGCAGCGCCACAGCAGAGAGTTGTTCTTGAGGAGCCTGTTGTTGCAGCGCCTCAGAGAGAGGATACTGAAGAACCTCTTTCTGACATTCCTCATAAGAGGAAAGCTTCCACCGAGCTGGTTCTACGGTCCAAAAGAAAGAAGGTTGTTGTCTCCCGATAGAGAAATAAGGTCACGAACGTGAGCGTCGGCTCGCCTCCTCCCAGAAGATCTTCTCGGTAGACCGGAAAGGGTGGAACGGCATCGCAGGCCGTTACCATTCGGGAGGTAGATCCCTTCCTAGACTCCATAGCCATTTTGGTCAAACCATTAGAAGCTTTCTCACCATTGTGTTTGTCCTTTGCGTAGGACGTTGAAGTCACGACTATGGCAGGTGCTTTTTCGTCTTAAGAGGTGGACATAACAATATTGTCCCCTGCTCGTCCTCAACCGATGGATGAGGGCGGGTCTTCTTCAGTTGTAAGGCTTGATCAAAGGGATGATCAGGACGAAGGCCCAGACCATGACGGCGATCAGAAAGCCAGTCCCTCCTATGATATTTCTTTAGGGGATATGTCTGTGATAGGAGCTATGATGAAAGACTTGGATGAAAATCAAGTCTAATCAGCTCGCCCTCCTCTGGGTATGTCATTCTTGCACTTTTCTTCGGATGAGATTTTTCGACTTCAATTTTGCGTGCAACTTGTGAGGTTGACTTCCATCGTTTATTCCCTTGTACACAAGGAAAGGGAACCAAGCACGAAAGTTGCTCCAAATACCGGGGCTAGACAGGAAGCTGCCTTTGGTTCTCCCAGTAAACTGGCATTAGTTACTGAAGACGTTCTTGATCGGCCTGTTGAGGCGGCCAATATCAAATCTGCTTCGGGTCTAGCTGGGACAGTAGAATACGAGCATTCTGATGCTGCTTTGGCAGATGTTGACAGTGAGCGACCTGGGTTTGCTCTCATTTCCCCGGTTCCAGTTGATGCTGAGCCGGCAGGAGGTATGAGCTTACAACTCCTTCTTTAAGTAAGTTTTTTTTGTTACTGAATATGTGTATTGCTTTATTTGTCAGGTTCAGCTTTCTCCCAAGTAGCTCTTCCTAGGATGGAAGATCCTCATCAAGCTTCATCTCTAACGACCTCTTCTGAAGATGATGAGATGGCTCAGGAAGTCATAAGAGCTTTCTACTCTGTTTTGAAAGTAACGCTTCCTGGAGTTTTGAACCGAAATGCATCCTTCGGTCCTATGAAGGCTATCGCTGAATGCCAGGTGACAGCTCTTGAAAGCATTGATGGATATGAAGAGCGAGCTAATGCTTTAAGGAAGGTCATGGATGACCTGGAAAATCAAGTAGTCAAACTCCGAGAGGTCAGTCAGCGAAGCCTAACGTCATTATTTCTTAATATGGACGCGGCTCTGATTGCAGCTATTGAAGAGGAGAGAGCTATTTTTCAGGTAAGGAAGGAGGTTCTGGCTAAAGAGATCACCGAGCTGGCTGATTAGTATGAACAGTTTGATGCTGTCGGTAGGGCTTGTATTGCCTCAAAGAATAAGCTGGCCATCTAGACCGCTGAAAATTACAACCATATTGTGCAGCTTTGCGAAGAGATTGCTCAGCTCAAAGATGACTTGCAAACAGTTGCATCGTAGCAGGAAGACTACGTGGTTCAGGCTGTTGCGACTGCCACAACTTCAGACCAATTGAAGGCTCAGCTGGTGAAGTTGGAAGAGGAGCATATGAAACTGATTCCTTTCGAGGATGAAGCTGCTCGGCAGGAAGAAGCACGTCGTCGCGCCACCATCAAATCTCAAGCTAAAATCAAGGCTCTAAGGGATAGCATCAATCGATTGTGTATGCCTTAAGTCTTTTGTTCGTAACTGTTTCTTTTAGCCGTCAAGACTCATGTATCTTTTTCTTTTCTCCATCTTCTGATAGACGTTTTTAATAAAGAATCTTTTGGCTTTCAAAACTCATAAATGAAGCTTGTGAAATATCAGAACTAGAGGTGATGTGGACGTAGTAAGAATATTTCTGGTAGGTATTCTGCTAGAGAATTTGATATGGACTTATTATCCGTTTTATATTCAAGATTCCTGATTGTAGATAATAAGTTGAAAGAAGATGCTAATAGGGGTAATATGAACGTAATAACAGAGGATGTTCTATATCTGACCAGAGGTAATATGGACGTGGAAGGATATATAACATTACGTAGGAGTGGATAATTCAAAGATAATATGGAAGTGATTATCCTTGATGAATGCTTTGCTAGAGGTTATATGAACGTGGCAAAACATTTCTTAATCATCCCACTGGGGAAATAATTATCGAAAAATAGTTCAGAGGTAATATGGACGTAACTTATTTTCGTCAGACCAAGTTTGGGCAGAGTCCAAAACGAAAATATTTCTACTGGGGAATCTTTTTAGAGGACCTATTATCCATGGCGTATTCAAGACTTAAAATACGGATAATAGTTAAATGATTTTTTTCTTTTTTTGAATCACATAAATAGTGCACTGTACATTTACATGACTGAAACAGGGTATATGTGAATGTTGTTCATGAAGGTTACACATAATATTTCTTCAGGAACTTGATGTTGATCGGCATCATGAGCAAGTCACCATCAGGTTTGGTTAGTCGATACGCACCATTAGAATACACTGATTCTATAACGAAAGGACCTTCCCATTTAGGCTGGAATTTTTCTTTTGTCTTGTGCGTCATGACCATAGGTCTTCTTACTGCTATGACCAAATCACCAACTTGAATGATTCTTTCCTTCACCTTTTTATTAAAGGCTCTAGAAAGGCATGCTTGGCATAGCTCAATACGCTGTTAAGCTAATAAGTATTTTTCGTCTAGCGCTTCCAGCTCTTGTAGTCACAGACGGTAACTTTCTTCGGCAATCGACTCACTGGCTAAGGCTACTCGAAGAGAAAAAATTTAGATTTCTAGGAGAAGAACTGCTTCGCTCCCATAAACCAGAAAGAATGGCGTATTGCCGGTTGGAGTCTGGGCCGTTGTACGATAGGCCCAGAGATATTCGCCGAGCTTCTCATTCCAATCGCGCTTGTTTGAAGACACGAACTTCTTGAGAAGTTTAATGATAGTCTTATTTAAGGCTTCTGCTAACCCATTAGCCGCTGGATTGTAAGCAGTAGAGGCTACATTTTGGATTCGATTCTTATCGCAGAACCTGTCACGACCCGATCCCAATTTCTTGGGTCGAACCGGATCATGCCCAACCTGCACCGTTGATGAGACGGCGGTAGTAAGCTGTATTCAGTAGTAAACCACACAGACAAAACTCTAACGAAAAATAAAATCTTTTATTCAGAACCACAACCATTACAAAAACATCTTTTATTACATTTAATTACCACAACTAAAATAAAGCACTATCCAGCCTTATGATTCTGAGGTTCCAAGTTCTGCGGGGCCAGAGTTAGACATCAGATCCTCGAAGATGTAATCACCTAAAAATGTTGGTCTCCAGTCAGGAGGGAGCAAAGTACAATCACGAATATCGAATAATTCAAATAATAATTTGAAATTTGCAATGTTAAACAATTTTGAAATACCTTGAACAATATTTTCTAACAATTCTACAATTAAAAACAATGTGATTTGAGTAAGTAACGACTATGACCGGATTGGGATGATTCACTGATATGATCCGGCCTATCCCCGTGTGTGAGAGGGGTAAGCTCGTACAATTAGATTCAATTAGATTCAATGAGGGGTATTGGTCATAGACGCTACACTACTCCCCCAATATCCCGAGTCAATTAGATTCAATGAGGTAATAACAATCAATACTCTAGGAGAGAGTTCCGTGTAACAATGTGGTTTAAAATTGCAATAAAACAATTACTAGTTAAATTACCGAACAAACATAACTGTACTTGCCTTGGTTATTTGTGACTGGATCGAGAGTTTGTTCCAGGAAATTTGGTCAAATACTTTCTCGAAATCCTACATTTGAAATTCCCGACTTAGAACCAAAATTAAGCCGTATCTAGATGTGCTAGTTGTAATCTCTGGAATTAATCCTAGTCAATTTTAGTCTTTATTACGTTAACACAACAAGTCACAACAAACGCGATTATCTAGTGAGTTTGCACTTAATTACGAAAGAAAACCATTTATCATTTTAATTTCGGAAAAGCTTTGCATGTATCAGTTTATTGGCAAAAATATGTAAAGTTAAACCTTGTTTTTAAATGAGAAATCATAATTTTATTATACTACTAATTTGTAACTAAAATGTGAGAAAGACTCATTTAATCAAATAGTAATTTATTTAATCAATGTGAACGAGGTAAAATCTAACTAACTTTTATGTAGAAATTCGCATTTACAGGTTATTTAGCAAAACCTTGTGAGTTTTATATATATAAAAAAATAGATTTTACAAGAAAACGTGAATTTGTTAAATAATACAAACTTATATTTCAAATATTAACTTAATGTGAAAACTACTAAGTTTTCATACTCATTTAATATTCTACGTATCTACGCTAAAAACCAGCAACCCAGAAAAAGAAAGAAAACTAGACTATTAATTACAGGCCACAGAGAAAAATAGAAAACAATGGGCTTATGCCCTTACAGACCATTTACACGAATTTAAATAAGAGAAAATATTTGGTTAGTCTTGAATATTATCCTACAAATTAAAAATAAAATAATAATTTAAATTAAATTTTTATCAAATGAGTCTCAGACTTGGTCCAATCGTCATAATTGCAGCTAATGCCTCAACGTCCGGTGGACCCGGTTTCGTTTGCATTTTCGCTGGGGTCCAGTGACCGTTAAGGTCGTCGCCCAAAAATATTATAAAATAACATTTTTATATCAAAAATCATTTTTAAAAATCGTTTTTATTATTTTGCAAAATTTTCGGCAGTATCTCCTCTGTTTTTGGGACAACCCAATACTGGAAAAATGCACCACAAACACCTGCAAATGTCCCAAACCAACCAGTACTGGAAAATCCGAAACCAATATCAACACATAACCAAAATCCCAAAATACCAACAGAACAAACATCTTTTAAACCCAACAGAACTAACTTTCCAAGAGAAAATATTTCCATCACAAGTATAACAAAACTCCAACAGAACCCAAAAAAAAAAAGAAAACTTCCTACTTATCCAAACTTATTCTCATAGCAAAGAACCCAATATATATATGTATATAAATCCGAAACTCTGAACCAGAGAATAGAACCACCATATATATATTACGTAAAAACCAGATTTCCAAAATTATCCCGCAAATTCTCGGAAACCCGAGAAAACTACAGAACTAGGTTCTGTCAGTTTAATCTCAGCAAGCAACCAATTCCAAGATTTTCGGAAAAGCCGAAAGAACATCGTAATTGTTACGTTGTCAGAAAAAAAAATGAATTCCCGAAGGAATTGGGACCAGACATTCATCATCAACAATAAAGAAATAATTGAGTCAGAGTGTACCGGCAACGGAGTTCCAATTTGGATCTCGGAACAGGAACAGAGCACAACGGGTCAGCACCGTATACAAATCGGACAGTTACCAGGCGAACGCCGGCTTCAGGGGTGCGCCGGAGGGGGTCGACGGACCGGGAGACCGCGCGGGGTCGGCGCCGGCGGCTGACGGTGGCCACGGGGCGGCGCCGGTCGGGCGCTGGTGCGCGGGTCAGGCGCCGGGGAGGTGCTCGGCCCTCGGGAACTCCGGGAAGGGGGTGGTTGGCCGAGAAACTCGCCGGAGAAGTAGATCTAGGGATTTGTGGTTTGGGGAAAACTTTGGAGATGGAGAGGGATGAAGGAGAATGGTGAAGATGGGGATTTATAGGTAGGAGGAGAGGGGAGTTACCTCCTAGAGAAGATGGAGGGCCACCCTACCATGATGGCATCGGCGGCCATAGGATCCGGGAAGTCGGCCGTTGGGTCGACGAAGGAAACCAAAGCTTCGGCTTGCCAAAAAAATGGCTCAACAGCAAATATCATATTACATTGTGAATGAATGCTCATTCATTCATAGAATGAAATGAAAGGGCTCATTCCCTCAAATACACATGCTGCAAATCCTAAACAAAAAGGCTTTGAAATACTAAATGGGCTTTATCCATAGTTATGGGTTATAAGGAAAAGGTTAAGTGATTTAACCAATTTCTTAATGGTTAACACCCTATGGACTTTGGGCTTTTAAGTAAGACTATGAATTGATCTTTAAAATAAATTATAAAAAAAATTTAGATTTTAAGAAGTTGGGCTCTTTAAATAAAAATATATTGTTTGGAAAACTTTTGTACAACTTATTAGGACTCCCAATAAAATATTTTATGTTCAAGTTTAGGTTCGAGTCTGGCTGTCAAAAAGAAAAAATCCATGTAATTTATTTTAGAAATAATTTCAAAAATTCACAATATTAACTATAATATCAACTTAGCACACAAATCAAAACAAATTAAATTGAAATTGTAATCTAAATTTGTGGGTTTTACAACCTTCCCTCCTAAAAAAAAATTTCGTCCTCGAAATTTAAAGGCAGGGGTTTAACCATGCAATCATGCTTCTACCCGACTGAGTATTCCTTCTTCAATAATCTTATGTCTAAGTAGGTTAACTGCCCTATAACAAAATCATCTAATATAATATATTTATCAATCCTACATTCTTTCCTCCTTAGGAATAGAGTCATTATCATAATTATGGGTTTCCGTTTTCATTTTTTTTTTTTTAGAAAGTTTGAATTCCACACATTTTTTTTTGATCACATGCAATGTACCACTTTTAACTTGCTAACATATTCGAAAATTAAACTTCATGATTTGATACACTTCGCCTTATCTTAATACTTCAGTATCAATCCTCGGTAATAACATTTATAAATTTTCTACATCCAATTTCAATACTCCAATTTGTCATGCAACATTTATCATACCTCCCTCCTAGGTGATTACTCTGTAACCTGTATATATCCTCTTCATTTACATATTTGATTCTGAATTTCTCAAAAAAAATTCAATTTTTTTCACATTTAATCTTGAATTCTTTATATAACTTTTGATTCATCATGCATATTCCAAAAGGCATCCTCATGCTTTTTTTTTTAACAACTTCTAACCTAAATTATCAATTTGCTTTGGTATTTACCTCATTAATTATCTCTTCCTCGATATAAATTTAAATCACATATATTCGTATTCATAACTCATGTATTCTACAAATCCATGATATAAACTATTCTAGGTTTTAAATTCAAACACAAATGTTTTCTCTATTCTCTAAATTCATAAATTCCAGCAATTGATCATTTCAATTTAATTTACTGGCCTTAATCAAATTTGAAACATGATTTGCTAGGTACAAAGATAAAATATAGGCATGTTTTAAAATAATTTAAGGTAAAATTTAAAATACTTGTTTGTGATCGAATTCATTTTAGGCATGAGTAAAAATCGAAAATAAATTATATGATCATAGGATAGAAAAATTCAAAATGAGATTATGCAAAACGTAAAGAAAAATGATATCAACAATTTTATTTAAGAGAGACAAAATATAATTTCCCAAAGTGAGGGAGAATTCTCAATTCAAATTGAGATGAGGTATAGAAATTTTACGGCTCAGAAAAGAAGTCTACAAGTTGTACAATTTTTAAGAGAGTGAAGATGACAAAAGAATATAAGACTAAGATTTGATAGAATATTTGAAAGTAGGAATAACTACTATAATGCAATTCCTCTAAAGATAACCATGACATGATTATAGTCTTGATAATATTCGGAAACTAATTATTTTCGAAGTCACTTTGTCTCAAATTCATGCCTCGCCAGAGTGCACCTGGCTGCAATGAATTTTTGACTCCATAACTTGAATAATTCGGTTTACCAAGTATTCTTCCAACTTTCTCCATCTCATGGCTAATTAACATAGGACAAAGTCTCAATCATATTTGGTAACCTACAAATATCTGTCATTATTTAAACTTAAAGTTTATGCCTCGCCAGTGTGCAATTGGCTGCAATAAACTCGCAGTTTTCCATAACTCAGATATATGACTAACACGTAAACGTGCGAAGTCATGTTTGGTCGCTAAATATTTTCTCAACTTTGTCTATGCGAGTTTTCAGAGGAATTTCAAAAATCCAAACAAGTTTAAAGTTTTAAACAGGATAGAAAATGTAAATAACTATTCTTCTGAGATCAAGAGATTTATAAATATGGATTTTAGATTCAAAAGACTGGTTTTAAGATTAAGAGGAGTATCTGTTCTCCGATATTTTCTTTTCCAAAGATAAAACTTATGGAATTGATCAACTTGATTTTGATTAATCGAGTTAGACACAAGATCAGATAGAAAGACCATAGCTTTGGATGATAATATTCCCGATAAATCACTCAGAGAATACAGAATTTTAAGAATAATTTCATATCTGAGGAAAATTAGAAGTTTGCTGGATAAATGAGAGAAGGTAAGTCTTATTGATATCAAGGAAAATCAAGTTTGAATTTGTCTAGTAAAGCTAATGATTGAAATAGCTTTGAGACGATTCATCAATTAAAAAATATTTCTATGACTAAAGGAAATTCAAGGTCTCAAAATGGGATGAATTTTATGACCGTTCCAGCTTCATGGTATTCAGTCATAGAAACTTTATAGGCCATGATTTGATCAAGAGATTGCATAGAGAATAAAGTTTCAGGTTGAGTGGAAGAAATCAACAGATGGAAATTTTCTCAGTCTTTGGAATAATTTTAGGGGATAACAATCAATGTTGGAGTTGAAAATAACCTATTCAGGAGAATCATGACTGACTAATTCTTCTGGTCATAATTATCCTTGAGGCTTTATGAATCCAGAAAATTGATTCAAGATTGATTCCGAGAATGTCAGTCAATTTGGAAAGGAAGTCAAAGTTAAAGATTGGATGGAAGTACATTGGGTAGATAAAAGTTTATCAGGGTTGCTAAGAGAATTCGAAATTCTACCTAGTGAATGAATCAAGATTCCAAATCAAGGTGGAGAAATAAGATTTGATCAACCAAAGAAGTTGGAAATAGGTGAGATTGAAAATTCAATCTTATTCCCAAAAAGATTTATGGGTCCTAAAGTATGCTAGAATCTGATAAAGATATAGAAGGAGATAATCCCGAGAGTCATGGGATACTCAAGAATACAATCAGCCTAATCTAGATAAGGTTTTTAGGTACAAACACAATCAAGGTATCCTACGAATCTATAAACAGGAAAATAAATTTTAAATAAAGAATTTCGGTCCTATAATGAAACATGGTGTATACCATCTAAGTGTTCTAGTTGTTTCTAAAGTCTGTTTTCCTAAAGTCTCAACTACACCTAGGTCAAGTTACAGAACTGCGCGATGGTCTAGACTAAGTTGACTAGACCAATTTACAGATCTGACCTGCATGGGCCACCACTAAAAACATGTCACGACCCGATCCCAATTTCTTGGGTCGAACCGGATCATGCCCAGCCTGCACCGTTGATGAGACGGCGACAGTAAGCTGTATTCAGTAGTAAACCACACAGACAAAACTCTAACGAAAAATAAAATCTTTTATTCAGAACCACAACCATTACAAAAATATCTTTTATTACATTTAATTACCACAACTAAAATAAAGCACTATCCAGCCTTATGATTCTGAGGTTCCAAGTTCTGCGAGGCCAGAGTTAGACATCAGATCCTCGAAGATGTAATCACCTAAAAATGTTGGTCTCCAGTCAGGAGGGAGCAAAGTACAATCACGAATATCGAATAATTCAAATAATAATTTGAAATTTGCAATGTTAAACAATTTTGAAATACCTTGAACAATATTTTCTAACAATTCTACAATTAAAAACAATGTGATTTGAGTAAGTAACGACTATGACCGGATTGGGATGATTCACTGATATGATCCGGCCTATCCCCGTGTGTGAGAGGGGTAAGCTCGTACAATTAGATTCAATTAGATTCAATGAGGGGTATTGGTCATAGACGCTATACTACTCCCCCAATATCCCGAGTCAATTAGATTCAATGAGGTAATAACAATCAATACTCTAGGAGAGAGTTCCGTGTAACAATGTAGTTTAAAATTGCAATAAAACAATTACTAGTTAAATTACCGAACAAACATAACTGTACTTGCCTTGGTTATTTGTGACTGGATCGAGAGTTTGTTCCAGGAAATTTGGTCAAATACTTCCTCGAAATCCTACATTTGAAATTCCCGACTTAGAACCAAAATTAAGCCGTATCTAGATGTGCTAGTTGTAATCTCTGAAATTAATCCTAGTCAATTTTAGTCTTTATTACGTTAACACAACAAGTCACAACAAACGCGATTATCTAGTGAGTTTGCACTTAATTACGAAAGAAAACCATTTATCATTTTAATTTCGGAAAAGCTTTGCATGTATCAGTTTATTGGCAAAAATATGTAAAGTTAAACCTTGTTTTTAAATGAGAAATCATAATTTTATTATACTACTAATTTGTAACTAAAATGTGAGAAAGACTCATTTAATCAAATAGTAATTTATTTAATCAATGTGAACGAGGTAAAATCTAACTAACTTTTATGTAGAAATTCGTATTTACAGGTTATTTAGCAAAACCTTGTGAGTTTTATATATATAAAAAAATAGATTTTACAAGAAAACGTGAATTTGTTAAATAATACAAACTTATATTTCAAATATTAACTTAATGTGAAAACTACTAAGTTTTCATACTCATTTAATATTCTACGTATCTACGCTAAAAACCAGCAACCCAGAAAAAGAAAGAAAACTAGACTATTAATTACAGGCCACAGAGAAAAATAGAAAACAATGGGCTTATGTCCTTACAGACCATTTACACGAATTTAAATAAGAGAAAACATTTGGTTAGTCTTGAATATTATCCTACAAATTAAAAATAAAATAATAATTTAAATTAAATTTTTATCAAATGAGTCTCAGACTTGGTCCAATCGTCATAATTGCAGCTAATGCCTCAACGTCCGGTGGACCCGGTTTCGTTTGCATTTTTGCTGGGGTCCAGTGACCGTTAAGGTCGTCGCCCAAAAATATTATAAAATAACATTTTTATATCAAAAATTATTTTTAAAAATCGTTTTTATTATTTTGTAAAATTTTCGGCAGCATCTCCTCTGTTTTTGGGACAACCCAATACTGGGAAAATGCACCACAAACACCTGCAAATGTCCCAAACCAACCAGTACTGGGAAATCCGAAACCAATATCAACACATAACCAAAATCCCAAAATACCAACAGAACAAACATCTTTTAAACCCAACAGAACTAACTTTCCAAGAGAAAATATTTCCATCACAAGTATAACAAAACTCCAACAGAACCCAAAAAAAAAAAAAAAAGAAAACTTCCTACTTATCCAAACTTATTCTCATAGCAAAGAACCCAATATATATATATGTATATAAATCCGAAACTCTGAACCAGAGAATAGAACCACCATATATATATTACGTAAAAACCAGATTTCCAAAATTATCCCGCAAATTCTCGGAAACCCGAGAAAACTACAGAACTAGGTTCTGTCAGTTTAATCTCAGCAAGCAACCAATTCCAAGATTTTCGGAAAAGCCGAAAGAACATCGTAATTGTTACGTTGTCAGAAAAAAAAAAACGAATTCCCGAAGGAATTGGGACCAGACATTCATCATCGACAATAAAGAAATAATTGAGTCAGAGTGTACCGACAACGGAGTTCCAATTTGGATCTCGGAACAGGAACAGAGCACAACGGGTCAGCACCGGAAACAAATCGGACAGTTACCAGGCGAACGCCGGCTTCAGGGGTGCGCCGGAGGGGGTCGACGGACCGGGAGACCGCGCGGGGTCGGCGCCGGCGGCTGACGGTGGCCACGGGGCGGCGCCGGTCGGGCGCTGGTGCGCGGGTCAGGCGCCGGGGAGGTGCTCGGCCCTCGGGAACTCCGGGAAGGGGGTGGTTGGCCGAGAAACTCGCCGGAGAAGTAGATCTAGGGATTTGTGGTTTGGGGAAAACTTTGGAGATGGAGAGGGATGAAGGAGAATGGTGAAGATGGGGATTTATAGGTAGGAGGAGAGGGGAGTTACCTCCTAGAGAAGATGGAGGGCCACCCTACCATGATGGCGTCGGCGGCCATAGGATCTGGGAAGTCGGCCGTTGGGTCGACGAAGGAAACCAAAAGCTTCGGCTTGCCAAGAAAATGGCTCAACAGCAAACATCATATTACATTATGAATGAATGCTCATTCATTCATAGAATGAAATGAAAGGGCTCATTCCCTCAAATACACATGCTGCAAATCCTAAACAAAAAGGCTTTGAAATACTAAATGGGCTTTATCCATAGTTATGGGTTATAAGGAAAAGGTTAAGTGATTTAACCAATTTCTTAATGGTTAACACCCTATGGACTTTGGGCTTTTAAGTAAGACTATGAATTGATCTTTAAAATAAATTATAAAAAAATTTTAGATTTTAAGAAGTTGGGCTCTTTAAATAAAAATAATATTATTTGGAAAACTTTTGTACAACTTATTTAGGACTCCCAATAAAATATTTTATGTTCAAGTTTAGGTTCGTGTCTGGCTGTCAAAAAGAAAAAAATCCATGTAATTTATTTTAGAAAATAATTTCAAAATTTCACAATATTAACTATAATATCAACTTAGCACACAAAATCAAAACAAATTAAATTGAAATTGTAATCTAAATTTGTGGGTTTTACAGAACCGATAGAATGTATGGCTCGCGAATTGTGGACTATTATCATGGATGATCCTGCAAGGTAGACCGAAGCGATAGATAACATGATGTTTGATAAAACTGATTACGTTCGACGTCTTTAATTCGGTGAGCGGTATAGCTTCCACCCATTTGGAGAAGTAATCGGTTATACCTAGGATGAACCGATATCCTTTGGAGGATGGCGAGCTGATTGGGCCTATGACGTCCATACCCCAGGCTTCAAATGGACAAGATACTGCCGTCAGGTGTAGAAACTCCGAAGGTTGATGAATGAAGTCAGCGTGGAACTGACAAGCCCTACACTTTTTTGCATATTCAACAGCATCTGCTATCATCGTGGGCCAATAATAACCCATTCGTTTGAGGCGATCTTGTAATTTGGGGCCTGGTTGATGTGCACCACAAATTCCGTCGTGAGCCTTACGGAGTGTATATTTGGCTTATGTGTCTGATAAACATCGTAATAGTAGCCCGTCGTAAGAGCGTCTATACAGCATTTTGGTAGCTATATCATAGTAAAATTTGAGGGATCGCCTTTGGACAGACACTGCTTCCTTTGGGTCCTCAGGGAGGATTCCGTAGATGGCATAGTCTATAAAAGGAAATCTTCAGTCTTTAACGTTGACCTTTGTTTCTGTTGCGTAACAGTGATGAATATGCAAGGCATCTTTCACACAGAATAGCTCTCGACCAGACACTGTAATTGAATACAGAATATTGGTAAGAACGATCAAGGAAGCAGCAAGACCGGCTAAAGTATCTGCTTCTATATTCTGTAATCGAGGCACGTACTCATTGAAGAATCCAGCGAAAGTAGAAGCCAAATTCGATTATCGCTTTGTGATATGGGATGAGGTCTTCGTGACGAACTTCATAATCCCCTCGAACCTGACTAACTATTAGCTTAGAATCGCCGTAAGCTTCTAGATAGTCTACTCCCAACTATTTTGCCAGTTGAAGGCCGATCAGTAGGGCGTTATATTCGGCCACGTTGTTAGTACATGGTTTCAAGAGAGAATATGCACGGTGTATAACCAGATGGTCGGGTGACACAAGCACGACGCCTACTCCGGCCACGATATTTCCTTTAGGTCCTGTTCTTGATGCACCGTCAAAGAACATTCGCCAAATAGGGATTTCCTCTGTTGCGATGTTAGACTCCATTACTTCATCCGGGACTTCATCGTAGAGTTTGGAAGATTCTGGCACCGGATGAGCTGCTAGAAAATCAGCTAGCTTGGCCTTTTACTGCCTTTTGAGGGACGAACAACATATCGTATAGAGTCAACAGCATTGCCCATGTAGCTAAACGAGAATTAAAAGAACCTGGTTTAGTCATGAGTATTCTGAGAGGATTAACTTTAGATATAATGTGGATAGTCTGCCCAGACACATAGTAGCGTATCTTCTGGATAGCAAATACCAGTACGAGACATTCCTTTTCCACAGGTGTGTATCTGTGCTCGACATCCACCATCGTGTGGCTGAGGTAGTAGATTGCCTGTTCATGGCCGCCTTCATTCTTTTAAGCTAATAGGGCACCAAGGGAATGGTCCATAGCATGGCAATATAAAAAAGAAGGGCTTTCCCATTATTGGAGCCACCAATACTGGGAGGCTTGTGAGATACATCTTGATGTCGTCAAATGTGCGTTGAAATTGTTCAGTCCAGACGAAAGATACTCCCTTCTTCATGAGCTGAGTAAACGGTTGACACCTTCCAGTAAGATTTGAAATGAATCGTCTGATGTAGGCTAGCCTTCTTTGAAGTTCGCGTAGCTCTTTGAGATTTCTTGGGGGATGCATATCGAGGATAGCTTTCACTTCTCCGGGTCAAGATGTATACCCTTTGAAGTGATAACAAAACCAAAAAATTTATCGCTGGAGACTCCCAGAAAAGATTTGGTTGGATTCATCTTAAGTTGGTGTACACGCATTAGTTCGAACACCATTTTCAAATCTTGGAGGTGGTTGCCCTTAAGACGACTTTTAACTGCGATATCGTCTACGTAGCTGTCACGACCCGCTCCCGAATAATCGGACACGAGTCGGACACGACCAGCCTTCATCGTTAGACACGATGAAGTAAGTTGTACCAATATCTAGGGAGAACTATGAATCAAGATAAGAATAAAAGTAAATCACAGAATCTAATATATCGAATCCCAGAATCTCAGATACAAGTCTAAATGTTATTACATTCCAGCAAATGTAAAATGTACTGAAGTCTCTAATATAAGTCCAGATAAAACTAAAGAAGAAAATACTAGGCTTCCACAGCCTCTAGGTCCTGGGCAACATCAACTGGCTCATAGGTGTCTCCAGGCTCCTGCCCGTAGTAAGTGTCACAGATAGCCTCCAACTCACCTGCAACATATCCTAGTCAGGAGCGGAGCTAAGTATATCCAGGCAAATGAACAAGAACATCGTGGTATGAACAAGAACACATGAATATATATAAAGTACGAGAAATGAGAACAAGACATGAAAACTGAACATGAATAATGAAAGTAAATACAGGAAACATGATATGAGTCCTGAACATGAAATACAACCTGAACCTGAAATGTGCAATATATCGAAATACATCCAGAGTGTGTGATCGGCTTGGGTAGATTCAATGAACATGAAATGGTATGGCTTCGGTCCCATGTGCACGATACGGGGCCTAAGCTATTTACATGAATAGTAACACGGGTTTGATCACACATATGTAGTATTTTCCCTCTCAGACACAAGTAAACTCAAGAAAACATGATACAAGATAATCTCGTGATATATCGTGTTAACAAGGAGATACATGAATGAATATACAAGACATAAAAAAATGGACAATTTCGAGGAGTATACTTGCCTTGCTCAGGGTGATCAAGTGTGGGATGTATAGCTGGGAATCCTCTTGTTTAATGATTACAATTTGATTACTACTAAAAACAATTCAGTTTAAAAGTTAAAACTTATACTTATGCTTTAACTTAAAATTATTAATACTGAAGTGCAACCAACCAACTCATTTAGACCTATACTCCTATTGACAAGTTTAGCAAACTTACTCTTATAACCATTAAAACTATTACTGAACTTTTCACATATTACTTAAAATCACTCTATCTCATGACTTTTAAATGGTCAAGTATCAAATGGTACCAATCTATAGTCTCCTGAACCCTTATGTTCCAGTTAAAGGATTTATGAACTTTAAGAAACTTGATAAGTATAAAGTCTCCTCAATGTACTCATGTGTATCTGTTGGCCCATTCCATGGTCACACCCGATTTTGATAATCGACATGCACTTAAGTCAATACACAAAATATACAAACTACTGCTAATCATTTCAGGGTATATGAAATCAATATCAATAAGTGTTGTACTGCATCATCAAGCATATATATCATCAATCTGAAGATTAATTTCAATGGGATTCAGTTTGAGTCATTTTACAATTTATTCTATATTTTATCTTTGTTGAGTTTAGGACTTAAATTGTAAGATCGACTACGTAATACTGGCTTAGGTTAATCTCAGTCCAAATTTCTAAAAAGCCTACCTATTCCCATTTCATCCTTACAAAATGTTCAAAATTATTTTTGCAAACAGTTTTTGACAAATATTTCAAAATTTCCCTTGACAGAACTCAAAATCGAGTTCGGCCCGAGTTCGGTCCGAACTCTACCCGAGTTCGGTCCGAACTCTGCCCGAGTTCGGTCTGTTTGAATTCAAATGTCAGTTGCCTCCAAATCTGCATGCAACGTATATATGCAAAATATTTTCATCAGAACTCTGCCAGAACTCTGCCCGAGTTCGGTCCCAGAAAACACCTATAAATAGGAGAGAGTTTTTCATTTCAAATCACTCATTCATTTCTTCATCTTCTCTTCTCTACTCAATAAGTATTTTCAATCGTTCTAAAAGCTTTCAAATCACACCTATACTTCTCTTAGCTAAAAGCCAGTAATATCTATGTTGATTTAGAGTCTTGTGGTGTTCAAGAGTTGTAAAGAGGTTGTTCCAAGTACATCAACTATCTTTATTAC
Source organism: Iris pallida (assembly GCA_029216955.1). Taxonomy (NCBI): domain Eukaryota; kingdom Viridiplantae; phylum Streptophyta; class Magnoliopsida; order Asparagales; family Iridaceae; genus Iris; species Iris pallida. Next base: position 10,923,362 of record JANAVB010041619.1, read on the forward strand.
ACTACAAACATATATAGTTTTAGCGACGGTCCCATCCGTCGCTAAACCGACGGTAATTACGAATAGCGACCGATGACCGACGGATTTTGGCCAAAAACATCCGTCGGCAATCAGCTCGTCGCTAATAACGGTCCATCGCTAAGTTGTCGTCAAACGACGGAATAGCGACGGATTGTCGACGTCACAATACGAAGCATTAGCGACGCATTTTCGACGGACTGTCGTCCATTTCAACTATTAAGTACTGAACTGTGCAGACAATAGCGACGTACAATTCCGTCGGTAACCCGTCGTAACAGCGTATCAGAGCGTATCGTTCTGTCGCTCATCCGTCGGTATTCGTCGGTAACGAACAATGGATTAGCGACGGCGTGCTGACGGACTATCCGTCGATCAGGTTCTGGAAAAGCTTGGCATTTCCAGCACCATAGCGACGGAAGAGTAGTCGCTAATCTGTCGCTACGATATCGCCACAGCGACGGATTACTGACTGATTATCCGTCGCCATGGTTCTGGAAATGTCATGTATTTCCAGAACCATGTCGACGGATAGTCCATCGCAATGCAGTCGCTAGTGAGAGCGACTGCTTAGCGGCTGAATATCAGTCGCCCTGGCGATGGACAGGCCATCGCTATTCCGTCGAAGTTTATACCACCAGAACCTTGCCGACGGATAATCCGTCGAGCATCCGTCGACGAACCGTCGACAACTGGGATTATCCGTCGCTAAACGGTCACTAGTCCGTCGCTAACTGAGTTTTTTGGAAAAAAAATTACAGCACTTTCCCTGTTCACAAATATATGCATAAACCAAACCAATATATAATGCACACCAATTATCCAACAATCATACAGACCCAATATATAATGCACACCAATTATCCAGGAATCACATAGACCAAATATGCACATACGAATTTAATGCACACCAATTATCCAAGAATCACAGACCAAACCAAATTAATAGAAAATAAATATCAATTATCCTAAAGAGTAACATAATATCCGGTGCTATAAGCCGATTATAGCACAATTAATCCAAAGCTGTCACAAATAATCCAAATTTTCTTAATACAACATTTTAAGAAGGAGGAGGTCGATTGTCCGGTGGTGGTAATCCCATATGCGATCGACGAATATACTCCTCCACAAGGTACGCAGGTAAGCCGTCGTAGACACTGCTCGAAAGTCGGCGTAGCTGCTCTGCGGACATGAGATCCAGGAGTTACGTCACAGTCGTAGGCGGTACCACAGGGGCATCAGGGTTTAAAGAAAGATGGCCCACGGAAGACAGACCGACACCTGCAGTCAACGGACCAGTAGAAGACGGACGAGCACCATCAGCAGACGTACCAGCAGTAGCAGACGGACCGGCAGCAACAGACGCAGGCGGAAAGTACGTGGCAAATTGCTCCCGCAAGGACGACACCGCCTCGTGCAGCTGCGTAAGCTGTGACCTAACATCATCGTATGCCCGGGCTAGGAGGCGGTGTCGGTGGAAATCTCTGCGTCTCCATATGCAATGGCCCTAGGGAGCCGACTCCGTACAGGAACCCTTTCTTAAAGCCGCCGACGGTATCTACGAACAAGTCGTTCCGAGCGGCCAAAGAAGAGGGCGTCCGGAAGGGCGTCGTTTCACCGACATCCTCGGTGTCGGTTAACTGAGCCCGACTATGGGCCTCACGATACGCAGCCTATCAAATGAATGTGTTTATATTATAAGATTTACCTAAGTTGTAATCTAAATCCTATGTTTCACTAAGTTAAGTAGGAATCCTAAGTTTACCTAAGTTATAGTCTGAATACTTTTAATTCTAACGTTAATCTCATAAACATAAGTACTTACATCAGTCTCCTTGGCCCTCTCGTCGACGAAGCTCCCGTCCTTCCGTCTTTTGTGCGTATGCTGGAACACGTCGTGCATGGTGACCGATTCTGGCGCCCTTCCCTCCTTCACCACCCGTTGGGCCTGCATACGAAATTTCCGTAGAAACTAATTAACTCCTTTAATTAATAATACCTAATTCGATAGTGAAATAAATTTACGGTTGCTCACCAGATCTGTAAGTGTCGCTGCGTGGGACCATGATCCCCCCGTATGAAGGCCCGCGGCAGATCGGTTCACCTTCGCCTTCTCCGATTTCTCCTTGTACGCAGGGGTATCCATCATGCCTAAGAGGTCCTCATAATACTCCTGTCGGATCCAATTCGGCCTCGTATGCCCCATTTTTAGGTCATGAATCATATCCCGTATCTTCTTCGAGCAAGCGCTTCTGTAGGTCATGCGGATCCCCTCCTCGCGATGGAGGGGCCACCAGTACGTTGTCTAACACAGAAAATCAATTATCACGTAATTTAAAAAATGGTTGATTAAAGAATCACATAGACTTAACCAAAAGATATAGATATATACCCTCAACTCGTCGAGCCAGACGTACTGCACGTTTGGGGGCACCGACGAAAAGTTGAGGTAGGGACCGTGGAAGTTAGCCCTGATAATTTCTTCAAGATCCCTGCCAACATTAAACGGAAAAAACCAACAAAGAAAAAACGACTGGATTATTAACTTGAATAAATAAAAGAAATTTAATAAATTAACTTAAATTTACTTACGAGGTCCCCGCGGGCCATAGCTCTCGTCGGAACTCGCCTCTCGGCCTCTCTGGTGCCGTCGGAGGATCCGCGGGTCCACGTATGTACTCCCCAGTAACCGAATGGAACCGAGTATGGGGGTACTCCGGGGCCCACTGTGCAGTAACTGGGGCATCCTCTGGTGGATCCGCTGCTGGTGGTTCCGATAGCGGAACGGATCCGCTAGCAGATCCGGACTCATGCCTCGATGAAGTGGTCGATCGAGGGCGGGATGCGTCTGTGCCCGGGGTACTCTCCGGGTCGGGCTCGCTCGATGGGGTCACAACCCGGAAACTTTGAATGCGACCACGACCACCAGCACCAGTACGACCACGACCACGATCCGCACCACCACCACCACCACCACCACCACCACGACCAGCACCACGACCACGGCCAGCCATCATGACCTGTAAATAGAACACATAAACATAATTAACAATATAAAAGTGTAAATGGATATAAAAAAAACTAAACTAAAATATACATACCACCAATAGGGAGACGAGTGCCGCCGCGACGAAAAAGACTAGGAGTGCCATCTGCAATAACTAAATAATTGAATGAAAAAAACACGAATTCACGTAATTGCTTTTATGAGGTCAAACTTAATTCACGTAATTGGAAGTGTTTTTAATATACAACAATATTTAACCTAATCATCGTCTTTGTTCTCATCCTCGGCCTCGTCTTCATCATCCTCCTCCTCTTCCTCATCCTCATCCTTATCTTTATCGTCGATTTCATCTGTATCCTCATCTCCATCAAATTCTTCTTCTTCTTCTCCTTCTTCTTCTTCTTCTTCTTCTTCTTCTTCTTCTTCTGCCTTAAAATTTGGGACAAGACGCCTCTTTCTCCCCTGGTTGACAGCTAAGTCTTGTGTATTAATCTCTTTCTCTCCTCTATTTTCTTCAACAATATCTTCAACATCCATTGTATCTGAGTGTTGTCCCAAGTATTGGGACTTTTCGATCTGGTCCTCTTGGTATGCTGGGTCTCCAACGTTGAATGTATTTTTAGATTTAATCTTGCATACTGCCCACCAGTCAAATCGATCTCTACGACGCCTTGGGTAGCTTGTATAGTAGACTTGAACAGCCTGATTTGCTATCGCAAATGTATCAGACCCTCTATACCTCCTGCGATGATTTATATCGACGAATCCAAATTGTTTATCGATTCTCCAACCGATATTTGGTGTCGTATCGAACCACTCACATTTGAACATCACAATATGCATATCATATGGGCTAGTATATTGTAAATCTACAATATTCCGAAGCACTCCATAATAGTCAAAGTCCGGCTCGTCGTCATAGACGGTGCCTCTTATGCAAACACCGGAATCCTTGGTATTGATGCCGTCATTGATAAATTCGACATTTATAGCATTCTGAGTTGACTTAAACCTGAAGCCATTAACGACGTAGCCTGGCCAAGTCTTTATTTGCTTCTTCGGTCCCAGTGCCAGATAACGAACACTCTCATGAGTGAGTGTTGTTTCAGGCAATAAAACCTGTAAACAAATATTTATAATTTAAATATTTCAGATTATATATTAATAATCTCAATTATAATCACAGTTACTTACGTATTTGCGAAACCATGACGGAAATGTACAATCAACCTCTCTTTGAAGTCCCTCATCGGTAATATCGGGTCTTCTCATTTTGACTTCATCTCTAAATACACTATTAGAGAAAATAAGAATATATAAGTGTAGTCACTTACTTCATCAAATTCGAGATTATAACGAGTGCAAGTGTACTGACTTACTTCTCCAAATCTCTCACTTCTTGTATGTCACAGTTTAACAAGACATATCGGTGAGCGGCATCATACTCGTCGTCTGTCAACCACCATCTTTTACTAGCCCCAACAGGCTTGCCCCTTACATTGAATCTTCCTCCATCCTCAACGTCCTCGTCATTCCTTTGAGGTCTATTTCGATTTGTTTTAACACGAGTATTGAAATAAATGGAGCAGAAGTTTGACACATCTTCGATAAGATATGCTTCGCATATCGAAGCCTCTATATGAGCTTTCTTGCCAACTTTCTTCTTTAGATGGTGTAGGTATCTAGAGAGACAAATTATCTTGAGAATTAAGAAAGAATTTTAAAACCCACTAAAATTCAGCTTAAATTATATCGATATTTATGTACCTTTCAAATGGGTACATCCATCGATAATGAACAGATGTACCGACACGGGCTTCGTATGCTAGATGAATCGGTAGATGCTCCATGCTGTCGAAGAAGCCAGGAGGAAATATTTTTTCCAACTTGCAAATTGTTAAGATAATCTTCTCCTCAAGTTCAACCATGTGTTGCACAGTCAACTTAGTTGAACAAATATCCCTAAAAAATATTGATAGTTCGGCCAACGGAACCCATACAGCAGAAGGCAACAACTCTTTCAAAGCAATGGGCAGTAATCTTTCCATAAACACGTAGCAGTCATGACTCTTCATTCCCGTTAGCTTGCGTTCATTGAGGTCAACGCATCTAGACAAATTCGACACATAGCCGTCGGGAAATCTTAAAGTAGATACCCACTTGCAGATTATTAATATATCTTCCTTGCTCAATGTGTATTGTGCTATCGGCTTACTTAATTGCCCAGCAGCTCCCCTTTGTATCAAGTTCAGATAAGGACGCTTGCATATCTCGGCAATGTCTTGTCTTGCTTTTGGATTGTCCTTCGTCTTTCCTTTAATGTCCATGACGGTATTGAAGACATTATCGAACATATTCTTTTCGATATGCATAACATCAAGATTATGCCTTATAAGATTATCTTTCCAATAAGGCAAGTCCCAGAAGATACTCCGTTTGGTCCAGTTATGGGTTTGTCCGAACCCATCGACACGATTGTTCGATGGATCTTCCATTACAGTGGACAAATCCTTTACATCTTCCCAAATATCGTATTCCGACAATCTGGCAGGCGGATGAGAAAATTCTTGTTTTCCAGCTCTGAATGCGTCCTTGTTCTGTCTCCAAGGATGACTCGCGGGCAGAAATTGACGATGACAATCAAAGAAAGAAGTTTTTCCTCCATGCTTAAGGCGGAACGCCTTACTATTTTGCATGTATATCGGACAAGACAAGGTGCCGTGAGTACTCCATCCCGACAGCATACCGTATGCGGGAAAATCATTGATTGTCCACATCAGTGAAGCTCTCATCTGAAAGTTCTGTTTCCTGGAAATATCATACGTCGTGACGCCGATCTTCCACAGCTGTTTTATGTCATCCACCAACGGCTGTAAATATATATCGATATTCTTCGTTGAATTTTTGGGACCCGGTATGATAGCTGTCAAGAACATATAAGGAGTCTTCATACACATCCATGGTGGCAGATTGTAAGGGGTCAGAATGACCGGCCAGCAGGAGTATTGAGATCCCGACTGCCCGAAAGGGGCGAATCCATCAGAACATAGCCCCATGCGTACATTTCTGGGCTCTGCAGCAAAATCTGGATGGCGAAAAGCGAAATATTTCCACGCCTCTCCATCCGAAGGATGTGACAATTCTCTATCGTCCTTTGTACGTTCTTTGTTGTGCCACGTTATGTGTTCTGCCGTATTCTGAGACATATACATCCTCTGCAAGCGCTTCGTGATCGACAAGTAATGCATATACTTGTAAGGACGTCGTTTTTTAGTTGACTTTCCTTTTTTCCTGACTTCCTTGTAACGATCCGCATTACAAAAGCAGCAACTTTCTACATCCTCGTTCTTCTTGTAGTACAACATGCATCCGTTGCGACAACAATCTATCTTGTCGTACCCCAGTCCCAGTTGTCGGACCATCATCTTCGACTTGCAGAAGTTTTTTGGAAGCTCTTTTGATTCCTTCGGTAACACCTCCTTCATTAGTTGTGTATTCCGATCATAGCAAGTTTGTGGCAAGTTAAAATCGGACTTTATGTTCAACAACCGCATCGTCACTGACAGTACGGAATGTGGATCATAACCAGGATATAAAGAAGTTTCAGCATCCTGAAACATATCATAGAACTCCTTCGCCTCGGAATTAGGATCCTCCGGATCAAAATTAGGCCCTGCCGCGTCGTACACCATATCTCGTGCAAGGTTCTCCACGTCTCCATAATCAACGGAGCATTCATCGTCATCGACGACAAAATCTGCTGCAGCATTATCATCAAAAGCATAAGTAGCAGCATTCGCAACCTGTCTTTCAGCATATAGTTCACCTTGCGATGACCACAGGCCGTAATCACGTACGAAACCCTTACGGGTCAAATGATCTCTTACACTCACCACTTCTTCGTAACGTCTATTGCGACAATTACGACATGGACACTTGATTTTGTTACCGTCCATAAACTGAGCTTTGCTCATGGCATACTTAAGAAACACTTCCACGCCTGCCTGAAAATCGTCACTCACACCTATTCTGCTCTCGTGTTGTCGTTTGTACATCCATGTACGATCAACGAAATAACGATCCATCACAGATTAGATGTAAAAATCTGTATAGTAAGACAAACTAAACAGAATTAGTGTATAATCATGTAACTGGTGGATCCGTTAGTATTCTAGCTCGAGAAGAGAAAAATCTAAATACAGTTGTTACTAATAGTTCGATACCGATAGTGCGATACCGATACCGATACCGATACCGATAGTGCGATACCGATACCGATACCGATAGCTCGATGCCGATAGCTCGATACCGATAGTGCGATACCGATACCGATACCGATAGTGCGATACCGATACCGATACCGATAGTGCGATACCGATACCGATACCGATAGTTCGATACCGATAGCATGGTTTAAAGTATCGGCCGATACGGTTTGGCATGTTTCGATTCGATACCGACCGATACCAAATATTGACCGATACCGACATTGGGGGTCTTTGTTCCGGTCAATTCGGCAAAACCAATCGGTAAGGGTGACTACTATTTCATATAATTTCAAAACTACTAGGAAATAACGCTGAAATACTTAAAATTATGCCTAAATGTATAAAATATATATTTTTAAATATAAATAATTTATTAATAATTATTTGTTTTTCGATACCAAAGTCCGATACTCCGATACGATACCGCCGATACTACCGATATCGCCGATACCAATACTCATAGGAATAGTCCGAAACTGATTCTGATACCGATATTGTGAACCTTGACCGATAGTGCGATACCGATACCGATAGTGCGATACCGATACCAAACTGAGTCAATTTATCTATTTCTAAATTGCAAGAGTCCACTTCTAGGATATGGTAGCTATATCCTAAATATCTAGTCTAAAATTAACTTGGTTAGGATACTAGAGTGTCCTTATTATCTAGCAAGCACTACCTTAGTTTAGTCACACTAGCATTAATTACCTATAATTCCTACCATGTCTACAATCACACATTACACCCCAAGCCGTCCTGCATGCTAATAGGCATGGTAGGCCTGCCTTTCATTCCTAACTCTCTAAAGCACACATACACATATATATGTATATCACAGTTAGATGTATAGATATATACATATATATAAAAGCACACAACTGACTTATGCAGATGAAGAACTCGCACTGTCCTTGACACAGTGAACATATACACCATGAACCCAAACTCAATATTCACATTTACTAATCCAAACACCACCAAACTAATGGATAACACCCAATATAGATAACACATTATTTAGCCAATATATAAACTCAGATGAATTTGATAAGCAAAGCCCCCCGCCGCCCCCGACCAAAGCCAGCCGCCCCAAGCCCGCCGTCCAGACCCCGACGCCCCCACCCCAAGCCCGCCGCCCAGCCCCCAACGCCCCCGCCCCAAGCCCGCCGTCCAGCCCCCGACGCCCCTGCCCCAAGCCCGCCGCCCAGCCCCGGACGCCCCCGTCCCAAGCCTGCCGCCCAGCCCCCGATGCCCCCGCCCCAAGCCCGCCGCCCAGCCCCCGATGCCCCCGCCCCAAGCCAGCCGCCCAGCCCCAGACGCCCCCGCCCCAAGCCCACCGCCCAGCCCCCGACGCCCCCGCCCCAAGCCCGAATGTCCCCAAGCCCGCCGCCCCCGCTGCCCCTACGTCGACACCGCGACACACACACAGAGAGAGAGAGAGAGAGAGGGGATTACCTTCGGGAGGGAGAGAGGAGAGGACGCCGACGCCGTTCACCGAAGCCGTGCGAGAGAGAGAGAGAGAGAGGAGAGAGATTGAATTTGGGGGGAATGCTAAAAGTTCCCCCCGCCTTTTCATTTAAGTCTGGAACGTAAATTTAGCGACGACGTAGCGACTGCCCATAATGCGTCGCCAAGTAGCCGCTATTATTGATTATCCGACTGAATATCCGTCGCTACGTAGTCGAAGATATGTCCCGCCAATTATCTACACAATTCCTGCCAAATAATCGACTACTTAGCGACGACTGGGGATCCGTCGCTATAGTTCTGACAGTCTAGCGACGGACGTGCGACCTTTCCTCCCCCTAAAATTAAAACAAAAAATGACAAAGGCGTGTAGTCGGTACTCAGTCGCTGAGCGACCACGAAGCCGTCGCTAACACCGACGAAAAAATTTTGTCGCTAAATATTCGTCGCTAATCGAGTGTATTTTGGTAGTGTTATGGAGCCGGTCGTGTGCTCGTCACCAAGCACGGTGTTGTGAAGTTGGTCGTGCACTTATCACCAAGCACGGTGTTGTAAGAGACTGTAATCTCTCAATTAGCTTGTGCCTTAGTGGATTAACATCGAACAAGAGTACTCGAGACTGGATTAGTCCTCTCAGAGGGATACCAGTATACGTCGCTGTGTCACGGAGTTTGATCTCTCTATCTCTTGCTATATTTATTTATTGTCTCTTATTTACTGCCATAGTTATAACTTCAAAATTTTAAATTGGTAATTATTTTCTGCTGCACACACACACACACTCCATTCACCCTCCTCTAGAGGTGCTCAACGGTCCTACAATTGGTATCAGAGCAGGTTATATTCTAATATAACAAACCTCTAAGAGTATATATGGCAGCCGTGAAATCAATATTCAACGGTGAAAGGCAATCCACAAACAGACCCCCACTATTTGATGGTACAAATTATACCTATTGGAAAACACGAATGACTTTCTTCTTAAAGTTTCTTGACTTTGATCTTTGGTCTATAGTGATTGACGGTTATAAGAAACCGACACCTACAGTAGTTGACGGCCAGCTTGTAGACAAGCCTCATGATAAATATACTGAAGCTGAAAAAGCTAAGGCTAGTCTAGATGCTCGTACCATCAATGTACTGTTCTGTGCAATTGACAAAACGGAGTTCAACAGAGTTTCAACCTGTAAAACGTCTCACAAAATTTGAAAACTTCTTGAGGTAACTCATGAAGGTACTTCCCAAGTGAAGGAATCCAAAATTAATAGACTAACACAGGAACATGAATCTTTCAAGATGAAATCCAGTGAGTCAATTACACAGATGTTCACACATTTCCTTGATATAACTAATCCTTTGCAATCTCTTGGTAAGGTTTACAGTATTCATGAGAAGATCATAAAAGTGCTGCGGGCTCTATCCAAGAACTGGAACCGGAAAGTTACAGCAATTATTGAAGGAAACGATCTCACCACTATGTCCTTGGAAACACTGATGGGCAAGCTCATGACCCATGAGCTTGATCTGCAAGAATTTGAAGAAGCAACTCCAAAAGAAAAATCTATTGCCTTCAAAGCTCAAGCAAGAAAATCAACATGCAATAATTCTGATGAAGAATCATCAAGTGGTGATGAACAAGCTCTACTTGTGAAAAACATCAGGAAATTCCTAAAGTTTGAGAACTCAAACAGAAGGAAGAGAGATATCCAAGAAAGCAATAAAGATAAAACTATTTGCTTTGGATGCAAGAAGACAGGGCACATGAAGAAGGACTGCCCAGCTTCAAAGAAAAGCAGTCCATATGACAGATCAAGATCAAACAGAAAAACAACAACCAGTCGAAAGTATGCCAACACAAGCATCTGGCATGAAAGTGATACCAGTGATACAGAGGAAGAAGACAGATCCTGCGGAAATGTCAATGTCTGTCTTATGGCATTTGATAAGGTATCCTCAAACCCTCTATATGATGATTTTACTTTCGATGAATTAGAAAATGCCTTTAGCGAATTACTTGAAGATCACAGAACTGTGCTTGACAAGTATAAGCAATCTTCAAAAGAGATTAAGGCATACACAACCGAGATAGCTAGACTATCCAATCTTATTGAAGATATTAAAGAGACGTCTACTACCGGTAACACGAAAGAGATAGCCAAACTCAAGGTAGACTATCATGAGGCTATCCTCAAGATTGAAAAGAAAGAAAGAGACTATGTCAAGATGCAAGAATTATATGACATAGAGAAGAAGAAGCACTTAGTCACAGAACAAAGACTCTCAGATATGACTGCTAGATATGAAGAGTCTGTTACAATTTCTAGAAAGTTAGAAATCAAGTTAGGCAAACAGGCAATACCTGTGACACAGCCTAAGTTTAGTCCTAATGCTAAGCATACACCTAAGAGGACTAAAAATAAGAAAGCACAGAAGAAACACGACTATCATCATGCTTTCACTTATAGGTTCTCCAAGAAAGTAAACAAGCATGTCAACACAGTTTTAACCACTACTGGTTCTAAACTAACTTGCACTTATTGTGGTACACATGGACACATATCACACTATTGCTTGGCAAGGAAACTTGTTGACAATCACACTTTATTCTGGAGACCTAAAACTAATCATAATGGACCCTTCAGTAAATGGGTACCAAAGGATTCATCTACTTGTTTTGTAGGTGGACCCTCAACCCTCTCATGCTAAAAGTAAATGGATCCTCGATAGCGGATGTTCGCGGCACATGACTGGTAATGCATCTTTATTCGCCACGCTATCGACGAAGAAAGAAGAATACGTCTCCTTCGAAAATAATTTGAGAGGTGATATTGTTAGTAATGGCACTGTCGGTATTTCTCCTTATCCAGTAATAAAGGATGTTTGTCTAGTAACAGAATTGAAACATAACCTACTAAGCATAAGTTGTTTGGCTGATAATGGTTATGGTATCAATTTTGTGAAAGACAAATGTACCATATATGATATGTCATCTGGTGATCCCGTATATAAAGGGATTAGAGAAGACAACATTCATATTTTCTTTTTAGAGAGTACTAATAATGCAGGCAGATGCCTAGTAGCTAATCTACATAAAAGCTGGCTATGGCACATGAGACTAGGACATGCAAATATTGGCACTATCTCACAACTCAGTACTAAGAAGTTGGTAAAAGGACTCCCCAAGATTCTATTCAAGAGAGATATGGTATGTGCTGACTGTGAAAAGAACAAAGCACATAGGTCTACATTTAAATCAATTAATGCTGTAAGTACTTCTAGACCGTTGTAGTTGATTCATATGAATTTATTTGGTCCTAGTAGAGTCGCTAGTCTTGGCGGTAAGCTCTACGCTTTTGTTATTGTTGATGATTTCTCTCGTTTTACTTGGGTTTACTTTTTATCAAAAAAACTTTAAAATAAGAAATGTTTGGAATCCTTTCAAACCAAAGTTCATATGGTATTTTCTTCGAGATAGGTCGAATTAACACCCTATTCAAAATATGACAGGCTGTACTAACAGCTTCTGCCCAAAAATACTTAGAAAGTTTATGCTGATTCAGCATGACTCTAGCCATTTCGCTTAGAGTACGGTTCTTCCGCTCTACTACACCATTCTGTTGGAGAGTTCTAGGACAAGAAAATTCGTGGTAATATCCACTATCATCATAAAACTTTTTGAAATCAGAATTTACGAATTCGCCAACATGATCATAAAGCCTTCTCATACATTGTTACTAAACTCAGAGTTTACCAGGCAAGTTAATCATAAGCTAACTAATGAACCTACTGTTCTAGAGTTAACAGTGTATCTCAGATTTGAAATCAGTGATTGGTGATGTGGTATCAACCTTAGGAATATAAAATAACTATCATTAGGCTATTCTTATTGAACAAGAATCAAAGTATCATACGAAATACCATTATCTAATGAAATCACATCCCTGCTATTTTATCACAGGCCCTGGTATAGTAGCCAAAATTCTAATGTCCAATTCAATGTCAGGACACTATCCATATCTCAATGACATTGTCCTGCTTCAGGACATAAAAACAGGGTAATATACAGGTGACAGATCATGTTCTAAACTCTAAGTGAAATGTCACAGCTTATACCCAACTCCCAGGTGAGTTTAGTCCTTAAATAGGACTGATATCAATCAGTTCCAGCTAAGACACACTAGTCAGTCCTTAACAGTGCTAAATAACCATCCTGCAAAACACAGTCCTAATGTATCCACATATCAGTCCAATTATGAATCCCATATCAGTCCTATAATCTTCACAATCTTACCACTCATCCTCAGGTTTAAGAAAATCAAATTCTAACTAGAACATTAAAACTCAGTCTCCATTAAAGCAGAGAACAATCAGTCTATAATAATGTTTACTCACAACAGTCTATAGTCAAATCAGAGAATTTCAACTGAACAAAATAGGTCTCAAATGGTCAGTATTGAAACAGGGTTGATATGTTTCAAGCTATTAGTCAACCACATTAAACCCATTCCAATCAACTGAAACAATATGTAAAAACTTCTAAGACAAGATACCCAGCTTAGTCCATCATCAATTGATATACCCAGTTTAAATTCAGGCCAATACAATCAGTCCAACTAAACTAATGTGCTAACTTTATAGCCTACATATCAAGTTTCAGGAAACAGGTTAGCCATATGTGGGACCCGATTCTCATGGCTCAGATACAACTACAACAAGTAAAATATTAAAACAGTCAAAATCCTAGGCTAATTACCAGTCAGTCCCATTTATCAGGACATCAACTAATTAGTCAAGGATCTAGGTTACAACCTAAAGTTCAGTCCAGAAAGACTGATACAAGGTCCACAGACTGATATGCTCAATTTCTAATTAATAAATTGGTCACAACTTAAATAGTATAGCCAACCATGACTCTAGATCACTGATACCAACTCATGATTATTTCTAAATTGGAATTCTGATATTTCCTATACTCTGTACACTACAGTACCTATTCCAAGATAATTATCAATATGTAGCTCAGAGTTGAAAGATTACCTGCTCCCAAAATCCGACCCCAATTTAAATGCAACTGCTGGAATCTACACAATCCAATTTTCTGAATGATACAGCTTTCTGAATCAGTCATCTATCTAGCAGTGATCAACAAATAGGAAAGATGCAACTGAAAAACTCACCTGTATCCTGACTTAAGATCTCGATCAACAATTTCCCACACTAGATGACTCGAGTAAGGAAAGGAACTTCTATAGGGATGGTAACTATCAAAATAAATCTCACTTGAATTAATCTACTAAAATATATATATAATACATTCGAAAAAAATAGGTGAAGATCCTGATACTTACAATTTGAGTATCCTTGGATCGAAATGAGGAAAATAGGATTTAAATGCTTCCAATGGATTTATATGAATCCTGGAAGAATCAATAATTTGCTCATCCACTAGATCAGAAAATAATTTATCAAATGAAAACAAAACGAAGATCGAATCAAACCTATGTCAAGAACACTCGACAAATTCTCCTTGCCAATTCCTTGAAGACAATTCATCGAGCACTTGATTCCCTGGTCTGTAATCACAGACTTGATCAATGCGAAGGAATTTGATCGAACAAGGATCAATCATTCGAATTCAGGAAAAACAAAAGTGATCGATGGAACTTTCCACAAGAATGAAGATCAAAGAAGTACTGATCCTTTGCTGTCGTCGCCAGGGCTCCTTGCTGACCCCCAGTCAGATGCTGTTGCTGCTGAGACTTCTAAACTCGATGTTGATTTGATCCTACGCTTTGCCACCATTTCTCCTCGAGGTCCTTTCCATAGCTCAGCTTGATAAGCTAGGTCAAGAAGATTGGGAAGAAGAAGAAATTCCTAACAATTTCTAATAGCAATGAAGAGTGATTGAGGAATGGTGGTTTAAATAAGTCAGCTAGCGTAGGAAGGAAGCAGAGGAGCGGGAAAAAATTTTGGAAGGAGAAGGAAGTTAGTTAGAGAAATTTGAAATCGTTTGAAAAGAATTGGTAACTGCCAATAGAGTTCATCTCTGATGAACATTGGTTATAAAAAGGGAATATGGGCCGGGCTTAAAAAGCCCACTGAACAATTAACTTAATTAAGACTAAAAAAAATAGTATAACCCATTGCTTAAAGTTTATCAAGAAATTAATTTATAGGAGAAAATTTTGTTTTCTAAAATTTATATTTAAAAAAATATATCCTGGAAAGTAGGTTTACAAATAGTCCCCTCCAAAAAAAATTTCGTCCTCGAAATTAGAATAAGAGCATTGACTCTAAACAAACCATGAAGTAATAGATCCAACAATCTGTTCATTGAATAAAATTTTGAAAACCAAAATACAATCAAGTGAACAAACTAGGATAGCGCTCACGCATCTCGTCCTCGCGCTCCCATATGGATTCTCCCAAAGAGTGGTATCTCTTCATGATGCGAACAAGAGGAATGGTCTGGTTCCGCAGTCGCTTCTCCCTCCGGTCAAGGATCTCCACTGGCTGCTCCTCGTAGGTCAAGTTCGGACCCACCTCTAACTCTGAGTAGTCCACCACATGGCTCGGATCTGGAATGTAGCGTCGAAGCTGGGACACGTGGAAGACGTCATGCACTCCCTTCAAGCTAGCTGGAAGCGCTAGACGATACGCCACCTCGCCAATCCGTGCCGTCACATCGAAAGGCCTGATGTACCTCAGACTGAGCTTCCCGTCTCTGCCGAAACGAATGACGTCTCTGGTCGACGAGATCTTCAAGAATACTCTATCTCCAACTGTGAACTCCAGTGGCCGTCTGCTGCTGTCTGCCCAGTGCTTCTGTCGATCCTGTGCAACTCTGAGACGCTCCCTGATCAGTCTGACTTTCTCATCTGAGTCTACCACCACCTCTGGCCCTAGCAAATCTCTCTCGCCAACGTCATCCCAAGATAAAGGCGTACGACATCTCCGCCCATATAGCACCTCGAACGTGGTCATCTCGATGCTAACCTGATAACTGTTGTTATAGGCAAACTCCACCAGATACAAGTGATCCTCCCACGAACTACCGAAATCAAGTACGCAAACCCGCAGCATGTCCTCCAGCGTCTGAATGGTCCTCTCGGACTGCCCATCCGTCTGTAGATGATAAGCGGTACTGATCTTCAACTGTGACCCCAAGCTCAGCTGTAGACTCCTCCAGAAGTATGATATAAAGTGACTGTCTCGATCTGAAACGATGCTAACTAGCACTCCATGAATCCGCACAATCTATCGCATGTAGAGGTCTGCAAGCTTTTCGGTCGACAGCCCAACCTTAAACAGAATAAAATAAGCAGACTTTGTCAGTCTGTCCACGATAACCCAAATAGCGTCCCTGCCACTGGACGTACGCGGTAATCCAGAGACGAAGTCCATAGTGATATGCTCCCACTTCTATTCCAGAATAGATAAATACTGGAGTAATCCTGCTGGTTTCTGGCGCTCTGCCTTGACTTGCTGGCACACAAGGCATCTGGAAACAAATCTGGCAACCTCTCTCTTCATTCTATACCACCAAACATACTCTTGTAGATCCTTGTACATCTTGGTAGATCCAGGATGAATAGAATATTGCGACTGGTGGGCTTCCTGTATCACCTTCTTTCGCAAATCCTTGGGCACACACAACTGAGTTCCGTGCCTCAGGGATCCATCGTCTGCAATGGTGAAGTCGTCGAGCAATCCCGCCTCTGCCTGGCCTCTGAGACATCGGAGCCCCTCATCAAGAAACTGTGCCTCCTTGATCTTCTCTAACAGTTTCGACTGTATCTGCATGTGCATCAGTTGTCCTACAACTCCTAGAAGAACAATCTCAATCCCAAGGCTCTCAAGATCCTCCAGAAGATGCCGGTCCATAGTAAGTATCACATATAGCCTTCAGCTCACCTGCAACATATCCTAGTCAGGAGCGGAGCTAAGTATATCCAAGGAAATGAACATGAACATCATGGTATGAACAAGAAACAAGAAATATATATAAAGTACGAGAAATGAGACAAGACATGAAACTGAACAGAAAATACTGAAAGTAAAATAGGGAACATGATAAGAGTCCTGAACATGAAATACAACCTGAACATAAAATACAACCTGAACATGAAATACAACTTGAATCCTGAAATGTGCAAGATTGAAATACCTCCAGAGTGTGTGATCGGCTTGGGTAGATTCAATGAACATGATTGGTACGGCTTTGATCCCGCGTGCACGATGCGGGACCTAAGTTATTCACATGAATAGTAACAGGGTTTGATCACACTACTGTAGTATTTCCCCTCCCAGACACAAGTAATCCATGAAACATGAAATCAGACAAAACCGTGATACATCGTGTCAACAAGGAGATACAGGAATGAATATACAAGACATAAGAAATGAACAAGTCTGAGGAGTATACTTGTCTTGCTCAGGGTGATCGAGAAAGGGTAGTAAAGCTGGATGTCCTCCTGTTGATAAGTCAATAATTTAAAATAGTTATTTCTAATTTAGAAAAGTTACTTAAACAAAATCCTTAGTTTACACTAAATCTATCTTGTATATGTCCTATTAACCTCCACAATTGTACAACCAAGCAATATCTATACATAACCTACAATATGAGATAACTATCCTTAACTTCATTACCACACAACTTCATATGCCATGATTCTTAAGTGGTCAACATCTAATGGTACCTATTATTGTAACATGAACTACCATGTTCTGCTAAAAATATAGAGCACAAAAGGATTAGCTCTAAAGTAGGACTGAACCAAACCAACCTTAGTTTAAGAATCAGTTATCAATTTCAGATGACTGAATAATGGTTCAGTCCAATGGACTAACCACAGTTCAGTCCCCCATATGAAACTGGTATTTTAAATTCAGTTACAGTTCAATCCAGGGTCACTGGATAACACCAACTGGTTCCCTGGACAGTCTAGTTCAAGTGTGGGCTGTAACCTCTTCCAGTCATAGCCATTTATGTCCTAAAAACAAACTAATCAATCCCTAACCTGATATGGTTTCCCAGGTTCAGGAAAATCAACTTGATCAGAAGTTTCCTTGTCTCAATCCTTAACATGATTGAGAAAGTTCAGTCCACAATGAACTGATATTCCCAATCAGTTTCATAGATAAGACTGAACTTTCGATTCAGTCACAGTTAAGCACACAACCCCCTTAGTCAATACTGGCTAACAATTGACCTTAATCCATCATCAGTTGATGGATGACATATATGTACATCCTAAAAATATGAGTTCAGTCCATGCTTCCTTAGCAGTGTTAGCAAAACAAAACTTCAAGTTCAGTAAAGCCTTCTCATACACTGTTACTAAACTCAGAGTTTACCAGGCAAGTTAATCATAAGCTAACTAATGAACCACTGTTCTAGAGTTAACAATGCATCTCAGATTTGAAATCAGTGATTGGTGATGTGGTATCAACCTTAGGAATATAAAATAACTATCATTAGGCTATTCTTATTGAACATGAATCAAAGTATCATACGAAATACCATTATATAATAAAATCACATCCTTGCTATTTTATCACAGGCCATGGTATAGTAGCCAAAATTCTAATGTCCAATTCAATGTCAGGACACTATCCATATCTCAATGACACTGTCCTGCTTCAGGACATAAAAACAGGGTAATATACAGGTGACAGATCCTGTTCTAAACTCTAAGTGAAATGTCACAGCTTATACCCAACTCCCAGGTGAGTTTAGTCCTTAAATAGGACTGATATCAATCAGTTCCAGCTAAGACACACTAGTCAGTCCTTAACAGGGCTAAATAACCATCCTGCAAAACACAGTCCTAATGTATCCACATATCAGTCCAATTATGAATCCCATATCAGTCCTATAATCTTCACAATCTTACCACTCATCCTCAGGTTTAAGAAAATCAAATTCTAACTGGAACATTAAAACTCAGTCTCCATTAAAGCAGAGAACAATCAGTCTATAACAATGTTTACTCACAACAGTCTATAGTCAAATCAGAGAATGACAACTGAACAAAATAGGTCTCAAATGGTCAGTATTGAAACAGGGCTGATATGTTTCAATCTATCAGTCAACCACATTAAACCCATTCCAATCAACTGAAATAATATGTAAAAACTTCTAAGACAAGATACCCAGCTTAGTCCATCATCAGTTGATATACCCAGTTTAAATCAGGCCAATACAATCAGTCCAACTAAACTAATGTGCTAACTCTATAGCCTACATATCAAGTTTAAGGAAACAGATTAGCCATATGTGGGACCCGATTCTCATGGCTCAGATACAACTGCAACAATTTAAATATTAAAACACTCAAAATCCTAGGCTAATTACAGTCAGTCCCATTTGTCAGGACATCAACTAATTAGTCAAGGATCTAGGCTACAACCTTAAGTTCAGTCCAGAAAGACTGATACAAGGTCCACAGACTGATATGCTCAATTTCCAATTAACAAATTGGTCACAACTTAAACAGTATAGCCAACCATGACTCTAGATCACTGATACCAACTCAGGATTATTTCTAAATTGGAATTCTGATATTTCCAATACTCTGTACACTACAGTACCTATTCCAAGATAATTATCAATATGTAGCTCAGAGTTGAAAGATTACCTGCTCCCAAAATCCGACCCTAATTTAAATATAACTGCTGGAATCTACACAATCCAATTTCCTGAATGATCCAGCTTTCCGAATCAGTCGTCTATCTAACAGTGATCAACAAATAGGAAAGATGCAACTGAAAAACTCACCTATATCCTGACTCAAGATCTCGATCAACAATTTCCCACACTAGATGACTCGAGTAAGGAAAGGAACTTCTACAGGGATGGTAACTATCAAAATAAATCTCACTTGAATTAATCTACTAAAATATATATATAATACATTCGAAAAAATAGGTGAAGATCCTGATACTTACAATTTGAGTATCCTTGGATCGAAATAAGAAAAATAGGATTTAAATGCTTCCAATGGATTTATATAAATCCTGGAAGAATCAATAATTTGCTCATCCACTAGATCGGAAAATAATTTATCAAGTGAAAAAGAAACAAAGATCGAATCAAACCTATGTCAAGAACACTTGACGAATTCTCCTTGCCAATTCCTTGAAGACAATTCATCGAGCACTTGATTCCCTGGTCTGTAATCACAGACTTGATCAATGCGAAAGAATTTGATCGAACAAGGATCAATCATTCGAATTCAGGAAAAAAAAAGTGATCGATGGAACTTACCACAAGAATGAAGATCAAAGAAGTGCTAATCCTTTGCTGTCGTGCCAGGGCTCCTTGCTGACCCCCAGTCAGATGTTGTTGCTGCTGAGACTTCTAAACTCGAGGTTGATTTGATCCTACGCTTTGCCACCATTTCTCCTCGAGGTCCTTTCCATAGCTCAGCTTGATAAGCTAGGTCAAGAAGATTGGGAAGAAGAAGAAATTTCTAACAATTTCTAATAGCAATGAAGAGTGATTGAGGAATGGTGGTTTAAATAAGTCAGCTAGCATAGGAAGGAAGCAGAGGAGCAAAAAAAAAATTTGGAAGGAGAAGGAAGTTAGTTAGAGAAATTTGAAATCGTTTGAAATGAATTGGTAACTGCCAATAGAGTTCATCTCTGATGAACATTGGTTATAAAGAGGGAATATGGGCAGGGCTTAAAAAGCCCACTGAACAATTAACTTAATTAAGACTAAAAAAATAGTATAACCCATTGCTTAAAGTTTATAAAGAAATCAATTTATAGGAGAAAAATTTGTTTTCTAAAATTTATATTTTAAAAAAAAAATCCTGGAATGTAGGCTTACAAGACCTTCCTGTACTAGTTGTCTTATAGCGATCAGCACCACAAAATTTGCACACATCTGCGTCCTTGTCGTCTTTGTAGTACAGCATGCACCCATTACGACAAGAATTGATTTTCTCGTATCCCATTCAGAGCGATCTCACCATCCTCTTAGACCGGTAGAAGTCTTTAGGTAACTTAGCACCCGCCGGTAAGATCTCTATAATCAACTCCAACACTCGGTTGTAGCATTCTTGTGACATGTTAAAATCTGACTTAATGCTCAACAGTCTTGTAACCACCTCCAACGGTGAATGATCCTCACAACTAGGATACAATGTAGTCCTTGTATTCTCCAGAAACTCCATGAACTTTGCAGCATCGACATTGGGTGCCTCCTCAGCTGCATCATGAACAAAACTAGACCCCGCAGCATCGAAAACCATGTTCACGCACCCGTCGTCGTATGCATGATTATCTGAAATAAAATTAGGTCTTGCATGCATATACGGCTCAACATAAGGCTCCGGCTCTGATGCTAAAGACACAAGTTCTTCGTGTGCGGTCCACTGATAGTAATTAGGTGTGAAACCCCTCGAGTACAAATGATATGTCACTTCCACTTCTGGATAATATTTTACGTTATGACATTTCACACACTGACACTAAATTTTGGTGTCGTCCATGTACTGAGGGAACGCCTTGGCAAACTGCAGGAACTGCTCTACTCCCGCTATATATTCATCCCGTACACCGTACATATCATCAGGATGAAGAATGTACATCCATGAACGACACCGCAAGTAGTAATTCATATCCATTTGGAAATAATTCTGCAGAGATGGACACACAATTATCCAATAGGCACAAATTCGTATCATAAATACCTACACTAGTATTATAACTTGATATCTAAGTTCCAAAATCCTACCATACTTGTATTAAGAAATCACCACTTAACCTATTATCTATATATCCTCGTATCCTTGTCTACCTTGTATCTCACTTAATAATATATGTGTGTGTGTGTGTGTGTGTGTGTGTGTGTGTGTGTGTGTGTGTTTTGCACTCTAAGTATTTATTATAATGAGTAGTGTATCTTCATAATTTGAGTAATGAATTCTGTTGGATAACCTGAACAATGAAATTATATCTCATATATATTGCTACATGGGGGTATGTAACCCATAGGTAGCTTGACACTTACCTAATATCCAATACTTAGACTACGGTAATAACCCATACCTTAGCTACTAGTAGGTAATACTCACTCTATTATTACCTTATCATATACTATCTATTATAGTATCTTATACTCATCTTGCAACCCAGGCCAAACTATAGTGCATAGATGTACTTGCTAAGGCAATATGCCATTGCATTGCCTGTAGGCAAGTGCCTGAGCCAAAGTTAAGACCTGTCATATTGCAACCCAAGCCAAACCAAGCACTTCCCTTCCTATACATCTCCTGTTAGGAACACCCCCAGTTTAATCCAAGACTGAACCTCACTCCTCTTCTTATACAGATCCCTTATATACAATTTAAATCCTTAACTAACTCATATACATTTACATGTATGTTTTTTTTACATGTATATATATATATATATATATATATATATATATATATATATATATATATATATATATATATATATATATATATATATATATTTTATGTATATACATTTACATGTATGTATATATATATATTTTTTTACATGTATGTATATATATATATATATATATATATATATATATATATATATATATATATATATATATATATATATATATATATATATATATATATACTTAACTCTCTCTTGCCTTCAAGATACCAACACTCCTCTCTCACTCTATTCTCTATTTTTGATTCACTCTTAGAAAACCAACCTGTCCTACTCTCTTGCCTGTCCCCTCTCACTGGACATATCTGACACAAGGAGCCACACATAGGCTTATACAACCTCTGATATTGAGTTACTGTCCTCAAACACATGTATCCTAACTGTTACTCTCATGCCCTGCTAATTTCTGACACTAACACATACTAACCTCACTCAAACTCTCTCATAATGATTTTCTGCAGTACAAAACTGACACCACTATGCAACACACATTCCTAATGCATGGACTTAATTAATCTCACTCTCTGATACCCTCTAACAAAGCCACTAATACTCAACTCTACAGGAATATTGATACTTTAGTATCTTTAAGATACACAAACACTCACTGATACAAGCTCCTAACTATCCAACGGGGTCATTTCACTCCATGTCCTGCACAGGACAGATAACCTTCCTTCACGATCATTGATAGCCACATAGGCCAACTCGCATAGGCTCTAACACAGGTCCAACAGTGGCATGTTCACCCTCTTCTCTACTTTATTTTTACTAGCAGAGAACCGAAGCACGCGTAGTTCGAATCTAGGCCGTAGCCCTGGTGATGCGGCGGGCAGTGGGTACTGCTCGAGAGGACGTGGCCCATGAAATATTCGCCGACGGAAGGGTGAGGCGGCGGCAGCGGCGGGTAGGGGGAGGGAAAGGGAAGTGGGTGCGAGAAAGAGGGAGGGTTATTGTAATGCCCCGCTCCGTACGGCGCATTACGCTGAGGCGTTAACTCAAAGAGTCGCGTAGTCGCGTTGACCGAATCAAATGTATCGATGCGAATCGATACGAGAGTTACGTTGTCCCGAGCAATGTATCGAACTAAGTCGATGCGAAGAGTTGCCTTACCCCGAAAGAAATGCATCGAGTTGAATCGATGCGAAGTGCCACATTGCCCCGAAGGATGAGTGCATTGAATTGGCTCGAAGATTCTAAGTAATCGAATCGACCAAGACGTAAGTCCGAATCGATGTAAGTATTAATTTTAGTTGGTTTCGTGTGCAGGTTATACTTTGACACAAAAATATTAGAGGTCGATCTTTTGCCATATTTAGTAAGGGGTCCACGAAATCAAATCGACGCCTTACGACGGGCTGAGACTTGGGCACGCTAAGGCAAATCAAACGTATGATTCAATGAAGCACGAAGTGCTCGAATGGCTACGTCAGAAGAGTGGTCGTGCAACAAAGTTATGAAATCGAGCCGCATCGGCTCGGCGAAACGACAAAGGCGTATCGACTCAAGGTGGGAGGATTGACTTCTTTTTACTCCTTCATTCGATAAGTCAAATATATCATTGTATGCTATGTTAACCTATCGACGCCACGGGCGTGGTCCGATCAGAGATAAATCATAGTGTGTGTCGAACACTAAGTTAGTACAATTGAAATGAAACGTGCATCAAATGCACGAGTCGCTATGGGACATTGGATATCGCAAAGGCGAGTGCCTCGGTGCGCAAGCCGCAAGAACATAGGATAACTATACTCGGCGAGTGCCTTAGTGCATGAACCATACCGTGCCTTCGCACACGAGTTAGAAAGGCTAAAAATTGAAAGACAATAGGCGAGCGCCCTAGCGCGCAAGCCCCGAACATTGAACACTAAGTTATAGAACATGGGAATACGGTCGAAACGTGCCTACGTGTACGGGATAATAAAAGATGGCTTCGTTGCAAAAGAATACAGTTGTGGCATGAATGTGGCAGAACTGTCGGATATGACATGGTGCCTCGAAAGGTGTTCGAGACCTTCGGGTCGTTCGGTTGACGAGCATTGAGTTGAGGCACGATGCCATTGAATCATTGAAACGAAGTATGAAATGTAAGAACACAGAAAGTTAACGAAAGAGATACGAGATGATAAAGTCTGAGTCTCGGACTCAAGACTATGTTTGGTTGTTTGAATTTGATTGCTTGAATGATAAGGGCATTACATGGTCGAATGGATGGACGAGAGATAATGTATGGGTGTCTTCCCCAAACGGTTAAATGCCGGAGCGCCCCGGAACCGCTTGGCCTAGGAGGGAATCGAATAATCTTTGTAGGCGCACATCCTTAAACAAGATAGGAAAAGCCGCAAATGATGGTATGCAGCGGAAACGTTTCGGTTGTTGGGACTGCAACCCAACCCATGAAACGCCGGGCAGCCCGACAAATATTGAGAAAAGAAGGAGAGAAAAGAAAGAAACTCCTTTAGTCCATTCTGGCGCAGATACGCCAACGGCCCTCATATAGGTAAGGAACGATGGGTTAAAAGTGTAGGCGCGTATGCGTCCCGTATATAGATCCTGCTTAGAGATGCACATATAACATGACAGGGAAGGAATGGGGCGTATTCACCTTGCGTCGGAGCAAAGGACGAGTGCGTTGACTTGGTAAGTCGCGCCACGAATCAAACACGAGATTGCTTGCTTACCTATTTCAATTTGAATAACATGCTTGCCATGCTAACATGCTTTACGTTTTTAAAGATGCCATGAAATTGACCCTAAGGAGAACATAGCAAGATCATAAGCTAAGTTGCATGATTCAACGTAAATATTACAATGTTGGTTTGGAAAGAAGATCTTTGCATCAGTACATGCGAGGACGAACGTACTGATCCCCCACCAGCTTCATGCAGGGTGCAGGGAATGGATGGCTCGCGGCAAAGCGTTGCTTGAACGTGTTGAGGCTTGGAATGCCAAAGCGCATTGAAGCGTGCGATCGTATTGACGCTCGGACTACGCAACTGGATTGATGCGGCCGAGATATAGAAGGCATGATGTATGGAATGCTGAAATCCTTTGTGGGCAAGAGAGAACCTGAGTGTTGTAGCCAATCTGGCATATATTGTTAGGCTATCGAAAGCCTTTGTAAATCTCAGTTTCGGATATCAATAAAGAGAATTATTTCGTATACTCTGTTTTCCTATCGTTGTTAATATCGAATCAAAAGATAACCATTTGAGAACTTGTCATCTTGCCTTGTACGAGCGCAACTCCAGGCTCGTACGGCATCACGCCCCCTGCGAGGATGATGATTCGGGTAATTCCGGGTCGGGACGTGACAGTTATAAATGTGTCCGTATCCGTGTCCGTATCTGTGTCTAGATAGCTAGGGCTAGGGTTAGGGTTTACCTGAAGAGGGCAGCTCAGTCGGAGGAGGGAGGCAGCGAGGAGGGGGGCTTCATCGTCGGAGGAAGGCGGCGAGGAGGGGGGCTTCATCGGAGGAGGAGGCTGCTGTCGTCGGAGAGAGAGAAGGGGGAAATAAAAGTATTTTTGGGAGAGAGAAGGGAGAAATGAAAGTTTCGAATGGGATATATTAAAACATTAGCGACGTCTGCTTTTGACGTCGCTATGTAGCGACACAACTTAAGTTACGTCGCTGAACATCGCTATTCAGCGACGTACTTTATCTCATGTCGCGGAACGTCGCTATTCAGCGACGTTTTGCGATGTCTATCAAAAGGAGTCGCTATATTCAATATTCATGAAGTTATCAAAAACTTTATGCATGTTGATGAACTCATTCTTATAAAATACTAAAACCAAATGAAGTCATGTTCATGGAATAAAACATGTTATTCTTTTTTATTCTCCAGAAACGTGTACATCGAAAGGGTTATTCTATACACATAACCATCCAACGTGCGTCAATGTAACAAAATATTAATACTGCTAAGGAAACATAGTGGCAATCCTAACACATTGGAGAAAACTGAAGCAACAGTAAGACATTTTATTTAATGTAACAAACATATAAACATTGTAAGAACTAGAAAATTCACTACAATTATTTCATTCAACGTGCATCAAAAGTTCAAACCAATATTCTATGTTTAAGTACATAAGAGCCACATATGTAACCACCTTAACTCAGGCAGATATTGATTTCCTTCTCAGTGCAGCTCAATTTGTCTATAACCATGTTTTGGCCCCATGATTAATAAGATTTTCATTCTGTGTTCACGTCATCATGAGTTCTAGTAGAATCAGTAGGACCAAAGAATATAGAGTATGAGAAATCATTTGGTCCATATGCCAAAAGATCCACAAAGAAATATGTGAGAGCCATAAACGTAAATGAGAAATTCAATCAACGCTATTTTTCATACTTAGACTCAATTATGTGCCTTTGACAAGAATAACAAATTTAAAAAAAATTGATAAAATATTATGAATATTTTTTTCTGCAATTATGGTGCTTGTGCTTCTTAAGGGGCATGATGATCATACATTTTAATCAACATAATGATAAAGGGCATGAAAATATTTATACAACGACGTCCAACAATTTAGAGCACACAAGACTAAAGCAATTGTATATACGCACACAAGGCAGATGATATATTGACATTAATTAGTTAAGAAACTGCCAAGTATAGGTATAGATCTTAGAGAACTTGTATAAAATGTCAGACCCAAAAACAATGACAATAAATAGTATGGGACCTTGACATGATACAAGTTAAATCTTCGAGTTGAGTACCAATACCTCAACTAATAGCTTTTACTGACTGTGCTATAGAATCCTTTAGATATGATCATCAATATATATGTTTAAATATATTTAAAACCAAAGTGACAGCTACAAATTAACAGCCCGAAAACCATCCTTAATTAGAGTTATTTTTCCTTAAAGGCCAACAATTCAAATATAATACTTCTCAATCAATGTGCTAAATCAATGATACATGCCTATCATGGCAAAACTATATTTGTATCTGTATCTTGTATTCAACAAATATTACCTAATACGCAAAAAGCAATTGATAGCTTCATTAGAGTGGAAAACTGAAAATAATGCATAATAAAAATAGACACTTAATTACCACTACATGATGCAATGTCCATACACGTTGTGGTGTCGGAGAGATTAGGAAAGAAGCAATAAACATATATTTTTATGTTGAAGTAATAGACTATTAATCATTTCTAAAATTTTCACATAATTCTAAAACACTTACTTTAAAACGAAGGTAATCAAAATATTGATATAATATATATTGAGGTGTAAGCCCAAGTTTATTCTAACATCAAACTTTTTTTTTTTAATACATTTTGTTTTGTTCAACTTTTCCAAGACATATATCATATAAAATTCTAATTGACAGCATAAACAAATTTTCAATGCTAGAATGTATGTATAAACTAGCCAATTTAACAATAATTTCATCACAACGAAAGCCACAAGAATTAAAAACTTGAAGAAATAAATCCATGGATATATATATATATATATATATATATATATATATATATATATATATATATATATATATATATATATATATATATATATATCAAGATCATGAAAGGAAGTAGCCAAATAAATCAATCTCGAACATGACAAATTGTCATGGTTTGTCGGACCAAAAAGAGACTGTCGGCAAATGGCCTCCCATTGCTTAAGGTCATGTGGGTAACATAGCTGTAAAGAAAGCTTCCATGCTCTCCAAATATTATACACATATTCTCTTCTTTCCACACAAACCACAGGAGCCACAATAACTCTCTCTCTCTCTCTCTCTCTCTCTCTCTCTCTCTCTCTCTCTATATATATATATATATATATATATATATATATATATATGGATAATTAAAGTCACGATGAGAGCATACATAGACATCTGGAGGAGAGAAAAACAAAATATAACGCCATTTGTTTATATTTTTTTAGTATTTAAAATTGCATGCATTAAAATTTATAAATATTAAACAAGACATGTAAAGTAATCACATGATTAACTCTTAGATTGTTAGATATAAATCTTCAAAAATTATGTAAACAAAATAAACCAAAATTAAATAGTTACCGGCCTCCGGGGAAGTCACGCACGTAGCACTGCCCTAAGAGTTAATCCGGGTCTGTGTGCAGACTTTTTCGAATGTTCCTAGTGGTAAAATTCTCGCTCTACCGGTATCTCGTCGTCGCACACAACTATGGAAGATTGACCCGTACTTAGCTCTGCCCAGAGCAAGAAAAGACAAAAAAACAAACAAAAGAGTCTTGGATGGGAATGGAAGAGAGAGAGTTTTCTAGTAATCTTTTTTGTGTGTGTGTCCTCAAGGAGAAAGAAAGCACACTATATAGGCAACTCTATATCCAAAAAAAATGAATGATGTTTAATGAGAAATCATTGATATTGAAAGCTATTAAAAAATAATTAAGGAAGAATGAGCCGTTGAAAATTAATAGGAAGAGTCGTTGAAAATATGCCAACGTGCAAAAAGAAGAAACTTGATTTTTTGTACAGCTATACAACACAACCTCGCTACTCTTTTGCCCCTCCTGACCTCCGTGCATGTATGCATGCAAAGTGCGTCATGCGCTACTTTGCTCTCTTCGTCCACGCCAAAATTCAAGGCCTAGCTACAATGGAATTTATTTCAAGGACTGGTGACAAAAATAAATATTTGTTGTACAATTTAAACATCGTCTACTAGTAAAATCTTCACTAATATAACAACAACTTGAACTAACACATATACCCACTTAAAAATTGTCTCAACAAGTATAATATCAACGCGCCATGTATGTGGCTTTTGACTGGTATAAATTGCCTGTTAACATAAACCCATATAAGAAAGGGTTCTCAATGGAGGTTCCTTTCTTACAATGCGTAGTCAATCGCAATCCTCTCTCCAAGTGTTGAAGGCTTGGAGCAAGCAAGGCTACTGAATTGATCATTAACAAGAATTATATGGAGAAAAACCTAAAATATGTATATTTATAATTCGTCCAAAAGTCACTAGTTTGGAATACTAAGAACATGCATCCTAAAAATGTGTATCCCCACTTTAAT
The DNA here is from genome assembly GCA_029216955.1 of Iris pallida. Lineage (NCBI taxonomy): Eukaryota > Viridiplantae > Streptophyta > Magnoliopsida > Asparagales > Iridaceae > Iris > Iris pallida. Next base: position 10,952,629 of record JANAVB010041619.1, read on the forward strand.
CTTAAAAAAAATGCTGATCATCTTGCTTGCTTTCATAAGCACTCTAATTTTATTTTGATCTTACTTTCATACATGGATGAGAGATCTGGGACTGACCAGCAAAAAACTAGTCACTTATTTATCAAGGTCATAACCTCATATTGCTTGCATTGGTGATTTCTTGCTGTAGCAGCATTGTAGACAATGTGGTCTCCTCTTCCATCACTTCGGCCATAATATATGACTCTTTCACCTTTCCATATAAATGAAGCAATTTTTGTTATCAAAAAATTAATGATTCGGCTGAAGTGCATAGCTATCTAAACGTTCAACTCTTACTATAGTACTCTCTATTATATAACCTCCAATATTAAAATAAAATTATACATCTTCTACTATCTAATGCGACTTGAAAACGGCTCAAAAGTGAGTCGTCCAAGCCGATAAATATCATCATTCATTTAAATAAATTTTGAAAAAGTAAATAATAACTAAACAACTACCTAAATACTTCATTAGTTATTTAAAAATATTAACTAAGTATTTAACTATCTAATATGATTTATTTACAATTAAATAATTTTAATTCAAGTGGTTAAGGTATGAGACATTTTTTCTTGATTGTTGGAGTTCAAATCATATAAATGACAATTTTTTATAATAAATTATATTTATTTTTTTAAATATATGTTTTTCGTACGTGCAATACACGTGCACAATACTAGTAGTATATATAGAACTCCTAGTAGCAGTGCCGGACTTTAGATATAGAGACCCTGGGGCAAACTCTAAAAATGGTGCCCTCGAAGCCTAATGTTCATAAAGATTTTTTTCATAGACGATGATACAATAGTATTATCAACACGAACCTAGAAAATAAAAAAACACAAAACTTATGAAATAAAATAATAAATTAAATATAATATAATATAACATCCAAAATAATATGTCATAATAAAATTCTAATAAAAGTGAAGATGTTCCAAACCAAAACTAAAAATAATATACTAGGCAAATAAATAAATAAAAAGCTAACAATGTTTGGAGTAGTTTCATAGATAATAATAAAATGGAAAATAAAAAATTACAACTTATTCTTTTGTTCAGTTACCTCCTAGAGGACCAAGAAATGCAGACACAAAAGGGATTGACAACAACGAAAGGGTAGAGGAGATTGAGACATATGACGAAAGGGTAGAGAAGATTTAGAACATCAAACTGTTATAGCAAAGGAAGGAAAAATAATTTGACAACGACTGCACCAATTTTTTTTTTTATCCTGACTAATCGACTTGTCTCTTGGTATTCTAGTATATGACGTTTAGACGGGACCAGCCCAGACCCAAGCCCAAAGAGTATGAGACCCCCCCCCCCCCCCCCCAACACACACACACACACACACACACACACACACACACATATATAAAATCTTGTATTTAAAATAGAATTGGTATGTACCATGACCCTCTTTTGATACAAAATAATTGTGTTGTAGTGTTGTTATGTTAGATTTGCACATTAGAAGTCTTAGATTCAATTCTTGGTTGTAGCGCGTTAAAAAAAAAATCTTGGTTGTAACATTTTTTAAAAATTTACTTTTATTTCAGTTTTTATATTTTTTTACATTATACATGGGCCCATTTTAAAATTTTGTCTAAGGCTCCATGAACTCGGGGCCGGTCTTGCATTTAGATAACCTATACAAAAAATTATACGATGACTAACATAATTAGAATGAGTTTGATGGGTCTTTGTTTAGAATTGGACTCATACATCAACTAGTATATATATAAAAAATTGATGCCCTCTAAAATTTTGGGCCTGAGACGACTGCCTCATGTGCCTCATATAAAGTCCGGCCATGCTAGTAGTTGCAATTTATTGTCCACAAACTTTTGTTTTGTTTCAAATGATGGACCTGGTACTTTTAATTGGACCAATTTTATACCCAAAGGAACAATTTTTTCACTCTGATTCTTATGGGAATACAAAATGTGGTGTCGCTCTCTCTCGTCAACACTTTTGATCTCCTGAAGAATGATAATTAAGAAAAGATTCGCATGGATATTGGCCTACGTGATCTAGATGAGGAGATGCTTATTAGGTGAGCAAACAAATAAATTAGTTGGAAACTAACATGTAAGCTATAATTAAAGATAGGTACATTTTTCTTCTTCTGAAAGTCATTAGATATAGATGTACTGTCCTTGCTTGCATGCCATCTTCACTTCACTATTTGGCAAACGATTAATTAGTAAATGGGTCCTGTCTCAGTCTGTATTAAAGAAGTAAACCTTAAGAATTAATACAGTGTTATCATTCACAAATCAATTGAGTAACTAATATAATATGCTCTGCTGTTGAGGTTGAAAAGGGATATATTTATTTAAAAAACAAACACCCAAGGGCTAGCTAACATCTTTCGGATGCATATATATATATATATATATATATATATATATATATATATATATATTCTCTAGCCTAGTGGTTAAGAGAGATACATGTGGCCCAAGTGGTTGGAGTTCGAGCCCTAGTGAAGACGAGTTCGCAACAATTACTCATTGCTTATATATATATATATATATATATATATATATATATATATATATATATATATATATAGTAAATGACCTCTAACCTAGTGGTTAAGAGAGATGCATGCGGTCCGAGTGGTCAGGAGTTCGAATTCCAGTGGGAGCGATTCCAGAAACAATTTATCTGGTTCCAAATATATATATATATATATATATATATATATATATATATATATATATATATATATATAATGAGTAAAGTTTGATAAAGATATATTTTGAAGAAATTCTCTTTTACGGTGAAGAACTTTTCTTGGTAGTATAGATTATTGAACTAAAGTAGTGCCACCATTTCATTTCAACTCAATTCTTTTTTTGTTCTTTCTTTCAAGTTTAAAGTTGCTGGTAGGCTGTCTCATTCAACGGTTGTACTACTAGATTAGAATAGAATAGAATATAATGGAATGGAGGCTTCTGTTCTGAATTCAAACTGAAGTCTTTGAAGTAAAGATTAGTAGTAAATGGAATTATCAACTTCACTCTTTCTTTCATCGGTTGTGACTTGTCAAAAGCTATATCCTCTCCTGGGCCCAAGTTTTATTACATAGTTTTGAGTCAATATGATGCTTAGTTGAAAATTTTATTATTGTAAATATAATTTATTGTTTGCTTGTGATATTGTGACATTAAAATGATATGATCTATGTAATATATGTTGTATATGTTGTATCAGCACAGCAGAGCAAAAGCTCAAATCTCCCACTGTTTAGACCCACATCGGCTAGGTAGGATGTCTCTACTATTCATATATTGCTATGCTTTCTATTGTTTCATTAAAGCCTGGTGAGGGTGCCTTATGGGCCACATGCACGTGCCGCCATCCCGCCCGGCCCTGCTTGTGTAACGGGTACGTTCCCACCTCATTCAAATTTGACCGTTACTATTCATTAATTTCTGTAACGTTTGGATTCTAAACTCAGTCCAGGTTCAATGAACCATGTGTTTTTTGTGTGCTGCAAACATTCGTAACGTTCGTCCTTAATTGGCTAATTAATTTGTTTTACTTCTCCTAGTCGTTGCAAACATTGGGAACAGCCTATATATTAAGCTCCCTTCTCCTCCTCCTAATTACACAGAAAATTCTGACAAGGGGCGTTCGGATTCAGTCTACACATAGATCATTTTGTGTGTGCTGCAAACGTTCGTCCTTAATTGGCTAATTAATTTGTTTTAATTCTGCTAGCCGTTGCAAACGTTGGGAACAACCTATATATTAAGCTCCTTTCTCCTTCTTCTAATTACAGAAAATTTCTGACAAGGGGCGTTCGGATTCAGTCTGCACATAGACCCGGACTAACTCTTAGGGCAGTGCTACGTGCGCGACTTCTCCGGAGGCCGGTAACATTTACATATTTTATTTTGTTTGCAGATTTTTAATCGAAAAATATTGAAAAAATTTCAACAATCTAAGAGTTAGCTAAATTGTCTATTCAATTTAAAGTTTTTTTTTTTAAGCATAAGATATTATTTTTTAATCTTGTTAAGATCATTCTCTTTTCTGTTCACGATTTTTTTTTTCTTTCTCTGTTAAGAAACCAAGTTCTGTTAGCCGACTTCAATTTGTTAGTGTTAACACATTGGCAAAAAGACAAAATTGTAAACTTCTACATATTTGATAGTGTTAACATATTGGCTACTGTTAGCCGAGTTCAATAATTTGTTACTCATAGCACTTTGTAGACATTTATTTGCTCACCAAAGTTTATTGTCACATATTATTGCTTAATAGGTATTCCTTAATTATTGCTAGACAAGTTTCTATTTTATAAATTTGCCCTCATTTAGGCACTATATTATTTAACAAACCTTCATTAGATATTGTCAAATAAATTGTTTACGATTTGTCAAATAATTGTCATATCATTAACATATATATTGTTATTAGTTACAGAACAATTGTTGCTTCATAGACTGTGTTAGTGATTGACAATTTTCATAATTAATACTGTACTAGTTGAGTAGTATCCTTTAATTAATATTTTAATTTAGGCTAAATCAAACATTAAATTGATATAATAAGTTTCCTTTAATTTTAAAGTTCTAAAGTAGAGATTTGTTTGGGAACAAGCCCGAAGGGCCCTGTAGGAACCCGAGAGGGGAGGAGGGTGAATAGGGTCAAGCTAACTAATCAAGCACTAAGGGATTACTATTATGCAATTTAAAAATATAAGTGCAAGAGAAGAAGCAACAACAATACCGACACCCGATATATCCTGGTATCCTCCCAAGGGGCACTCCAGTCCCGAAACTCTCTCCGACTTTAATCCACTATTATTGCAAATAGTACAATGTGAGTTTTCATACGACGGCTCACCAACTTCTTACACGAGAGCTTTAGTCCGAAGGCCTCTCCGACTTCAACCGAGAGTTTGGATCCGAAAACTCTCCAACTTCAACCGAGAGTTTGGATCCGAAGACTATCTAACTTCAACCGAGAGTTTGGATCTGAAGACTATCTAACTTCAACCTTTCACAATAGGTTTTGATTTCCTTATACAACAAGATGAAGATCTCACTTTTTAACTCAATAACTCTAACACAATTTGTGGATGACAAATGAAAACTTTGTAGAGTTATTTTTGGATAAGCTTTGGTGGTTTAGAAATTTTTAAGCTCAAAGCATCAACCTTGAATGAAGGGGTTCAAGGCTATTTATAACCAAAGCATTGAAAAGAGCAATTAATGCAACTTTCATCAGGCTGACGGATAATCCGTCGAATTTCTGTGAAAATCCGTCGGATTATCCGCCTGCACAGTCTAACAGCTATAAATATAGCCGTTGGGATCAATCTTCGACAAAATTTGACCGTTGGAATGCAAACGGTAACATGACGAAAAATTTACCAAAATTTTGCAGTTTTTCGTCGGATAAACCGAACAATCACAGAAGGTATTCTGTGAGTCCATTCGGATCTTCCGTCGAATTTTTGCGGAGATCCGCCGGATCATCCGTCAGGATTTCGAAGATTGTCCTGGGTTATTTTCTACCATAGCTTTCGATTTTGCCATTCATTTATTATGTTTACAAATATTTCTAAGACTCATTACAAACTCCAGATACACTTAGACAGGTACAGGCTTCTTCAGAGTCTTGAAATGATGATGGCATGGCTTGGCGTCTTCCTTTGATAGGTGTTGGCTTTTTTTTTTTGGCGGCAACAGTCCAAAGATACTCAGTTTATGAAAACTGAATACCTTTCGGGGTCTTCGCCCCCGAAGTCCCGACGGGGGGCGCTGCCCCCTCGACCCCCGTCCACTGACCGGGCAGCGGAACCCCCGGATACGTGGCTCCGAAGATGTCGTCGGACGGTTCAGAGTAATCTTTGTGGAATACCATCGTCTTTGGCCCACCATAATTTTTTTATTGCATATGTCAATATTTGATCTTGCTAATTGCTTTTCTACAAATACATGTTAGACGAACAAAGCAATATACATGTAGCAAGTATGATAAGATAAAGCATATTAGGACTATGCAAAGTTTAAGTATCAATGCTATAGAGATAGTATAAATATTAGTGATATCATAATGTTAAACCTAATCGAATAACCACAATCGAAAATATAGTTAGATTATTGGGCTAACAGGCCCTTCTGTCAAAAAGACATAATTCGTCTAAGCGATTGGTACTTAAGTGTTCCTAGTGAATCACTGCTTGCTGGGATCCGGGCCCTACAGCTAACCCAACCTTATCAAAACTTGAAAAACTAAAATTTTGAAGGTAGATTTCTAAAATTTTAATTGTTAATTTTAGCTTAGAGCCATCTTATTGAGTAAAATCAAACTTTTACAGACCTTTAAAAATCATGTCTGTCAAGGAAGAGACCTTCACAACAAAGCCCGCTAAGTTCAATGGCACCTATTTCAAGAGGTGGAAGAGCCCGATTTGTTGGGGCGCACGCTGCATCGGAGAGTTTTTATAAAATTCTCACAGTTTTTAAGGCCATTTTTGCTGATTTTTGAACTGGATTAACATGCAACTAAAAACAGAATAACTAAAACTAATTACTGGGTTTCAAACTTGGTTATGTTGGCTATAATCATGTATAATTAGATTTTGAAAACATTCATTATTTTGATAGAACAGAGCCTTCCAATATGGGTTTTGGGGCCACGGTTCTGTTCTGCTTTTGAACCGATTTTTCCCAAATTTTGAATCGATTTTTTGATAGCCATAATGGGGGTGAAACTGAATCCCTTTGAAGGGGTTCGAAGGTGATCATGTAGGCTTTATATAGGACTTTGAAGAACCGAAAACTATTGAATGTGAAGGTAATACAAAGATGAGGAAATGGGGTACCTTGCGGTCGGTGAAACAGAATTATACTCTGTGAACAGTCGAATTTTCGGCTCCCTCGCGGTGGTGCGACGACCGGAGACTGCGCGCAGGTGTCGGGGACGAACGTGAGAGGGTCAGGGTTCTCCTAGGGTGTCGAACGCAAGAGCACTTGCGGGAAATTTGGAGTATATCTCCCTCTATCCACTCGCGCGGTTCTTTTAAACCTCTGCTTTGATTCCGAGTTGCTGCCGACTTCAAATCCAAGTTGGATTTGATTCAATGAAATCTAGTGGAGATCGAATTAGGTTTGCGTTAGGTGAAGTTTGGATTTAGATTTTGGTTTCAAGATTTGATTGCTCAAATCTGCTCATAGGCTTGTTCGCGAGACGGAAAGAAAATAGTCGGGTCAGCTATTTGCAGTTACTGTTCATTTGAACAGTAACTCGAGGGGGGTGTTTGGGTTTGTTTTTTTGTTCTTTCTCTCATTTCTATCTACTATATATATATATATATATATATATATATATATATATATATATATATATATATATATATATATATATATATAACATTCTATATACTGCTATATATATAACCCTATAAATAAATACATGTATATACCAATATACATATAACTAGAATATATATATAGATGTATACACCTGTATACACCCTTATATATAAAATTTTTAGTATATATATAAATGTATATCATTTATCACATATATACAAATATATATATAACACTTGTAGAACTTCTATTAAATTATGAAAATAAACTCTAAAATCCCATAAATATTTTTATAATATTTGAATACATATTTGGTACATTTACCTGTGATGAATATAACAAGTTTATTAACAATTATCATACTACAAATTTTATATACTTTTTAATAATTTACAAAAAGGGAATACTATAAAATCTAAAATAATTTCATAAAATTCATATAAAATATAGGGGGATTACATCCTACCCAACTTAAAAAAAATTTGTCCTCGAAATTAAAGCTCACGTCGGGGGGTATGCAATACAATGCGGTATTAAAGGAAACTAACAACTGAAAGTCGTACCTTGGTTTTCAAACAAATGAGGGTAGCGGTTCCTAATGTCGTCCTCGTGCTCCCATGTGGACTCCCCTGGCGAGTGATACTTCCATGCCACACGAACCAATGGTATAAATTGATTTCGCAACACCTTCACTCGGTGATCAAGGATAACTACCGGTTGCTCTTGGCATGACAAGCTCGGTCCAACATTGATTTCGGAGTGATCAAGCACATGACTACTATCTGCCACGTATCTCCTCAGTTGTGACACATGAAATACGTCATGCACTCCCTCTAGTAATGGTGGCAATGCCAATCAACATCTCCAACATGTTCCAAGACATCAAAAGGGTCGATGTTGTAATGACCCGCTCCGCCCTAGCGGAACGCCGATTCAAACGGCAAGTGCAACGACTCAAACGAGCCATCGACCCGAAGAGTTGGCATCGACCAAATGAAGAATCGATGCAAGGCTTACATTGGCCCGTCAAGATGAATCCAGACTTAGACTTTCAAAGGCGCTCTCGGAGTATCGTTCGGCCGATGCGAAAGTCGCTAAGGTGGGTGGCTCCGATGAACCCGTCTTTGCTTAGCCTAGACACATAACAATACGGACACTATCGCTAGAATTGCTAGGCGATAACACTGCGCATGCTAATAAATGACTCAACGCACCTAGCTAAGGGAATAATACCATCTTGTATGCTTGTATAGAATATGGAAAAAATATGGAAAATGTGAGAACTCTCGCACCGCGCTCTACGCTCGTGCTACGGCACAAGCTTACATTTAAGTTCCTTATGCGTTCAACAATGAAACAATGAATGGTTTACAACAATGAAATGGGAAGACTATCGACATAGTCGTTTCGAGTAGAGTATAACAACATTGAAAGGCTACGGGACCGATGGATCGTCAAGGCGACTCCCGCACAGGGAGTTGCAAAATGTATAAATGAATGAATGAATGAATAAGTGAATGAATGAATCGACGAATGAATGAATAAATATGGGAATGAAATGAATCAATGAACAAACGGACAAGTGAAAGAAAGAAAAGAAAGAATGAATGAAAGATAAGAAAGGAAATAAGGGTTAGCGACAGGTATGACGGACACGTGCAACGGGGCTCGCTACCCGCGCTGCACGGATGCCAACCTGGTCGATAACGCATTATGGCTCAAAGACAGCCTATGGCTCAAACACAGCCGTTAAGTTAAAATAATAAGACAAATATGAAATGGTCGTGGACGGACTCGTGCACGAGTAAAAAAGGGATTCCAAGGGCAACGAACGACGATTTCGTGGCCGGCCGAGGCGGAATTATGACCTACGGGCGGACAGGTGTACGGGCTTGGGCACATAACCAAACGTAGGGCCGGTACTTCAATAGTCTATCAAGGTGTACCAGCCATCACGCTTGATAGATGAGAATGCCAAAGGGGAAAATGTCCAAAATGGCTGACATGCCAGCGGTCGGTGTATATAGATTTAAGTGGGCTATACTGGCGGCAATCCACGTGCAAGTCCTTGCATTGAAATCAAAATAGTCTAAGTTAACTGAATGAAGCACCCTCTGAACAGACATTGAATGTAACATACAAATGATCAAAAGTACTTCGTGCAAGTGAGTTAGAAAATACGCCTACGATGCGCTTGGACCTGAGGCAGGGACACGTCCTTGACATTGAATGTTTACATGAATTACGTTAAGTTATTTCATATGAATTGTTGACTAACTTGATTTACTTTAGACAGGGAAGGCCGGACGGTAAGTATGGGTAAGTCGTGCATGTATTTTCACGCAAACACTTGAATTCGGTAACACGAGATAGGTTATGAAATATGCCATAAAACTGATCCTAAGGCAAGATTAGAAAGACAATGAATGATAGACGGTGCACAAAAGTAAATAGAACGTGTTTGGTAATGATAGCATTATGGGCGAGCTAGCCTCCCCACCAGTGTATAACAATGTACTGATAACCCCACAGTTTGCTTGCAGGACGCAGGAGTCATCATCGGATGCGGAGCTTCCCTCGAACGTGCTAAGGCGCGGAGCTAACTCTGGGGCCTTGGAACGTTGCAAGGAGCTAAAGCACCAAATACAGGGTATAATGTATCGGAACATCGCCATGAATCATTCCTTCTTGTAAGCCACTTGGCACGCCTTTTATGTTTCACAAAGAGAGAGCTTGAGAGACTTGTAAACTCGGCCTAGCGCCGCTTTTAAACTTCTTGAATATCAATAAAGAGTTTGAATTCGCTTTAATTTGTGTTCATTTACTTTTCGCTGCAAATGGGGACACTCTGTGCGACTCTATGGCCTAGCTCAAATCGGCCGTTTCTGGACTTCGCCTTGCACGGGTGCAACCTAGGCCCGTACGGCATCACGCCTTAGCGAGGACGATCGCTCCTATGGGAGCGGGGCATGACAGATGTACCTTGGACTCAACTTGCTACGTTCTCCGAGTCGAATCGTGTCTCTAGTGGGGGATATCTTCAAGAAAACATGGTCGCCTTCCTTGAACTCCAAGGGTCGATGATGATTATCTGCCCACTTCTTCTGTCGATCCTGCGCTACTCGCAGGTGGTCTTGTATCTTCTTCACCTTCTCCACTGTGCTCAAAACTAACTCGGAACCCAATATCTGTCGTTCTCCTATGTCGCTCCAACAAACAGGAGATCGACACTTTCTACCGTACAACGGTTCAAACGGAGCCATCTGTATGCTCGTTTGATAGCTATTGTTGTAGAAAAACTCTACAAGATGAAGGTAGTCTTTCTAAGATCGGCCAAAGTCAAGTATACATGCTCTCAACATATCCTCTAGCGTCTGAATAGTACGTTCTGACTGGCCATCTGTCTGTGGATGGTATGCCGTGCTACACTTCAAACGCGTACCCAAAATATCTTGCATACTTCTCCAAAAGTGTGAGTGTCACGCCCCATAACCAGAATACTGGAGAGCGGGGGCAGACATAGCCAGCTACGTATAACGGAATGGAATCCACACCGCTATACGGTCACGGCTGTCTAGATATGTGAGGGTTCACTACAATCCATCAGTCTCTTAAGGTCATAAACTAGCTTATTGTCTCAATCTCAACCAACTAATAATAGTTACAAGATGTCAGACCACCAAATATACAATAGTAAGGCGTCCCATACATTACATATTCGGAGTGATCATGAAGCTAGTCGTTACAAAATGTGAGGACTAGCAAGAGTTCAGTCATACATGATCAACCCCCGGGGCTAGTCAATCATGTTACAGTCCGTAGGCGGACAATAAGTAAGTACAATCGAGCTAACACTTGCTCGTCGGCTAAATGCCTCAAAAGAATAATTTACAATATTACAGTGGGAGAACAAAAAAAACCCACTCGATGCCCTGGTTACGCCTGGTGACCACCATCGGGTTGGGAAGCAGGTAGATCCTTTGGTGCTGCTCCGGTATCTGGCCATACAAAACCAGCTGGGTCAGACCCCAGAAAGGGCAAGTGCCACAAAGGAGGCTTCACTTAAGAACTAAAGTCAACAAATTATTAGCATTCAATACATAAGAAAACAACAATAAATAACACAGATTGAGGTTTGTGCACTACCAATGCACTTATCCCAATCAGAGAAAATAATTAAGTAAAGCATCATGACATAAGATAACTGGAGAATCATGCTAAATAAAATATAGCTGGACAATATATGAAGAGAAGACGAAGATACTATTCCGGAAGCCAGGTTACAATCCTTAAACCAAACAAGGACCGAGATTGTAACCCTTCACCTGAACAGAACTTAGTCTCTGATCATTTATTGCTAAGGTGACAATCATTAAGGTGAAAAGGAGAGAGTACAATAATAAAAGTGACAATGAAGAGTGCAATACGCTAGAGTGACAATAGAGTACAATCGTTATAGTGACAATCTGGAGTGACCATCATTCAATCATTCTGGTACAATCTTGCAATCAATCAATTCTAGACAATACTATACTGGACTAGACTCCATCCAATCAATCACGGCCAATCATTGTCTACGGCTTTCTACATTAACTAACTAGGGTTATCACAAATCCTAGTTACTAGCAAGATGCAATGAGATGCTCCAAGTAGCCATAGGCCCTGCAGCTATCCAGGTTATCCAGGCAATCATTATAGTGACAATTTAGAGAGTACAATGCATTAGAGTGACAATAGAGTTCAATCATTTAAGTGACAATGGTGGGTGCCCCACATAACAGTGGGCTGGAAATGTGCCCTACTCGTCGGCAGGCTACAAGTCCAAACATTTGCGGCCGGGATAACGGGATCGCCTGTAACTGGGGAACATCTCTTCATGACTAGTGAATTATTCTAGTCATCAACCGTAGTCCATTTTAGTAGGTACTCCTGACCGTGGTACTCAGGAGTCCCCTCCTAGACATGATGCAAGACAGGACTGGATTATTTATACAAGCACAATCGCCCACGGTGTCAGGATTAATTATACAGGTCAGGTCATGTCAGGTAGCCGTCGTAACAGCTATTCAAGATATATCAGGTCAGGTTATCATGCCAAGTGTACTTGTCAGGAGTGCGCCACGACGGGCCACTATCAGGTCATGTCAGGTTACTTGTCAAGAGTGCACCACTACGGGTCACTATCGTGTCATGCTCAGGTATTATTCCAAACATCTTAAACAATTCCATGATTATCAAGTTCATGACAAAAGGCGTAAGGATATAAAATGGACGTAAAATATACCATGAAAGAGTTACAAAACATGGGAAAATAAGGATAAATAATAGTACACAAGGCTATTGGAAGTCATGCGGCTCAGGCATATGCGGTCAGGAAAGGGTAAGACACATGCGGCCCAATTAGGAGAGCGCATGCGGCTGGAAGTGCAAGGGCGCACGCGGTCAGGAAACCAATCCCCATGCGGCCAGGAAAGGGAGGGGCATGCGGCCAGGGAGTCGAGGGCGCATGCGGCTCCAAGGGGTTGGGCCTCATGCGGCCAGCGAAAGAGTGGGCTTCATGCGGCTGGGAGGAAGAAAGTTCATGCGGCTAGGGAATGAAGGGCGCATATGCGGCTCAATTAGGAGAGAAGTCCATGCGGCCAGGAAAGGGATCCAGTCCTATGCGGCTGAAAGTCCCATGCGGCTGAGTCACTTGCCGCATGAAGTGTCATGCGGCCAAGTCAAGCCCATGCGGCCAGGAGAAGGAGTACAAGTTCATGCGGCCAGGAAGACGAGGGCACATATGCGGCTAAGTGGAGAAGTCCATGCGACTGGGGGAACACTTGCCGCATAAAATGTTCATGCGGTCAAGTCAAGTACTGTTCTTCTTCTCCAAGTTTCCGAGAAGAAGAACACCAAGGAGCCATGGCCACCAAGCTGCATAGAACCTTCATCCGGAGTCCAAATTCGAACTTCCATAGGTCAAAATGGGGTAGAACAAAATTCTCTATAACACGGAACCATCAAAACTTGATAATAACAAGATTAAATAGATCAAAACCCAAGAATTTCGAAAATAAAGTAAACTCAGATCTACAAGAATCTAGCCATGGAAAGTAAAAATGCCAAGTACTAAAGTAAGTTAAAATGTTGTAAGGAAGAGAATGAAGCAATAAAATTAGAGTTCCTCCATAAAGCAAGTTACACTTGCCTAGCTCTCTCTCTCTCTCTCTGGTAGGTAAGGAAGTAAATGAGGAAGAAGAAAATGATATTAATGAAGAGAGAGAAGGAGAAAGGGTAATAAATACTATGGGTGGTGGTAGGTAGGGGGTTCACCCATTGGTCCATGATGAACCAAGGCAAAACCAAGCCAAGCCGAACCAACCCAGGAATAAACCAAGCCAAGATAAACCAAGATGAACCAAGTCAAGGCCAATAAACTCTCTCTAGCAATTTAAACCAAATGAATAATAAAATAAACCAAGCCTCACTAATCCAAAATAAACCTATGAACCATTAAAATCAATTAAGCTATCAATGCCAATAAAAACCAAGCCAATACAAAATAAACCAAGATAACTAATCATGACTAAATAAAATATGGGTCCAAAACACGTATACGTACACTAAATACGTATCACGAATTTGGGACATTACAGTGAGGTAAACCTCGAGTCACGATCCGACACGATGCTAACTGGTATACCGTGCAGCTTCACTATTTGCTTCATATACATATTGGCCAAAACTTTTGTGGACTGCCCTACTCTAAAAGGTAAGAAATGGGCTGACTTGCTAAGCCTATCAACAATCACCCATACCGCATCTCCTCCACTAGGACTCCGAAGAAATCCCGTGATGAAGTCTATAGTAATGTGCTCCCACATCCACTCGAAAATGGGTAGCGGCTGTAATAATCCGGCCGTCCTCTGGTGCTCTGCCTTCACTTGTTGGTATACCAAACACTTGGCCACGAAATGAGCTATCTCTCGCTTCATTCCGTGCCACCAATAATACTGCCGTAAGTTCCGGTACATCTTAGTTCCTCCGGGATGTATATAGTAAGTCGAACTGTGAGCTTCGGCCATCAACTCCTGCCGTAGCTCTCCATTAGGAACATAAATACGATCACAACATCGCAATGTCCCATCGGGATGAATCCTCAATCCCGTCTGCTCTCCCGCTTTAGTCCTCTCTCTAAGTCGTCGAAATCTAGCATCCGTGGGTAATGCTGCCTTGATCCTCTCTACTAGCGATGATTGCACTTGGAGATTGGCTAATACGCCATCCGCTCCAGGCAATACTACCTCAATACCAAGCTGTTGCAAGTCTCCTATCAATTCCTTCTGCGTGGTCAAGAAATACGTCATGGGTTTACGGCTTAATGTGTTTGCCACAACATTAGTCTTACTCGGGTGGTTATGTAGCTCGATCTCGTAATCCTTCATAAACTCCAACCAACATTGTTGCCGCATGTTCAGCTCTTTTTGTGTGAACACATACTTGAGGCTCTTATGGTCAATATAGATATCTACCTTCTCGTCGTACAAGTAGTATCTCTATAGCTTCAAAGCAAAGATAACCGCTGCGAGCTCTAGATCGTGGGTTGGATAATTCTTCTCGTGCACCCTCAACTGTCTCGATGCATATGCTACTACATGACCATGCTGTATTAATACGCATCCTAATCCCTTTCCGGATATATCATTGTATATCACAAATCCTCCTGGACCCGATGGTAGTGTCAAGATATGTGCAGTAGTCAAGTGCTTCTTCAACTCATTGAAGGCGTCTTGACACTCGTCTGTCCATACAAACTCCTGATCCTTGCAAGTTAGTCGAGTCTTAGGCTTCGTTATTCGAGAGAAATCTTCTACGAACCTTTGGTAATAACCCACAAGTCCAGAAAAACTTCTCACCTCAGAAGCTGATGTAGGAGCAGGCCATGCCTTGACTGCTGTGATCTTCTCCTGATCTATCGATATGCCGTCTCTAGTGATGATATGTCCAAGAAATGATACCTCCTTGAGAATGAAATCACACTTGCTAAGCTTCATGAAAAGTCGCTCATTCCTCAATGTCCCCAAAATAATCCGTAGATGCTACTCATGCTCCTCTTGATTCTTGAAATAAATCAAGATATCATCTATAAAGACGACTACAAATTTGTCCAAGTACTGGTCAAAGATCTTGTTCATTAAGTTCATGAAGACCGCGGGAGCATTAGTCAATCCGAAAGACATGACCAAGAACTCATAGTGTCTATACCTCGATCGAAATGTCGTCTTCGGAATATCTTCCTTCCGAATTCACTACAAGAAAAATAACGATTATTGACGGTTTATAAGTTGACGGTCGTCGAAAACCGTCAACAATAGTGGTTATCTTGACGGTTTTAGGCTTACATCGAGGAAGGCCATATTTTATGTTAGTTTAGCAATTTTATAGCATAATAGTTGACGGTTTTAGATGATCCGTCAAGAAACATCATTTTATAAATTGACGGCTCGGTGATAACTGTCATCTGATGTATGTACGAAAAAATTGGCACAATATTTTCAGCTGCCATTATAGTAATTTTTTCAAAAGTTTCATATTTGTTGACGGATGGATGTTCTTTTAATCCAGGAAAAAAAGGAACCAGTCGCTCGATCTCTCGTAAAACTCTCTCAGAGAATCCTCTTCCTTTCCTCCTCTTTTCCTTATTAAAACCCTTCTTCTCACCCTCCCCTTTGCCTTCACCCAGCCGACTCCCTCTCTCTGTTTCCTCAACTCCCTTCTCCAGGGAGAGAAGCTCCTTTCGTGTGACTCCTCTCCGCCTTTCCTCCATCGTAGCCGCTCCGTCGACCACTCAATGTCTCTTTTCCGAGCTCCTTCGAGGCATCCCTGCGCGCTCCGGCCATCCACGACCGCCGACCACTCCCTTGTCTCTTTTCCGAGCTCCTCCAAATCCTAACCCTAAATTTTCAAATCGACCGCTCCCAAACCCTAACGACGCAGGAGCTCTTCGGATCAGTCAGGAAGTCCCTCGTCTTTCGGCCGAACCCTAATCCTAGCTCCCCCATTGACCCTCCGATCGTCAAATCATGGAAGAGATCGGATCTTGCCTCTGAAAATCGAGGGTCAGACTGGGGTTAGGGTTAGGGTACCTCCAGCGGCCACTCTCCCCTCCCCCGATCGAAGAGGAGAGCACCTTTTCAGTCCGATAGAGGAGAGGGGAGTTGATCGGGTGTGGCACGTTCGGCCATGTCTACATGGGCATGAACCTCGATTCCAGAGAGCTACTAGCAGTCAAGCAAGTAAGATTTCGATGAAAATTTTGGTTATTTTTGGTAGTGATTTGGTTTTTTTTGTTTCATATTGATTGTCAATGTGGTCCTTCATTGGTCCAGGTCTTGACCGGAGCGAACAGCGCGTCGAAGGAGAAAGCCCAAGTTAGAATCTTTTTTCTATAAACTTGATTAGGTTTGTTTACTTGCTTAGGAAAAAATTGGAATCTTATTTTGATTTGTGAAAAATTTGGCAGGCCCATATAAGAGAACTCGAGGAAGAAGTGAATCTTCTCAAGAGTATTGAAATGGTAACAGTTTGTTCTTTTTTTCTTTTACATGTAACGGAGAAGAGAGATAGTCGTAACCTGTTTGAGTAATTGCCTCTGTGGTTGTCTTGCCTTCGCTTCTCAACCTTCTTGCTCATGTCCTGTGTTACCAGAAAGGGGGTTTAGG
Organism: Iris pallida; assembly: GCA_029216955.1. Taxonomy (NCBI): domain Eukaryota; kingdom Viridiplantae; phylum Streptophyta; class Magnoliopsida; order Asparagales; family Iridaceae; genus Iris; species Iris pallida. The sequence goes on from JANAVB010041619.1 coordinate 10,969,700, forward strand.
GTCTAGACGCCTCATTAAAGAAAAAAGAAAGTTGATATTAATATTAATAATAACAAACAAGGTACCTTTTTGATTTTGTGGAAATCTATAGATGCGAGTACATTTTATAGTTAGAAGCTACTGAAGTTCTAAGGACCATAACACATATGCCCATTATAGGATCACATTAGATATCATGTGTCCCTGACTACTACTTTCAGAAAATTTCTTTCAGCTTATTAAACTGTTGTTCTAAAGTGGCAATCTTTTATCAAGCGAGTTCCTCTGCAAACCTTGAGTTTGGTACAATAATATACAAAAAATCGAAAAGCTTATCGTTTATGACAAATATTCATTCACACATCCTCCACAAACCTTCAGTTTGGTCTCAATATTTAAACTGTATTACAGCTGAAAGATCTCAATATTTAAACTGCATTACATTTTTCTTATTGCAGGATGTGGTGTGCTCAGCTGAAGCTAACATTTTGTTTGTTTGTTTTGATTATAAGCATATATAAAGCAAGGATTGATATATGAATCGGACCACTCCTATGAGTATCGAGGTCGACGGTATCATAGCTAATAAGAGGAATTAAAAAGTCCATCCCTTATGGTCTTACATTTTTTGAGAATCAACAATTAAGAGGAATTACCTACTATATTATATTATTATTTGTATGTTGTATCTCAATCTAGTAGTTAATATTCTGTGAATGATGTTACTTGTTGTCTCTATTTCAGTTAAAGAAGATGTGAAAGGCATGTGCATATTGGGGTAAGCTTGCTTGTTCATTGATATTACTGGTTTTGAATCCTCGGATCAGAAAATCATGTAAACTTCCATATCAATATGTGAAAGGAATGTGCATATTGGGGTAAGCTTTTTTTTTATTTGTCAAACAAACAACCAAAGTTTCTCGGTGCCTTAGACAATGCATCTATGATGTTACACTCATACCTTAATTTTATACTCCAATGGTTTGGCACATATCATGGGGCTATGCTCACTTGTAAAAGACTAAGAGTTTTCCTATAGCTGGTAACTCTGTCAAGCATGTTGAGTCCATACAGAAACTAAATTCCTCCAGCAGCCTCTTATTGATATGGTTGCTCCCTATTTTTCAGAGTTATGTCCCCAACTAATGGAGGAGTATGAACAACTTGATCCAATGCCTCTAGTTCCTGCCAGAGATGATCTCTCTGAAGCAACATTGGAACCATAGATAACTGAGATGCAAAATTTGAAACCCCTCTTGTACTTGTGCATGTTTTATGTTATTGATTGCCATGTCAATGCCTCTAGTTCCTGCCAGAGACAATCTCTCTGAAGCAACATTGGAACCATAGATAATTGAGATGCAAAATTTGAAACCCCTCTTGTACTTGTGCATGTTTTACCATCATTAACTTAACTTGGCTAATTATGGAAATGATTGAGTCATAATATGCTAATTATGTCTTGATCTTAAAACAAATATATCCATTTTGAAGAGAAATTTAGGCTATCGTCATTAAGGCTCTTCCCTGATGACTAGATGCAATATGTTGACCCTGTGACTCTTTTTCCTGTTGGTATAACATATTTTGCTGACCATCTAGCTGCTGATATTCATGTTGTTGTTGCCCTGGTTGTTGTCCTCCTGCAAATGGAATTCTTGGTGGTTGAGATTCTTATGGTGTTTGCACATAGGTATGCATGGCTGGACCACTGACATCTATCTATACATACCCTGTATGTGGGTTTTCTGATACTCCAATTGGGTGAAATCCCTGAGATACCTACTGTGGAGACTCTTGTGGTGTCTGAACATATAAGTAAGGGTTGGGTTCAAACTGTGCAGGAATTTATCCCATATGTGCAAGGTTTAGGGAATTCAAATGACCCACATATGCAGTTATTGGGTTAGTGTATGCAGGAATTCCTTCATAATTATAACATGTATGCTGCTGAGCTGATGGGTTCTTAAATGAAGCATTCAATGAGTGTTGTGCTGATGGAATCCCAAATGAATGTCCAGTGGTTACATTCCTAAATGATGAATTTAATGGAGAAAAATTCATCCCAACTGATAGTGGCTCATGTGCTACTCTTGGTTGATGGTTAGGTTGCTGGGTTAACACATGTCCTTGAGTGAAGCTTGGGTGCCCATGATTCTGATGGTGAATGTAATCAAAACTCTGAATATATTGTGTTCTTGGACTGCTTGTCATGACCCGCTCACGAATAATCGGACACGAGTCGGACACGTCCAGCCTTCATCGTTAGACACGACGAAGTAAGCTGTACCAAACTAGGGAAATCTAACCAGATAATCATAAATGTATATAATCACAGCATCTAAAAACGTATCCCAGAATGATCACCATAATCCACAATTCTATGTATATAAATGTACGAGTCGTCAAGAATGAAATGTACTATGAATTCTAAAAACAATATCTAAGAGTAAAGCTAACAGTCTAAACCTGAAACCCCAAGCTAAGTCTCATCTTTCTCAGCTAATATCTCAGGCTCTGGCCCATAAAGTAGAGCAATATCCTGCAAGTATACCTGCAATATATCCTAGTCAGGAGCGGAGCTAAGTATATCCAAGGAAATGAACATGAACATCATGGTATGAAAAAGAACAGAAAATATATATAAGTACAGGAAATGAGACAAGACATGAAACTGAACAGGAAATAATGAAAGTAAATACAGGGAACATGGTAAGAGTCCTGAACATGAAATACAACCTGAACATGAAGTACAACCTGAACATGAAATACAACCATGAATCCTAAAATACAACCTGAATCCTAACATGTGCAATATTAAAATACATCTAGAATGCGTGATCGGCTTGGGTAGATGCAATGAACATGAAATGGTACAGCTCGGATCTCGCGTGCACGATACGGGGCCCAAGCTATTTACATGAATAGTAACAGGGTTTGATCATATATCTATAGTATTTCCCCTCTCCGACACAAGTAATCCATGAAATATGAAACCAGACAATCCCGTGATACATCGTGTCAACAAGGAGAGTGTCACGACCCGCACCCTAGAGTAAGGGCACGAGACGTGGGTACGTCCAGCCTACGTCACAGTGTCGACGGTAGAACGCTGTCCTAGGCCAAACATCTAACAAAATAAAGGTACCTGTACAGTATATACTCTCCGAATGGAGGTGACATAGCAGATACAGTCTCAATCACATCTAAGGTAGAGCATGATAATGATAGATAAAACAGAAAATCCAAAAGAGATACAGCAGATAGAAGTCTAAGTGTCTAAGATACACAAACCCAGAAATACATCTCAAAGCTTAAATACAGTAATCCATAAATACAACTCAAGACAACTAGAAACAAACTATGAGCAAAACCCTAGCTATCTATACAACCTCTACTGTGTCTCCTCTAGGCTAGCAGGCAACCTCCAGGCTATCTGTAAAATTTATCAACAGGTCCAGTCAGGACAGGAATGAGCACATCTCATCTAGAAAACCCAAGTAAATGACAGAGAACTATAAAGCAGTTATAGACAGTTGTATTGATGAAAATGGCAGTTTATATTCATGTGGTGGTAAGAAAGACAGATAAAGTGCAAGAAAAGTAAATAACTAAACAAGAGAAGAATCATAGCAATGAAGACTGTAAAAATAGAACTAGCTGAACCAGGGTAACATGATATAAGTCCAGACAGTAAATGTAAACAAGTGTAAGACCAACGTAAATCCAGACAACATGAATCTGATACCAGGTGATTCCAGTACAAGATGAGTCCGGTATGAGATGATTCCAGTCAGTGATCAAAGATTCCAGGGTGAGTCCAGCCTATACTCTAGCAGTGTGTTTTAAAATACCGAGTTTGACATGTAAACGGCTGTAGGTAATACGGCACATCACACACCTGGCCGGGTGTGAGATGGCTATCATTCCAGTAGAATCCAGTTGGGAGATTCCAGATTGGGGTATGTCTACATGTTTTACTCTAGTATTTTCCCTTCCAGCAAGTGAATCCAGAATTCCGACACAATAATTCAAGATGAGTCCAGCCAAAATATAATGATACCAGTAAATGATTCCAGTAAATGATTCCAGTAGGTGATTCCAGTAATAGAACCCAGGAATGATGATACCAGTAATAGAGGCCAGAAAATAAATGTGTGTCGTATACATGAATCCAGAATATCCATACGTGTTGTAACAGAGAATCACATACAACTAACTAGAACTGAAGTACAGTAATTGACAAATAAATGAGAGAACTATCAGAGAATGTACTTGCCTGATGTCTGAATGTCCAAAGTAAATATACTGTCCGATGAGAGGTGTCTGGCTCCTAATCAGAACAACACAAGTCACAACAAGTCCAAAATGACAATATAAAGTTCTACTATGCATTCTACATGATTCTAGGTCAATCTAGACCAAAGTCAACTCTTGGTCAACTTGGTCAACCCTGAAAGTCAAACCTAGGTCAACTATGGTCAAACTAGTTCTAACAAGTCTAAATTAGGTCAAACAAGTTATTCTAGGTCTAAACAAACTAAGTATATACAAATCAAGTATCCAAGATAGCTACTAACTCATAGCCTAAGTCACTTGCTAAACCAAGCACAAAACTAAACCATAAGCTAACAAGGCACACAAACTTAGTCATATAATGTATATATATTATTCACATTCACATATTCATGTACATAGATATATATAGAAAAGCTATATATATAGGCACATACATACATACATATATATATATATATATATATATATATATATATATATATATAAAGAGAGGTAAAAGAGTAAGTGAGTATGTGTGTGTTTGGCATGTGTGTGTAAGGATATGTGTTAATGTTCTAAAATTTAGTGATAGGTAGGTGTATGTGATATGGGATACATGATGTCAAAGGATGTATGAATACATGTGTGTAAAAGGTTATAGGTTAACTCAGTTTATAGAAATACATACATACATACTTACCTTGTATACATGCATACATACATATCATGTATATTACATTTACATGATACATACATGTATACTTGTATTATATTATACTTATATTCATGCATATTAGATACTTGTATTTATATTAACATATTGCAAACATTCATTTCATTCATGCATCTATGCATTACCTACATGTTTTATACATATGAATACATTGTATATCATTCTTTCATTCATGCATTGCTTATATGCATTATATTAATAGCATTCCTATATGCTTGCATTCAACCATATATATAAATTAATGTAAAGAGAATATATATATCATATATATATATCATTTTATTCATCTAACATATCATGCATTACATACTCTATATTCATTTAATATCCATACTACATAGGCTCATAGGTTACACAAAATGCATATATCGTATAGTCACTCTTCTACTTAAAACCAATACTGTACCAATTGGGCATTCATTAAATTCTAGGATTAAAGTATGTTGTAGCTCTTCGTGTTAGCTTTTCGAAACTTTAAACGGATCGCATTTTCGTGTCCGGAAGCTCCCGGAATCACGAAAATACCGAAACACGTTCGTCTTTCGTATAGCTGACACTCAAATAATTCTACAGAATGTTACAGAAAAAATTTAGCTTATTAAAATATATATTTGGAAAGATAACTTCGATACGGTTCTTTTAAAAAAAATGGGAGATAAATCGAAGTTTTAAGCTAAAAGTTATGACATTTCTAACTTGCCATTGCTACTAAAAACGTGGATAAATATTATGACGAATTTAGGTAGTTTGAGACAAAAGAAACACAAGTATATAACATAATATATCAAGAACTCACTCTCTACACTAATATATATATATATATATTTATATATATATATATATGAGACACTATAGAACACATCTCCAATATAAAAATATGAGATTAAACATGTAATAATTCATTCATACATAACAACAACATATAGTGTGTCCAAATTTGGAGTTTTCCCACATGGACACACCCACAACACAAAGGACACTACTATAACCTCCAAATGGACACGAAATGGACACAAATGGAGATACAACAATGGGAGACATTCCTATGGGTTCAAAATATTCCTATATGCATGAGGAAATGAAAAGAAGAAGGGATTTATACCTCCCGGTAGATCGAATCGAAGAAAAGACTTCCCGGAGCGACACCGACACGTAGAGATTCCAAAAGGACACGAACGAGCTCCGAATCCTCCCAAACTTGGGTAGCTTCCTCCTTGGCTAGAATGGAGAAGGAAAGAAGAAGATTTGGTGGCGAAATGGAAGGATTTGGTGGAAAAATTGTTAGGGATTGCTCTCTAGAAATTTGGGGAAGAACAAGAGAGAGAGTGTGGATGAGAATAATGAAATAAACTTGAGCCTATACTCTCCCAAAGTGCCTGGCCATATGGGGCTATTTGTCCTATTATGGTAAGGTCCAAAATGCCCCCACTAACCTATTCTATTAGTATTAGGAAAGGGCTAATTGGTTGGGGCTAAATTAGTCATTCTAAAGTCTCTAATCACACTAACCTTATCCATAATAATTAGTCTAACCTCTAACTAAAATTAATATAATATGGACTAAAATTAATATCATGTGGGCCATGCCTAACTAGTGTGTGGGTCCACTAAAGTCAACACTGCCTCCGGGTCCCCGTTTCAAGTCGGATTGAGCTGAAATTCGAACCCGACTCAAATAATCCCAAAACAATATCATAAATAATAAAATAAATTTCAAAAATATTTCAAAAATACAAAATGATAAAAATACCCCTGTTCCTAAAAACTGGGGGTGACAAATTACTCGAAATTAAAACCAAACAATAGTAAAATGTCAAAATCATAAGTCAAAATTTTAAATAGTTTAAAAATGATTAACAATCACCAAAAAAATCATAATATGAAATAATAATCAATAAATAATAATTATAATTACAAAATTTTAAAATTACCCTCATCTGGAAAACTGGGTGTTACAATCCTACCCACCTTATAAAAATTTCGTCCTCGAAATTAAGATGATCGTACCCCCTTCTATGTCAAACATAGTCATGGGTCAATCACTAGTCAATTTCTCAACATCCAAGTACTTGGTCATCAACTGGTCAACTTCTTAGGGTTTTACCTATGCTAGCTATCTAGGTGTTGGCAACTAGAATTTAGCAAAAGAAAAACTCTATAATAGACTAGCTCTTAACTTCCCATTCCTATCAAGTCACCTATAACTAAATACCTACAAGCTAAGCACATGAATACCAAATACCACATATATATGCTCAAGAACAACAACCCATCACATATATCCTAAGTATATCATATATATATATATACATGACTGATCAACCAGGGGTTAAGGCAGACTAAACTTATAAGGGTCTGAAACAATGCTTAGAACTAGGCTAAGGATGAATGGTCTGAATCAAGGGGACATGGTATCTAGTGAAGGGTCTGCACACTGCCTATAAAGGTGATCAACACAAAGGAACTCAACACGAAGAGAACTTAACTAAAATGGAAAACTGAACCAAGTATAGGCTAAACAACATCTTTATAACCCTATACAACAATGGCCTATAGATACCAACTAACCTATATCCCATATGCCAATATCATCTACAATCTATCTATGCAAATAGACCTCTCGGTCTTAGGTGAAACTACAACTATACTCAAAGGTAGGCTCTGGTCATGGGTGCCTCACTGGAAAAGGTAAGAGAAAGTAGTAATAATCATCAAGGCTGTAAGGCATACTAACATCCTATGTGTAACTGGTTGGTATTATAGATAACAGGAGAATTATCTGCAATGGGTTACTATTCTAACACCAATGCTAACTATCACCTCTAGGGTACAGACACTCTACAAGTTATCATACATTACTATGAAGGAACTACCTATGAATAAGCTCTACAAAACTAAATATCCCTACTCCTAAGTCATTTATAACAATCAAAAGGGTATGATGTTTAAACCTTCTCAAGATACAATCTGTTAATCATTTGCTTCTGTCCAAAATCATGTTGTCCAGAGTCTTCATCATGTTAGTGAGCAAGGCTACGATAATCACAGAGTCCTTGACTAAGGTACGTACCTCTAGGTTCATGGTATTTAAAATTTTCGTACTGTCGCATGCGACGGCGAAAACCTTAAATTCCCATACCCGAGAATACATCCAAAATCTGACTACATATCCTCACTATGCAAACTAATACGACTATCGAGGATTCTAGATCCCATGATTTAGGCGACCTAGCCCATATGATTTTTTCAGAAGAAAAACAAACACAACAAAAGAGTAACATGACAAAATTAATCAATCAACAAGGAACAGATGGAATCGGATTTGAAGGTAATTATAAAAGACAATTGCGGGAATGGAATTGAGAAGAACGAAACTTGCAGCAAGATCTCCAACGGTCTGTGCATCCTCGACTGTCCTGACGATAGCTTGCCCTGCTGGTTTCCTCCAGCCTGATGCTGATACTGCACAAATCTCTGCTGCTGATGCTGCATGAATCGCTGCTGCTGAGAGAAACCGGAAATAAAGGGAAAAGTCTCTGTACAGACGGAGGTGCACCTCCAATGTAGCAGAAATGCCAACCTGAGTCGGCACAACAGAAGCTGCGGTCTCGAGGCCCTGATGAACAGGACGAGAGGTGGCCAGCCTCTTGATAGTATCCCCCGAACCGAAGCGATGAGATCGTGTCTTCATAACCATCATGAAGACAGATCAAAACAAGAAGCAATTTCTGAGAATGAAGCAAAAATTCAAAGGAGAACAGTTTATATTCAAGGGAAGTCAATAAGCAACAATTTTAGACAAAAGAAATCGGATTAAGAGTTTTTCCTAATGTGATTGAGTACCTCCAAAAATATCCTAATCCTACTGCAGGCTGTAGTGATACTCTAGTTCGAATACCACTACATAAACTCGACCTGCATGGGCCACCACTAAAAACGTGTCACGACCCGCACCCTAGAGTAAGGGCACGAGACGTGGGTACGTCCAGCCTACGCTGCAGTGTCGGCGGTAGAACGCTGTCCTAGGTCAAACATCTAACAAAATAAAGGTACCTGTACGGTATATACTCTCCGAATGGAGGTGACATAGCAGAGACAGTCTCAATCACATCTAAGGTAGAGCATGATAAAGATAGATAAAACATGAAATCCAAAAGAGATACAGCAGATAGAAGTCTAAGTGTCTAAGATACACAAACCCAGAAATACATCTCAAAGCTTAAATGCAGTAATCCATAAATACAACTCAAGACAACTGAAAATAAACTATGAGCAAAACCTTAGCTATCTATACAACCTCTACTGTGTCTCCTCTAGGCTAGCATACAACCTCCAGGCTATCTGTAAAATTTATCAACAGGTCCAGTCAGGACAGGAACGAGCACATCTCATCTAGAAAACCCAAGTAAATGACAGAGAACTATAAAGCAGTTATAGACAGTTGTATTGATAAAAATGGCAGTTTATATTCATGTGGTGGTAAGAAAGACAGATAAAGTGCAAGAAAAGTAAATAACTAAACAAGAGAAGAATCATAGCAACGAAGAATGTAAAAATAGAACTAGCTGAACCAGGGTAACATGATATAAGTCCAGACAGTAAATGTAAACAAGTGTAAGACCAACGTAAATCCAGACAACATGAATCTGATATCAGGTGATTCCAGTACAAGATGAGTCCGGTATGAGATGATTCCAGTCAGTGATCAAAGATTCCAGGGTGAGTCCAGCCTATACTCTAGCAGTGTGTTTTAAAATACCGAGTTTGACATGTAAACGGCTGTAGGTAATATGGCACATCGCACACCTGGCCGGGTGTGAGATGGCTATCATTCCAGTAGATTCCAGTTGGAAGATTCCAGATTGGGGTATGTCTACATGTCTTACTCTAGTATTTCCCCTCCCAGCAAGTGAATCCAGAATTCCGACATAATGATTCAAGATGAGTCCAGCCAAAATATAATGATACCAGTAAATGATTCCAGTAAATGATTCCAGTAGGTAATTCCAGTAATAGAAGCCAGGAATGATGATACCAGTAATAGAGGCCAGAAAATAAATGTGTGTCGTATACATGAATCCAGAATATCCATACGTGTTGTAACAGGGAATCACTTACAACTAACTAGAACTGAAGTATAGTAATTGACAAATAAATGAGAGAACTATCAGAGAATGTACTCGCCTGATGTCTAAATGTCCAAAGTAAATATACTGTCCGATGAGAGGTGTCTGGCTCCTAATCAGAACATCACAAGTCACAACAAGTCCAAAATGACAATATAAAGTTCTACTATGCATTCTACATGATTCTAGGTCAATCTAGACCAAAGTCAACTCTTGGTCAACTTGGTCAACCCTGAAACTCAAACCTAGGTCAACTATGGTCAAACTAGGTCTAACAAGTCTAAATTAGGTCAAACAAGTTATTCTAGGTCTAAACAAACTAAGTATATGCAAATGAAGTATCCAAGATAGCTACTAACTCATAGCCTAAGTCACTTGCTAAACCAAGCACAAAACTAAACCATAAGCTAACAAGGCACACACATTCACATATTCATATACATAGATATATATAGAAAAACTATATATATAGGCACACATATATATATATATATATATATATATATATATATATATACATATATATATATATATATATATATATATATATATAGAGAGAGAGAGAGAGAAAGAGAGGTAAAAGAGTAAGTGAGTATGTGTGTGTTTGGCATGTGTGTGTAAGGATATGTGTTAATGTTCTAAAATTTAGTGATAGGTAGGTGTATATGACATGGGATACATGATGTCAAAGGGTGTATGAATACATGTGTAAAAGGTTATAGGTTAACTCAGTTTATAGAAATACATACATACATACTTACCTTGTATATATGTATACATACATATCATGTATATTACATTTACATGATACATACATGTATACTTGTATTATATTATACTTACATTCATGCATATTAGATACTTGTATTTATATTAACATATTGCAAACATTCATTTCTTTCATGCATCTATGCATTACCTACATGTTTTATACATATGAATACATTGTATATCATTCTTTCATTCATGCATTGCTTATATGCATTATATTAATAGCATTCCTACATGCTTGCATTCAACCATATATATAAATTAATGTAAAGAGAATATATATCATATATATATATATCATTTTATTCATCTAACATATTATGCATTACATACTCTATATTCATTTAATATCCATACTACATAGGCTCATAGGTTACACAAAATGCATATATCGTATAGTCACTCTTCTACTTAAAACCAATACTGTACCAATTGGGCATTCATTAAATTCTAGGATTAAAGTATGTTGTAGCTCTTTGTGTTAGCTTTCCGAAACTTTAAACGGATCGCATTTTCGTGTCCGGAAGCTCCCGGAATCGCGAAAATACCGAAACACGTTCGTCTTTCATACAGCTGACACTCAAATAATTCTACAAAATGTTACAGAATGAATTTAGCTTATTAAAATATATATTTGGAAAGATAACTTCGATACGGTTCTTTAAAAAAAACGGGAGATAAATCGAAGTTTTAAGCTAAAAGTTATGACATTTCTAACTTGCCATTGCTACTAAAAACGTGGATAAATATTATGACAAATTTATGTAGTTTGAGACAAAAGAAACACAAGTATATAACATAATATATCAAGAACTCACTCTCTACACCAATATATATATATATATATATATATATATATATATATATATATATATATATGAGACACTATAGAACACATCTCTAATATAAAAATATGAGATTAAACATGTAATAATTCATTCATACATAACAACAACACATAGTGTGTCCAAATTTGGGATTTTCCCACATGGACACACCCACAACACAAAGGACACTCCTATAACCTCCAAATGGACACGAAATGGACACAAATGGAGATACAACAATGGGGGTCATTCCTATGGGTTCAAAATATTCCTATATGCATGAGGAAATGAAAAGGAGAAGGGATTTATACCTCCCGGTAGATCGAATCGAAGAAAAGCCTTCCCGGAGCGATACCGACACGCAGAAATTCCAAAAGGACACGAACGAGCTCCGAATCCTCCCAAACTTGGATAGCTTCCTCCTTGGCTAGAATGGAGAAGGAAAGAAGAAGATTTGGTGGCGAAATAGAAGGATTTGGTGGAGAAATTGCTAGGGATTGCTCTCTAGAAATTTGGGGAAGAACAAGAGAGAGAGTGTGGATGAGAATAATGAAATGAACTTGAGCCTATCCTCTCCCAAAGTGCCTGGCCATATGGGGCTATTTGTCCTATTATGGTAAGGTCCAAAATGCCCCCACTAATCTATTCTATTAGTATTAGGAAAGGGCTAATTGGTTGGGGCTAAATTAGTCATTCTAAAGTCTCTAATCACACTAACCTTATCCATAATAATTAGTCTAACCTCTAACTAAAATTAATATAATGTGGACTAAAATTAATATCATGTGGGCCATGCCTAACTAGTGTGTGGGTCCACTAAAGTCAACACTGCCCCCGGGTCCCCGTTTCAAGTCGGATTGAGCTGAAATTCGAACCCGACTCAAATAATCCCAAAACAATATCATAAATAATAAAATAAATTTCAAAAATATTTCAAAAATACAAAATGACAAAAATACCTCTGTTCCTAAAAACTGGGGGTGATAAATTCCTCGAAATTAAAATCAAACAATAGTAAAATGTCAAAATCACAAGTCATAATTTTAAATAGTTTAAAAATGATTAAAAATCACCAAAAAATCATAATATGAAATAATAATCAATAAATAATAATTATAATTACAAAATTTCAAAATTACCCTCATCTGGAAAACTTGGTGTTACAGAGATACAGGAATGAACATGCAAGACATGAGAAATGAACAAATTCGAGGAGTATACTTGCCTTGCTCCGGGTGATTGAGAAAGGGTAGTAAAGCTGGATGTCCTCCTGTTATGATTTACAATTAATTAATAAACTGGCTAAATCTAACTTGGTTTTAATTAATTAATATAAAACCATATGCTAACAATTAATACTAAACTAATTGGTTTCTATATTCTAGAGTTCATAAACTTGATTACCCAACCACTCAATAGTAATTAACCATGTTAGCTTTATAATTGACACAAGAATATCCTAAAATATAGAAACATATAACTATAATATTAGCTAAGTAACTTAGGCAACTAAAAAGTCTGCACAGTTTCTCCCAAGTCACTGGATGGCATCAATATGGTTACTGAACCACAGTCCAGTCCCAGTGTGGGACTGGCATCATCATTTTAATCCAGTTCTAAATCAACCTAACTATCAGCCTATAGGAAATCAGATATCAATTCACATATGTGACTGATCTCAGTTCAAATCAGGACAGTACACCTCCCCTGCATTGGTTTAGAACCCTCCTAAACTCATGCATCATTTATACAACATTAGTCTTAACATCCTTCCTAGTTCCAATCATGAACCTGCCATCTTCCTTCTTAGCCATTAATGGATACCCAATCTCAGATTACCAAACTCAGTTAAAAATAGCTTGAACACCCAAGCTTTCAATTACTGTCAACCAAAATACCCAAAGTAACAATCCAAATTTGGACTAATATCATCAACTTCTGATAAAAAATATACTACCAGTTATTAAGATCTTGACAAATCAGAATATTGCAATAAGATTCAGTCCTAAGGAGGTTATTGGAACCATCCTAGACCTAGGCAAGACTGGAATATTCAGACTTAACAGGCTGAACTAGTTCTCTTAGTTATCAGTCCAAATCAGTCTTAACTATTATTCCTAAATTCATGACCTGCTCTTAATGTGTTCAATAGGAACTGGACAAGGTTGATACACCATTTTACTTAAAAAAAACAATTTCTAAGCTTATAATTAAAATACTTGATAAAGCATTAGACCATTTGTATCATATCAAGGATGGACTACTCACTAACAAGGATTTTCTCCTCCCTTCCATATTACACTTAACCATCTCTCAACCAAAATCTAATTGTTACCAAAAAGGAAAACTAATTATGAATAAGGTTTTGAAATGACCAATTGGACTGTTGACAGCAATCTAGATACCACTAACAGAATATCATGGTTTACCTATACCTATCCTACTGTGGTTCACTAAAATGGTTGCCACAATCTGAATCAATATCAGTGATCCTGACTAACAACAGACCCCTATACTGCTCTATTTAACATCCCAAATCTCAGGTGATATTCAGTCCCAAAGAAGAATATCAATCTCAACTTCGCAGCAAGGAGTTCACCTACTCTGGTAGGGTGAAACAAAACTGGACATAAGCTTAACTCCTCCCCAGGTTACCTGACCTCTATTCCTATCTGATTGAAAGAAATATGCCATAAACTCACGATTTGATAACTGACATTAACAAAACTAGGACTATAGACCTATAGATAATTGTTCACAAATTAGCAAGGTAACTGGGACTATTACACAACTGAACAATACATAAATTTAACATGTTGAACTACTGTAGGTCCCTGTTTCCTGAACTACAACATCCCTACTGCCTACACTTAAAACCAAACGACTTGCTAAAAATATAAACAGTTAAGATGAATGGTTTTTATCAGATTTTAGAAAATGGCATGAGTGAACAACAAAAGATAAGAACTCTAAAAAGGAAAATTTCTTCCAAGATAGCCTTAAGTATCTAAACTAAAGACAACATGATATTCTAAATGACTTATCATCAACCTCAGTATTCACTACAAGAAAATATGATTTCTGTGACATGTAAAGTTGTCACAGAAGTTATGAAACTCGTCACAACACATCTTCTGTGACGAGTACAGTGACGACATACTTTCGTAGCATATACCTCCGTAGCTAAAAGAATAAGTGACGACTAAAATACGTTGTCACAGAAAGTTATCTATTGTGACAAGAATACGTTGTCAGTGATAGTATACTTTATGTGACAACAAATGCGTCACTAAAAATGTTATAAGTAACGCACAGTATTGTCACAATAGAATTTTATTGTAATTAAAAATAAATATATTTTTTTAATAAAAATTATTTATGTGACGACGTTTGATATCACAACAAAATTTAGTAACACTTTTATTGTTGTCACAATAAACGTATGTGTTTAGTGACAAGTACATGTCATCATTGTAAATACTTGCAGTAACATTTCTATTGTTGTCACTATATAATTATATATTTAGTGAAGGTAAATGTTGTCACCGTAGTATACACTTTATATGTTTGGTGGCAAATAAATTTTGTCACGAGATTTTTTTTTTGTCATTGTCATTATACATTGAAATACAACCCACAATACAATATCACACAATTCTTGTAAAAGAGGGTATGCATGATTGTGCTCATCTTCCAAGAACACCCCCATCGACTTTCCAATGTAGACCAGAACTAACATTCACAAATTCTAAAACGCCTTTATATAGGCGACTAACTCTAAAGTAGTTATAGACATTACCAACATAAAAAGTAATTATATCAATCCTCAAAAAGTAATTATATTGCTCCTCAAAATTCAGTACATATAACGTAAAGAGAAGTAATATTTCGTACTTATAAAATAAAGAGTATCCAAACTAGTTGGTACATAAAACCTAGAGTAATCTATAAATATAAACTGATGACCAATTGCATATGCAGCTCCTGTCTTGGTGATGATCAATCTTTAATGACCTGCACAAATTAATGAAGAGACTGTTTAGAATATTATGCAAGTATATACAAGGAAAAAAATTGTAAATTCAATAGCAGCAATAATGAGGTAAAAACCCTGAACAAAGAAAGAAGAAGGGAATAGAAGCTAAGAAGAAGAGAGAACAAGAAGAAAATTAGGGTTATAAGAAGGGCAAAATATATATATTTTGAACTGACGGAACTACAGATGAATCAAGCAGTAAGACAGTATTAGTGTAGTTCTTAAGATTACAGGTTGTAGCATATTCTTTTTTTACAATAACTCTATCTCACGTTATCTGTTAGTCATTAGGTTTCATTGACCTATGAATTACGGAATAGAACAAGCTCTTTCCTAATGAGTTACAATCTCCAGCCTCAATGACTAATGTTAGTAACCAAAATAGAAGTGATCATTGATCTGCATAGAAGAACCTAAAAGATTAACAATCTTTGACCATCCTAATTGACAAAAGGCCTTTATATAGGCGACTAACTCTAAAGTAATAGTATTAGTCATTGAGACTAACCTGATGTTGATAAAACTCTCTTAAATGTTCCCTATAAACCTACTGACCTGCAAACCAAAAGTAACCCAAATCTTATGAAACTCGAACAGGAAAAAACCGGTCTTGTGCAGGGCTTTTAGGTTTAAGCAAGTAAATATTTTTTCTACAAGAGCAAAACTGGAATATGCCCTTCCACAAGAGTAAATACTTTGAGTAGATGGTCGCATTCGATGTTTCGCTTGAGTCCTCACTCTTTAACTGCAAAATTACGGAAGTTAAGAATATTATAGTGCAAAAGAAATACAAGTTGACTCCTAAGGACGCTTAGGAGCGTGCCAATGATATCTTGCTATTTTATACCATAAATGAAGTTGTGATCAGCTACAAAATGTTTTCTAGCACAAATACTGTGAAAGGGAACATCTGCCAATTTGAAGCTATAAAGATTTTGGCTAGATAACTTATACTTCACTGGTTTGCCATTGAGATTGGAACTCATCATGTGATCTAAATCTTGATATGTTAAACTTTATATGTATTTTAATATTGGTACAGATAAACGAACTTTGGGTTTTTTACTGTCATAAAATTTCAGTCGTTTGTGGAACTTGATGTATATTTTTACATGGTTCCTAAGAAATCTGCATTGGTTTATGAGGATACAGATAAACTCTAGTTTGGTAGACACATCCACAGGGATTACTTAAACTCTAGTTTGGTATTTCTCTTCAGCTTTCATCGGATTGTGCCACAAACAGAGAAAACTATGAGCTCATATTAGGCTCTCAACAGCTGAAGCAATTCCTGCAGTAGAGGCACATTATTCAACATTTCAAACTACACCTTGCGATAGAGACTAAAATTGAGGGTGTAATATTGACACGAGAAATTTCAGGAGGTTTATATATACAATGTTTATTCGGGATTTTAAAAATAAAGGCCTATTTGGTATTGAAATTTTAGGAGAACTCCTGGCATTGAAACTTCTGGAATTGGAATTCCAAGTTGTCTAGTGGACATGCTTTCTTTCATTGAATTTTAATTCTTCCATTTAGTTGGAGAGAATCAGAATTCCACGAATAACAATTTATGTGTTTGATTAGATGCAATTGTCAGTTGAACATAAACACCCTATCCTAGTAGGTGAAAAAAGATCTCTAGATGATGGCAAAAGATACAATAACTGTTGTATATAGTTTTTGAGAGAATTCAGACTTCCTGCTTCTGGTGAATTGGAAAACTTGAGTCCTCAGAGGAGTTACAATTCTCTAATCTCATTCAACCAAATGACAGAATATATGTCAATTCCTTGAATTGAGATTTCACAACCATCTTTTCATCTTTTATCTCTTCTCCCTCTCCCTTTCTTGAAACCTTAAACTTTCAACAACATATTACAGACAATAACTAGAGACTTATCTTTTGGGGTTGGAGAGAGATTTCTTCTAAACTAGTTGACATTATAACATTCCAATTTTTTCCTGATTCCTTTTGAGAAATATCAAGAAAGCAGATAAAAGAGGTTTTGAACATTTTTATGTAGTTATGCACTCTTCAAAGAAGAAATTGGCTTTAGTGAGATGAGGCTCAGAAGTAATTATTGTTGCGGGTAGTATTGCACGTAGACTAATTCCACAAAGATAAACCTATCATGCATTGATTATACTAATCCTTGACTTCCAGTTATTAATTTTCTTCTGATTAGAATACTGGGTGAGTTATTTCATGTGTGCCACATGCAGATATATAAGTTGATTTCTTGTTTCTTCTCCTCAGTAGCACATTTTGTTCGCTACTAAGGTAAGGGAGATGCAAAACATATCATCCAAGACATCTTGAGGGTTATGCTCAACATGTAGTTAAATAAACAGGTTACTACATGAAAATTTAATCATCAAATACATTTGTCCTTGTAGGATGTGGAAAATTATGACACGCTGTCATTTTTATCCATATGCTTAAAGACAGATGTCAGTTGAAGCCATACGCTCATTCAAAAGCCATATGCTCAGTAAATATTTTATTATTTACTGAAGTGACAGCACAGCATATGTTTAAATGAGGAATGAATCTGACACTTCATCTTTCGTGCAAAGACAGCTGTCAAGAGAAAAGTAACCGTCGTATAAGTTTTCGAAGAGTCGGTTTTGTCTTTTACGAGGACAACTCAGCAGCCTTCATAAATGCAAAAGCCATCATTCCTGTCAGTTTTGACAGTCTGTCAGCCGTCAGATCCGCAGTCACGACGCTCGAGAAGATTTTGTCAGTTATGGGAAGATATGGTGTACCTAAGAAGATTGATGATAGCCACGTGGCCACTTCTCCAGTGAGCGTATCAACCTCACATGACTCCTTCTTCACATAGTCAAGTGAGCGTATGGACCTCACATGATTCCTTGCTAAATAAGCGAGCGTATGACCTCACATGACTCCTTGTCCACAAAGTGAGCGTATGGATTTCCTATGGCACTACGCTGTCCAAGTCAGCGTATAAACTCTTCTTCAACGAGGCAGCGTATTACAGCAACCATAACCAGGATTACAGTCAACACACGTTCTCACGTGTCCTGTACCAGTTATCCACTTCTCTAGAAGTTATGCAACGTGGCATCCAGGCCATCAATCTCTCCTGAACATGCTCCACTACTTTCAACCACACGCTAATGTGTCTCCATCAGAATTCGCCACGCGTCCCTGCAGTTATGCACACGTCAAGTAACTACCTGAGCGTATGCTTAAGGACAGTTATCCTGAACTCTATAAAAAAGAGTTTCTTCACATTCATCGGGGACGACAAGTCATTTTCAGAGAGAACAGAGAGATTGCCCAGTTGCTGTCCAAGTTCTTCGAAGTTCGAGTTTTCTTCATCGCATCGTCCAAGGGATAAAGTAATCGTCTTCTAGATTAGATTCCTACAGTTGTAATTTTCTCAGATACAAAATAAATAAAGTGAATTTATTTATGGAAAACAAATTGGCGACTCGGCTGGGGAAAGCTGTCTCCTCCAATGAGATAGCAACAACTCAATGCGATACTTCGTCGATCGGCTTGACGAAGAAGACGATGGTTGTACAATTCGACCAATCGGCTTATGAAGAAATGCTCAAGACGAAGGAGGGCCGTACTGCTTCCTCCGCTCTTCCTGTTGCCAAGAAGAAGGGACACTCCGTCTATGTCCCTAAGTCTTCTGCAGCAATTCGAGACGCTTCTGTCACTTCTCATGCTGACAAGAACACGTCTTCAACTTCCATGAAGCACACTTCGGCTTCTCTGAACACGGCAACAATGGTTTCCCCTAGTCACGCTGACAAAATTGGTTCTTTAACCAAGTCAATGTGTTCAAGGAAAACCATCTCTGGACATGTCAAAGTCCCTTCTCCTTCTATTCTTACGACAGCAGTCGGCTCTTTAGCCATTGATGACTCTGAGCGTATGGCATTCAAAGGGCAGCGTACGGCAAAGGCAGCGTACAAAAGCCAACATCAGGCAGCGTACGCTGAGCCAAAGCCAGTGTATGCTAATAAAAAGGCAGCGTATGACCAGAAGTCCAAACTGAAGTCAGTGTATGCTAACAAATACAGTCCTTTGACTGTTTTTGAAAATCAGATTGGGGGTTCTCTTCCACAGAACATACAAATGATTCCCCCTCAACTTGCACATCTTGTGCCAACCAAGGAGAAAGACTCTTTAGTCAACTCCTCTACTCCTAAGGTCTTTACCTCTGGAGTTAATTTGACTAGTACTCTTACTAGATCAAACAAAGGAAAATGCCTTTTGGCTAATTCCTCCAAAGATGGATTATTACCGACTCCTAGTCGGAATAATACTCATCTTCCTTCTCTCAAAATTTCTCGGTCTGAGAAGGGCAAATTA
The DNA here is from genome assembly GCA_029216955.1 of Iris pallida. NCBI lineage: Eukaryota > Viridiplantae > Streptophyta > Magnoliopsida > Asparagales > Iridaceae > Iris > Iris pallida. The sequence goes on from JANAVB010041619.1 coordinate 10,989,810, forward strand.
CAAGTATCCAAGACTGATATTAGAGTCAAATCTCCCACGGATCTTCGTAATAAGCTTAATCAGAATCGGTTCGGTTTCACTGAGACAAGTATATTAGACCCTGATGCAGAATATGCCAAGAACTATGTGGCTCAAATTAATCAGTCTTTATACACTCAGGAACCAAGAAGACAGAAGAACAAAAGACAAGTTTCTACACAGAAACTATCTTCAAATACTTCCCAATCTGTTCCTACAGATCTCCGAGAATATTTGCAAAATAAACAGAGAATTGACACTCCATCTGGCTATGACATTGCCCATATTCGCCATGAAAAGCATGGTTGTGACTTCCAACCTCAGATTGTCATCCAATGTTGTTGTTCACCAAAAAGATAATCTGTTTTCGAACGGATTCAATATGAACCAATGTTGGATGAAGATGAACCTCTTTATGCTTCTGTCAACATGACTTCCAGAAACATTGGGGGTAGCATACGGTCTGATGCTATATCAGACTCTGAAGATGGTGTTTATCTCGGCACTCGATCCAGGACCGGAGCCTTGACCAGAGCCTCTTCTTCTTCTCATCCGAGTGGCAATCCGGAGATCACAGAAGACTTCCTTGGAGAGTCTAATTTTCCAGTATTGACTCCTGTAAAAAGCCCTGGGAAAGATACTGATTCACACAGTGATGATTCAGAACAGACTGTTTCATCATCTATTCCTCGAATGATTACCACTTACATGGCAGAAAGTGATCATGAACCTTCGACTAGCAATGAGGCTCATGAACAGAGGATTTCTTCTTTAGAACAACAATTGCGAGCTATGGCAGATACATTGAGTGCTATGCACACTTTAATGCAGGCTCAACAACAGACAGCACCTCCAGTGGTATTGAATACCCCTGTTGTTCCAAACCCTGAACCCTCTACTATTCCGGGGGTACAATCTAATGTCCCTGTACAAACCACACCAAGTCACTCTGGAGCTGGAGGTGGTACATATGCTGCAGTCCCTCCTCCCAATTGCACTCTACAAGCCACAACTCCACAATCTTCGGGAGTTGTCTCTGAAGAATTGAAGAATCTCAAAACTCAATTCGAGGCATTCAAACAGAAGGATGGTTTACAAAGGTTAGGCATCAAACAGCCTTATCCAATAGAATGGAAGCAGGTATCGTATCCACCAAAATACAAACCTCCGACCATCTCTTTCTATGATGGGACAACCTCTCCAAGTCAGTTCATTAATCATTTTGAAGTAATGACTGATCAATTGCAACCAAGTGACGCCCTCCTTACTCGGGTGTTCATTGGATGTCTCAAAGGAACGGCTTATGAATGGTATAGAAGTCTCCCTGATGGGTGCATTACCTCATTGCCGGTTTTAAACAAATGTTTCTTGAACGATTCTACGAAGGGCTCAATGATATGACCATGTCGGCCCTCATAAGAATCAAACAGAAGAATAATGAGACCACTGAGGAATTCATTGAGAGATTCAGAAGAGAAGCCCTCAAAATGCCTCTTGGAACTCCCGATGCTGTTACGATCGACACTTGCAAGTCGAATCTCTTACCAATTATCAGTATGTGGACAGGGTCCACTCAGTTCCAAGATTGGCCTTCTTTCATTGTCAGTGCCAAGGCTGCCGAGGTCAGTGCTGAGACTTTCAAGGGTCTGGGGGTACAAATGGCTCCCAAAGAATCAAATCAGAGTGCTAGCAATAGTACTCGACCCAACAATCGCAAAGGGAAAGAAGCTCTTGAAGTCAATCTCCAAAACAGTAATCAAGAGGTAAAGACTACCCAAGCTACTTCAGCTCCAACAAATCAACAACAGAGATCTCCTCGGCCGAAAGAAGAATATTCTTTCGATGATGACGATGTTCAGGGTATCTTTGAATGCTTACTCAAAGGTAATAAGATTCAATTGCCAGAAATTAAAAAGCCTGATGAAGCCAATAAGATAGATCATCCAAAATACTGTCCATATCATAGAATGCTGGGTCATACAATCCGGTCTTGCTATGTATTAAAAGGGAAGATTCAAGAGATGATTAAATCAGGAGCTGTGACATTAACACCCAAAGACAAAACAGTCACAGCAAATGTAATTTCAATGCAGTTCGGTGACTTCCCTCCCTTAATGGTGGAAAGTGGGATTGTTCCTATCCCCAAAGCAACTCTCGAAGTTATAAACATCCCACCAGCACAGAATGACGGACTTGTTCCTATCACAACTAAGAAGGGAGAAATCATGTGGATTCACCCAGACTTAAAAACAGAGTTTGAGACGTCTTCCTCTTCTCCTCGGAAGATTTTCTCATCTAAGAAGAAGTTCGGGAAGACTAAGTCATGCAATGTGACTTCTAGTTTCACACCCAATTTTTATCTAACCTCTACTTTCATCTCAGCAGGAAATTCACTTTCTATGAAGATAAAATCTGTACCTCAAATTGAAGATAGGTTTAAACTCAGGCAAGGGACTCCGAGCACCTTTGGTCATCACCATGAGACATAATCAATCTCGTGTTGGCCTTGGTTTTTGGAATGAAGTTTTCATCAAACATAAAAGAACCAAGAGCAAAATAAAGAATTGCAGCATGGTTTCCATAGACCTTGAACCAGAATCTGAAGTTGAAGTTCATGCTGGAACTCGCTCAGGAAAAGTATATTTGAAAGATTATGCTAAAGTTCCTGAAGAAATTTCTGACGTTCCTCCGGTTACAGCTTCAACTCCAGTCTCTACTGAAGAGCCTTTAAATGTTCCTGTTGAGACAGTTCCTTCTAAACCAACAGCAGCTGACAAAGGCAAACAACAAGTCCGCTTCGACAAACCATTGAAGAAGTCATCTCCTACAGGACTTGAAAAGCCTTATAATTTTGATATATTGGCTCAACTAGCCAATACCCCAGCTAAATTATCAATCTTCGAGCTCTTACGCCTCTCTAAAGAGACTCGAGAAACTTTAAGTGAAGCACTGCTGCAAGCAGAAACCTGCTTAACTCTTCTCAAGAAGTTGGAAACAGGACCTATTTCTCATTGCCATAATGTATTGGAATTTATTCCAAACATTACTTTTACGCAGGACGATATGCTGCTAAAGGATAATCGACATGATCGTCCTTTATATCATACAGGATATATTGATTCTATGAAGGTTGATCGTTTAATGATTGATCCAGGATCCGCTCTCAGTATTATGCCAAAGGCTATGTTAGATGCATTGAAGATACCTGTGCATAGTCTCTCCAGCACTATCACTACCATCTTGGGATTCAATCAAGGAAAAAGTGAGCCTTTAGGCAAGATTCGCCTTAAATTTCAAATAGGCGATCTTCGTACTAAGGTTACTTTTTACATCATCGACAATCATGGTTGCTCATACAATGCTCTATTGGGGAGACCTTTCTTGCATGAACATAATGTCGTTCCTTCAACCCTTCATCAGTGCTTCAAATATGTTGATGATAATGGAGAGGTTCAAAAAGAAGTGGCAGATCTTTACCCATTCAAAGGAGTCGAAGCTTACTTCAATGACGCTCGCATGTACAAAGATGAATACTCGAAAGTCTTGCAAGCTATGGATAATGAAGATGAGATATCCAAAGTTGACACTTTTGTTATTCCTGTAAAAGGGCGTATCACTCCTCCACAGTCTGTTAGATCATCCGAAGAAGGCTCACTGATAATTCCTGTCAGTGGACGCACTACTGCACCATCTTCCCAAGCTTCACAAAATTCGCTGATCATTCCTGTCAGTGGACTCATCACTCCTCCTCCATCTTCTCAGGCTAGATCAGATACTCTAGTCATTCCAGTCAGTGGACGCATTACTTATCCACCGTCTTCTTCAAGGGAGCTCACCTCTCCTGAGCCTTTTGTTATCGATCTTAATCGAAACAAAAATTCTAACTGTTCTTCTTCCTCCCCCTTTGTCATTAATTTGACTAAGTCTGATAAGGCTCAGCCTTCTGTTGTAAATACAGCATCTAGTATTAATGAAGTATCTCCTTTGCAGTATATTGATGTTTGTGGTTATGTACAAAGTTATTTACAATTGCTAAATAGCTTAGAGCCACTAACTATAGAGGTTGTTCAAGCTCTTCATACAGACGTATCATTAGACTCTATACAGAAATCATACTTTGTGGTCCCCAGTCGAAAGAAGGGAGAAAATCCAATATTTTTCTATAAAGGACCTCAGAATCCTCCTAACTTGGAAGAAGATGACATAAACGATGATACTGGAAGGTTACAACGGCGTCGCTACAGTCAACAATCCAAAAATATCATCAAAAATATGGGTTATGACTTTAGAACTAGTCTCAATAATGGAAAAGGAAGAAGAATGCCTGTTCGAATTCCTCCATTAAAATACGGAAGGACAAAATGTGGTTTAGGTTATATTGCTCCTACTTCTTTTATCAATATAATCCATGAAGAGTCAAAATTTAATAAAGACAAACAATCTGAAGATGAACGATCTGAGTCTTCTGATTCTCTCTCTTGGGATTCTGACACGAGTGTTGGCGATCTTCATCGCTCTATTCTATCCATCAATATGGTCTCTGTTGATGGCCCACAAGAAAATGATGAAGATGAGGATGATTTTGAAATATCACCTGAATCAGAACAATGGGCTCAAAGATTAGATGATCAATGGGAATTCAGGTTCGAGCAGAGGGAACCTCCTACCGAAGATAAACTGATCCAAATTGATATTGGTGAAGAAGGTTCCCCCAAACCAATATTCATCAGTGAGAGTCTTTCAGAAATAGATAAGCAAGACATGATCAAGCTTATTCGTGATTATATCGATGTCTTCGCCTGGAGCTACGAGGATATGCCAGGACTAGATCCGAAGATCGCAATGCACAAACTTAATATCATGCCAAATGCTAAATCGGTCAAACAACAACAGCGACGATTTCGTCCAGACATTATGGATGCAATTGAAGCTGAAGTAAACAAGCTTATGGCTTCTGGATTTATTAGAGAGAAACAACATCCTGAATGGGTGGCTAACATTGTTCATGTCCTTAAAAAGACTGGCAAGATCCGAGTCTGTATAGACTTTCGCGATCTCAATGCAGCTTATCCTAAAGACGAGTTTCCTCTTCCAATTACTGATGTCATGATCGACAATACATGTGGTTTCGAACGAATGTCATTTATGGATGGGTATTCGGGATACAACCAGATCAAAATGTTTCCAGATGATGAAAAAACACACTTCCTTCAGAACGTCGATCGGTACATACTGTTATACGGTGATGCCGTTTGGTCTCAAGAATGCAGGAGCAACATATCAGCGAGCAATGAGCACTATATTTCGCGAACATCTCCGAAAAATAGTCGAATGCTATGTTGATGATATTGCAGTCAAAAGTCGACGAAAGGAGGATCATATCCAAGATTTAAAGACTATCTTTGATTTAATGCGTCAGTATCAACTTAAAATGAACCTTACTAAGTCCTTCCTGGGCGTCTCTAGTGGTAAATTTCTCGGCTTCGTCATTACCGCTAAAGGTATACATGTGGATCCCGAGAAGATCAAAGCCATCCAAGAGATGCGTCCTCCACGCACCTTAAAAGAGCTACGAGGATTTCAAGGAAGAGTTGCTTATATCAGGAGATTCATTTCTAACTTATCAGGATGCTGCAGACCATTCAACAAACTTCTGAAGAAAGGTGTATCTTTCATCTGGAACGAAGAATGTCAAAAAGCATTTGATGACATCAAACAGTACCTCATGAACCCTCCAGTTTTGGTACCTCCCGTCTCGGGAATACCATTTCTTCTATATGTTCGAGCTATGGATCATTCTCTTGGTGCATTACTCGCCCAGAAAAATAAAGATGGTCATGAACAGGCCATTTATTATCTCAGTCGCACAATGACAGGCACTGAACCGCGTTATTCTCCAATCGAGAAAGAATGCCTAGCATTAATGTTTGCTGTTCAGAAAACGCGACATTATATTATCGGTCAAACAATTCATGTCATTTCCAGAGTGAATCCCATCAGGATTATGATGAAAAAACCTGGTATTCTCAACTCCAGACTAGCTAATTGGGGAATCTTGTTAGCCTAATATGACATGCATTATATTCCTCAGAAGTCAGTTAAAGGACAGGCTCTTGCTGATTTTCTAGCAGCTCATGCAGTCCCAGAAGATTCTAAATTATATGATGAGATTCCCGATAAAGTTCTGGATTCAAATCTGGTTTCTGAAGAAGTTCCTACCTGGCGTCTATTCTTTGATGGAGCATCTAGAATAGGTCCTAACGGCGATATTGTCGCTGGAGTTGGAATTGTTCTTGTATCCCCAGAGGGATTAACTATTCAGAGGGCTTATTCTCTGGATCAATCATGTTCAAATAATGTTACAGAATACAATGCGTTACTCATTGGTCTTCAACTCGCTAAACATCTGGATGTTCAATATTTAGAAGTTTATGGAGACTCTAATCTTATCATCAATCAGATCAGAGGAACGTATGAAGTTCGTCATCAAGATTTGATACCTTATCATCGAACAGCACTCTCTATGGCCTCCTCCTTTGAAGGTTTCTTTATTGAACATGTTCGACGAGCCTATAATGCAGAAGCTGATGCTTTGGCTAATCTTGCTGCTGTATTAGCCATACCAATCAGACGTCAGCAAGTGATAGTGGTTTATTATCGAGAACTATTCTGCGTTGAAAATAATCTGGCTTTGGCTTTTCCCCATAATCCAGATGAAGATTCTCTCAACTTTGATGCTGAATTAAAATTTGACAAAGTGTCCTTGTCTTCTTCCGATTCTACTATGGAATATGTCTTTTCCAACAAAATAGACATCGTAACTGAAGACTGGAGACGTCCGTTTCTGGACTTTGTGTTGTATGACATACTTCCTGATAACCCGAGTGAAGCAGCATCTATCCGGCGCCGGTCTCTCAGATTCTATTATAATCATACTACGAAGACACTATATCGTCGAGCCTATGATGGCCTTCTCCTTCGATGCATTGCTGGTGAAGAAGCACAACAGATAATCCGTGAAGCACATGATGGCGTCTGCGGAGCTCACCAGCCAGGTCCAAAACTTCAAGATCGTATCCGACGTATGGGTTATTATTGGCCCACGATGGTAGCTGATACCATTCAATATGCTCGGAAATGTAAAGCCTGTCAAATTCATGCAGACTTTATCCATCAACCATCGGAGTTCTTACACCCAACAGCGGCATCATGGCCCTTTGAAGCTTGGGGCATGGACGTCATCGGTCCTATCAATCCACCATCATCAAAAGGACATCGGTTTATTCTAGCAATAACTGATTACTTTTCTAAATGGGCTGAAGCAATCCCGTTATCTGAAGTCAAGACTTCTAATGTTATCAACTTTGTCAAACATCATGTCATCTATCGATTTGGTGTTCCTCGGCGCATTATCCATGATAATGGACCACAGTTCATCAGCCAGAAATTTACTCGATTCTGTGATGATCATCGGATTAATAATCTGGCTTCTACAGCATATAATCCAGCAGCCAATGGACTAGCAGAGGCTTTCAACAAAACAATCATCAAACTCTTGAAAAAGTTCGTTTCTTCCAACAAACGTAACTGGAGTGAGAAGCTTGGTGAATGTTTATGGGCTTATCGTACCACAGTTTGCAATGCGACCGGATGTACACCTTTCTCTTTGGTATATGGGTGTGAAGCTGTTCTTCCCTTAGAGATTCAAATTCCTTCTTTAAGGATAGCAATCGCTAATGAACTCACTGCAGAGAACAATGATCGTCTTCGACTTTAAGAGTTGGAAGCTCTAGATGAAAAACGATTGTATGCGCAACAAAATATCGAGCTGTATCAAGCCCGAATCTCAAAAGCTTTTAATCGGAAAGTCAAAGTCAGAACATATCAAAAGGGAGAATTGGTCCTTACTGTCAGACGTCCGATGACCATGACACATATGAGCAAAGGCAAATTTGACGCGAAATGGGAAGGCCCATTCGTAGTAAACAAAGTCTTCTCTAATGGAGCATATCAGCTTGCCTCTATGGACGGGAAAGTCACAATGATGCCTATCAATGGCAAATTCTTAAATAAATATTATGTATAAATAATATTTTCATTACTTCCCATGCGGTGTAACAGAGCAACGAACATTTTGCGCTTCTCTGCGAGGCTCTGCCCATCAGAAGAAGAGGAGCCGTCCAGACCAAAGTAGCCCAAGAAATTCTTGGCTAAATGCATAGGGTCGTCCTTGAGCTCGATGACGACAGGTTCGGGTTCTTGGCCCCCAAAAGTGGGGTCACCATGGAAACAGAATCCCAACTTACGTGCTTCTTCTTCAGCAGCTTCCTTTGGAGTCATGGTTGCAAAAGATGAAAGTCAAAAATTGAATTCTCTCGGTTTATATAATAGAGCTTGCTGGCTGTTCATATTCTTCTATTAGATTCAATCAATCTCGAAAAATGAAGAGTCATCATGACATTTAATGAACTCATGCCAGCGTGTCAGGACTCATTCCCACTTTCTGTTCAAAGTAATTTCGAACTTTTGAAACTCATAAAGTTCGAAAACTTTGAAGGGGGTCTTGTAGGATGTGAAAAATTATGACACGCTGTCATTTTTATCCATATGCTTAAAGACAGATGTCAGTTGAAGCTATACGCTCATTCAAAAGCCATACGCTCAGTAAATATTTTATTATTTACTGAAGTGACAGCACAGCATATGTTTAAATGAGGAATGAATCTGACACTTCATCTTTCGTGCAAAGACAGCTGTCAAGAGAAAAGTAACCATCGTATAAGTTTTCGAAGAGTCGGTTTTGTCTTTTACGAGGATAACTCAGCAGCCTTCATAAATGCAAAAGCCATCATTCCTGTCAGTTTTGACAGTCTGTCAGCCGTCAGATCCGCAGTCACGACGCTCGAGAAGATTTTGTCAGTTATGGGAAGATATGGTGTACCTAAGAAGATTGATGATAGCCACGTGGCCACTTCTCCAGTGAGCGTATCAACCTCACATGACTCCTTCTTCACATAGTCAAGTGAGCGTATGGACCTCACATGATTCCTTGCTAAATAAGCGAGCGTATGACCTCACATGACTCCTTGTCCACAAAGTGAGCGTATGGATTTCCTATGGCACTACGCTGTCCAAGTCAGCGTATAAACTCTTCTTCAACGAGGTAGCGTATTACAGCAACCATAACCAGGATTACAGTCAACACACGTTCTCACGTGTCCTGTACCAGTTATCCACTTCTCTAGAAGTTATGCAACGTGGCATCCAGGCCATCAATCTCTCCTGAACATGCTCCACTACTTTCAACCGTACGCTAATGTGTCTCCATCAGAATTCGCCACGCGTCCCTGCAGTTATGCACATGTCAAGTAACTACCTGAGCGTATGCTTAAGGACAGTTATCCTGAACTCTATAAAAAAGAGTTTCTTCACATTCATCGGGGACGACAAGTCATTTTCAGAGAGAACAGAGAGATTGCCCAGTTGCTGTCCAAGTTCTTCGAAGTTCGAGTTTTCTTCATCGCATCGTCCAAGGGATAAAGTAATCGTCTTCTAGATTAGATTCCTACAGTTGTAATTTTCTCAGATACAAAATAAATAAAGTGAATTTATTTATGGAAAACAGTCCTCTCATTTGGGGCTTTCATGTGTTGAAAGATCAGGGTGAATGCTTGTACCTAGGGTCCCACATTGAGGAGTGTGTGTGCTTGTGTGTTGGGTAGGGGTGGAGGGGTGTGATGGCACAACTCTATGATATCTGGCAAGGTAATATTATGCTACACATGATGTGGACTTGAAGCAACGAAGGATCATCAATAAACTTGCACAAATTTGAAGACTGACCTTGACACACTGATGTATGCGAAAGCAGTTCCTTCCAACATTGTTAGATAGGAATAAAGGGTCATCAATATGCAATGGATCGATGCTGCAATATTCACATAAAGCAATGCAGTAAATATAAGAATAAACACAGCTCGACGATGCACGAAATCACAGTGATTTATCTAACCTTAGACCTCTTTCTCGTTTTATATAAACTCCTCTTCCATGAATTGAAATTCTCATTTGGCAAAAAAAAAATCTTTGTGAACCTAGATGTTTAGTACATTGGCTTTCAGTAGTTCCAATTTGTTTCGGAAACATATTTGTTTATTACCAAATGCTTTTTCTCACAATTAGGAGTTTTGACAGGTTCATGAACCTGAACTGGATTGAAGCAATGGAGCATCAGAACACAGTCACATACACTTTTTATCTACCTGTGACAGATATAATATCCTAATAATCGCAGATCCTTAGAATACAGGCAATAATTAAGAATATCTTGGCTCTTTATGGTGATAAATTCCCATAGTGAGAATATCTTACTTTTCTGTTATGCAAAGTTCATGAATCAAAGTACCCGTCTTAAACTTTAGATCACCCTTGCGAACCATCTTCTTTCCATCAGCTTCCAGAGATACAATGGTGTGAGTAAGTAATAATTTGACCCTACATCACTGGAAAGACGGTTACTTGTACCTCACTGGAAAGACGGTTACCTGTACCTAAATCAGTATGTCTTAAGACAAGTTCTGATCGGTATAGATCATGGTTCAGAAAACACAGTACAAGAGTGCATTGTGCCTTTCTACCCTCTCCAATTACATATATGTACATCACATGTTTCTAAGATCTCCTAATATGTGAAAAAAAATGTCTGCAACTTAGGCACTAATGAACAAAGAACATAACTACTATACAGTTTAAGTGATACATAGTGAAAGTTCATGGAATCATGTCATTTATTACTTATAACTAGCCTATACTATAACTTACAGGTTTTTCTTTATGGCGCGCTCTCATAAAAAAAAACTCCCAAATATATGTATAAGAAATCCAAAATCCGCATTCGAAGCTTAAAACCAAACAGAACCAAGTATACTATGACTAAATGCATGTCCCAATCACCATCTTCTAAAATTTATACTGGATTATTTCTTAAGGTGTTTTTTTCTTTACGAAACATATTACTATTATTAATTAGACACCGTTGTTCTTCCTTGGTATCAATAGTATAAATACATAACATAGCTGAAATTAGTCTTTTTCTTGTTGTTTTTGTTATGAAATTTGTCTAACTTACATTTACATCTCAATTTGGATTCACAACTGACATGCAAGTTATGCTTCCTGGATAAGATGGCCAAACTGCTCTCTTAAGAGAGTTAAAAGAGCCAGTGAATTGCTTTATGCTAGTTTTACTATGCACTACTGACATATGACTTGCTTGACAAATATCTCTTTGTAACTATTTTCTGGCATACAATTCTTTTGAGATGGAAATAATCTGGTTTTCCATAGTTTTGCTTGACCTTGTTGTGATTTTATATATCAAGACTTCTTTTTTTTCCTTTCTGAATTTGTTCAAGCATTAGAAAAAGAAGAAGATAGTTCAAGTTTTGATAAGACTAGGTAGTCATATGAGCTTGAATTTTTGATGTGTTGCTAGTTATTTTTTGTTTCTCTCTGTCCAGGTTTTATGACCCAACTAGATCAGGTGAATCGTTCGAACAACCAATTTATTTGCAGTTCGACACACCGAGTTTAGCTTGTGTTCATCTACTATTCTACTATATTCATCAACAGATTACAAACTGAAGGACTGATCGATATAGGAGCTCAAATCATACAAGTTTTTTTAAAACTTTTTTATAACATTACTCATCATATTCCAAAAAGCAAAATTGTTTAGAATCTTCAACTGCTAAGAGCTTCATGTACTGATAATGTCGATAGAAAACTTGGTATAGTTCATATTACTTGTGATATATTACTTGCCAGCACACTATGAGCAATGTGAACTCAGTTTATCCTTTGGCCTATTTGTGAATGCATATGTTATGATCGAAGAATTTTTGTAATTTTGCAGCGTATTCATGAAGTGGAAGAACAGTTTGTGAAGTTCAACATATGTACTTTGTAATATTTAATGTATTCATGAAGTAGAAAATGTAGTGCCCCGTCCCGCTCAGTCAATCAGAGGAATCGAAATGCCGACGGCGTTCAGACTTAGCCTTGTAACGGCTACTCGGAGACATCGCTCGGTCGAGACGACCGCTCGCTCAGGTGGGGTAGTTTCGGTGAACTTGCCTCATCTTTGCCTTCACATAATAAATCATGTTTTCAACTTGCACAAGTAGGCTTAATAATAAAAGCTACGAATCCACATAGCTAAGGGAATAATCCCGATGGACCGAATCGAGTTAGAACATGGAAAACGTCCCACGGTCGGCTTAGAGTTGGTGCACGTCGTGCTTTGAAAATGACACTCGATCCTTCGTCCCGTGGCTTGGAAGAAGGAAAGTTGGTTGAGTCGGCGAAGCTATGAACATAGCCTAAGTCATAGGCGTCGCCCTTTGTCCCGTGACTTGGGAAGTAGTAAAGTTGGGCTTGACACAAAACTATGGACTTGTCTAAGTCATAGGCATCGTCCGCGTAAATGCTCGACAAAGCATGCACGTTTCCATAATTCAAGGCTTGGCATAGCCTTTGCTCGTCCCTTGAGTCAAGTAATAGGCTCGATTAAGTTAGGCAAAGTTACGCCGATCGACCTAAGTCATTTCTAGTGCTGTCCCGCTCTTTCTGCGGTTGTCAAGTTAAATAGTCCCACGATCCCAATGCTCGTCACATGAAGTATGACTTGGGCGATAGCGTCGCGTAGATCGGAAGTCGGTTTGAGACACGATGGCACGGTCCTAGAGTTTTAAGGCACGGGCCACAGTTGATTCATTTATTTTGGAAAAATGTCTAAACAGTTGTTCTTGAGTTGAGTGAAATGATAGGGCAAGAAAGAAAGAAAGAAGAATGCTCACGACTGGGTCGTTGAGGCAAGAAAGAAGAATACTCGCGCCTACGGGTCGTCGAGTCAAGATCTCAGATGTGAGAAGTATTGAATTTAGCCCTGAAAGAGATGGTAATACTAGAGGTACAATGACTGTGTGAGACGTCAGTTGAGTCGAGTCTTGCATGGTCATGGACAACTTGTCGACAAGGTAGAGTTTCCCCGCACGGCAACCTGTGGCGCCACGGGACCGCTGCGGGCACAAAGGGAAACAAATATGGCTCTGGGAGCCAAATAGCTGCGCCTGGGGCAAAGTATTCGGTGGACGCTCAGTAAGGCTAGCTACCCGAAGAGGTCCATCCTATACTCAGCTAAAAAGTAGTCCACCATGGCTCTGGGAGTCAGTGACCAAATCATATAGATGAGTCGGCATGGCGGCAATCCGCGTGAGTGCCTTTGGATTGAGTTGAGTTGCTGAATGTGTGTGTACAAGTTAGAGTACAAATGTTTTGGCTTAATAATGGCTACAACATAGGCAACGTGTTTCGGCACGAGATGTGGCGTCGAGTTTAGGTTGTCGGCATATAAGTTGCATAAGTTGGTTGAGTTGGTTGAGTTTATGTCGGGAAACCGCCGCAAGGCAAAGTTGGTCGAGTGACACTAGATTCACAAGTCTTGATTGGGTCGGTTGGTTATCAAAGTAGCACGAGCCGCGAAGCGGCAATATGTTTAAGTCCTAGTGAGTTGCGAGGCAAACCTTAATATGGATTTCGTAGCACGGCCACATGGAAAAGGAGTCTAGCGTGTAGCTGCGTCTCTGATTTTTGGCCGTAAGGCAAACACGACTTGATAGGTTAACGTTGTTGGCACGAGAAGTGGTCTAGAGACAAAGTATGAGTTAACGTTGACATTGCAAGCACGGGATGGTTCTGATACACAAGTTGCGCTAAGGCGTCGGTCCTAAAACTGATCCTAAGGCAAGAGTAGAAAGACAATAAAAAAGGAGACTATGTTGCACAAAGTAAAGTAAACGTGTTGGTTTTATATAGGTGGGCGAGGAGCTCATTCCACCAGTACAGTTGAGTACTGACACCCACATAGTTTACATGTGTAGGCACAGATAGAAGCTCGTGGCACGGGGCTCGCTTGGATGCGTCGAGGCATGGAGTTCCTTGGCGACTCGAAGCGTGCAGCCGCATGGAGTAAAGACTTATACAGGACATAATGTATGGACATCGCCTTCCGAAGCTTCCGCAGGATCAAGACTTGTGATTGAGAGATGAGAGAGAGCTGAGTGAACTTGTAAAATATGAGAAGAGTGAGCTTGAGTGACTGTAATCTTGGCCTTGCACCCCTAATATAATCGTTGTTTCAATATCAATAAAGAGCTTCTTTGAATGACTTGTGTTTTGTTCTAAATTCCGCTGCTATTATTCAATGTCTCTGCTCGGGACTTCTGTGCGACGACCCCGTCGCAGCCGCTGAAATCGGCCGTTATGGAACCCGCCTTGCACGAGCGCAATCTAGGCTCGTGCGGTATCACGCCTTAGCGAGGACGATCGCTCCTACGGGAGTGGGGCGTGACATAATGGTATCAGAGTACGGCTTTACGTCCTTGGATAACAGATTGAATTCTTTAACTCGTTGTTTCCGCAAACTCTGTTGCTTCCGTAAGTTGATATCATTGGTGCGCTCTCTCTCAATTGTCCTACGGGATGTCCATACAATAAGTTTATATATTTTGCAAAATATAGGAGAACAGTTTTTGACAACAAAATAAAAAGATGATTTGCGTAAGCACGGTTGGCTAAGTTGGGCTGGGCATATACACCAAAGTTGCGTCGACATTAGAAAAGTCGAGTGCAGAAATTGAATTGTGTCGGACGAGAATGAGTAGAACTCGATTGAGTAAAGTGAGATGACTATCGATGGGGGTACTAGCGAGCGACGATAACGTCGAGGCGATATAGATGAGCGTGCTTGGAAATTGAGGAATGGTTCGAACGAAAAATTTGGAGAAGTGGATTTTGATTCGAATGATAAGTTGAGGATTTGTTGAATGACTTCATCCCTGAGTGGTGTATGCGATAGCCTCAGGGATGTCGATCGATTGATAAAGGAATGATGCGAATTTAGAAAATACGTTGGTCGATGACTTAAGATAAACGGATGAACGATACGTAAATTTGGTTTGAGGAAAAATCGATGTTGCGAATGATTCGAGGGATAATAATCGAACTTGAATTTGAATGTCGAGGAGACTATCCAGTCGGACGATAGCATTATTTGCACGACTCAAAATTGGTTGCAAAAGAAGATCGTCAGGTTACGCATATCGTCGATGGTATTAAGGCGTATCAAAGGTCGATATGCGATAACTCGGGGGTACTCTGACTCGGCGAATGACGATCGTGTAAGTGTTATTGTTCGGTTGGATGCGATACTTAGGATTTTGATCGAGATGAATGTTGGATGAAAATGATCGTGTCTTGATGGTTACGTTGATAGCCACAACGTCGACGATCTTGTCTTGTGCGAGCACAACTCTAGCCTCGGACATGCGTCGCGTCGAATTTGGGGCGATCGTTCTGCGTGAGCGCTGACATGGTGATTCATGTCGCGAGAATGATCAAACTCAGAAAATCAGGACACGGCAACTTTGATTGTCTCGACTTGTCGGTTTGATGCGAAGAAAGATGTGATGATGTTAGGGCTTGCGATTGATGAATGGAATAAACTTGAGGATTGAGTAGGTCCAATCCGCGCATCGAGAATGAATTAGTCTAGACGCAAAACAAGAGTTACGTCTTGATGAGAATAATTATCCTGCGGGAGCGTACATGGTGATTCGTGTCCACCGTGGATAATCTGACTCGCGTGAGATCGGGACGCATCGTATTGTTAAGTCGGACGACCTCATGATCGAATACGTGAATAGGGATAAATGACTTAGGAAATGTAGAATGTGAAATTTTGGTTAACGATGGATTGTGTCGTAGCTTGTTTGACTTGGAAGGGATGATAGAAGGATTATGTCGAACGTATTCGAAGAGATTGACTATGCGAAATGGCTCAGACCCCGTGCGACAAATGTGGGCATGTGCGTAGGGAATTGATGCTTGATGTTTAGAAATCAGAGTGATGCGAGCTTGGGTAGAAAATCTCGTACGATCAATTTGGTTTGACCTTAGGATGGGGTCAGTGTTGATATTGTTGTTTGGGAACTATGATTCCAATACTGACGGAAAGATATAGCCTAGCGGTTAGGCAGACGTCCGAGTGCGAAGTGTTAGGATTGGTGGAGGCACCACTCGCGAGTCTCGGTTGACATGCACGTATATCAGGGACGCCCAAATATGTGCACGATCCGACTCGAGTGGTGATGGTGGATTCTCTATCACGAGGCTTGGCTGAAATGCATGTATTTTGGGGACGCCTAAGATATGTGCATGATCCATACTAAGTGATACGTTGAATCAAGTGAGACTTGAGGAACGGGAAAGTGTCGAGGAGTTTGAGATCGTGAGTTTTGAAGAAAGGATTGAGGATAGTGCGAGCGTGGCTCGGATTGAGGAAACGCATAGGCATAGTGTGTGCGAGAGTTCTCGAACGTTGAGTAAAAGTGATAAGTCAATAGGTGTACTCAGTTAGTTTCGAGGACGAAACTTTTTCTGAGTGGTGTATGATGTAGTGCCCCGTCCCGCTCAGTCAATCGGAGGAATCGGAACGCTGACGGCGTTCAGACTTAGCCTTGCAACGGCTACTCGGAGACATCGCTCGGTCGAGACGACCGCTCGCTCAGGTGGGGTAGTTTCGGTAAACTTGCCTCATCTTTGCCTTCACATAATAAATCGTGTTTTCAACTTGCACAAGTAGGCTTAATAATAAAAGCTACGAATCCACATAGCTAAGGAAATAATCCCGATGGACCGAATCGAGTTAGAACATGAAAAATGTCCCACGGTCGGCTTAGAGTTGGTGCACGTCGTGCTTTGAAAATGATACTCGATCCTTCGTCCCGTGGCTTGGGAGAAGGAAAGTTAGTTGAGTCGGCGAAGCTATGAACATAGCCTAAGTCATAGGCGTCGCCCTTTGTCCCGTGACTTGGGAAGTAGTAAAGTTGGGCTTGACACAAAACTATGGACTTGTCTAAGTCATAGACATCGTCCGCGCAAATGCTCGACAAAGCATGCACGTTTCCATAATGCAAGGCTTGGCATAGCCTTTGCTCGTCCCTTGAGTCAAGTTATAGGCTCGATTAAGTTAGGCAAAGTTACGCCAATCGACCTAAGTCATTTCTAGTGCTGTCCCGCTCTTTCTGCGGTTGTCAAGTTAAATAGTCCCACGATCCCAAGGCTCGTCACATGAAGTATGACTTGGCCAATAGCGTCGCGTAGATCGGAAGTCGGCTTGAGACACGATGGCACGGTCCTAGAGTTTTCAGGCACGGGCCACGGTTGATTCATTTGTTTTGGAAAAATGTCTAAACAGTTGTTCTTGAGTTGAGTGAAATGATAGGGCAAGAAAGAAAGAAAGAAGAATGCTCACGACTGGGTCGTTGAGGCAAGAAAGAAGAATACTCGCGCCTACGGGTCGTCGAGTCAAGATCTCAGATGTGAGAAGTATTGAATTTAGCCCTGAAAGAGATGGTAATACTAGAGGTACAATGACTGTGTGAGACGTCAGTTGAGTCGAGTCTTGCATGGTCATGGACAACTTGTCGACAAGGTAGAGTTTTCTCGCACGGCAACCTGTGGTGCCACGGGACCGCTGCGGGCACAAAGGGAAACAAATATGGCTCTGGGAGCCAAATAGCTGCGCCTGGGGCAAAGTATTCGGTGGACGCTCAGTAAGGCTAGCTACCCGAAGAGGTCCATCCTATACTCAGCTAAAAAGTAGTCCACCATGGCTCTGGGAGTCAGTGACCAAATCATATAGATGAGTCGGCATGGCGACAATCCGCGTGAGTGCCTTTGGATTGAGTTGAGTTGCTGAATGTGTGTGTACAAGTTAGAGTACAAATGTTTGGGCTTAAGAATGGCTACAACATAGGCAACGTGTTTCGGCACGAGATGTGGCGTCGAGTTTAAGTTGTCGGCATATAAGTTGCATAAGTTGGTTGAGTTGGTTGAGTTTATGTCGGGAAACCGCCGCAAGGCAAAGTTGGTCGAGTGACACTAGATTCACAAGTCTTAATTGGGTCGGTTGGTTATCAAAGTAGCACGAGCCGCGAAGCGGCAATATGTTTAAGTCCTAGTGAGTTGCGAGGCACGACCTTAATATGGATTTCGTAGAACGGTCACATGGAAAAGGAGTCTAGCGTGTAGCTGCGTCTCTGATTTTTGGCCGTAAGGCAAACACGACTTGATAGGTTAACGTTGTTGGCACGAGAAGTGGTCTAGAGACAAAGTATGAGTTAACGTTGACATTGCAAGCACGGGATGGTTCTGATACACAAGTTGTGCTAAGACGCCGGTCCTAAAACTGATCCTAAGGCAAGAGTAGAAAGACAATAAAAAAGGAGACTATGTTGCACAAAGTAAAGTAAACGTGTTGGTTTTGTATGGGTGGGCGAGGAGCTCATTCCACCAGTACAGTTGAGTACTGACACCCACATAGTTTACATGTGCAGGCACAGGTAGAAGCTCGTGGCGCGGGGCTCGCTTGGATGCGTCGAGGCA
This sequence comes from Iris pallida, assembly GCA_029216955.1. Lineage (NCBI taxonomy): Eukaryota > Viridiplantae > Streptophyta > Magnoliopsida > Asparagales > Iridaceae > Iris > Iris pallida. The sequence goes on from JANAVB010041619.1 coordinate 11,008,335, forward strand.
TGGAGTTCCTTGGCGACTCGAAGCGTGCAGCCGCATGGAGTAAAGACTTATACAGGACATAATGTATGGACATCGCCTTCCGAAGCTTCCGCTGGATCAAGACTTGTGATTGAGAGATGAGAGAGAGCTGAGTGAACTTGTAAAATGTGAGAAGAGTGAGCTTGAGTGACTGTAATCTTGGCCTTGCGCCCCCAATGTAATCGTTGTTTCAATATCAATAAAGAGCTTCTTTGAATGACTTGTGTTTTGTTCTAAATTCCGCTGCTATTATTCAATGTCTCTGCTCGGGACTTCTGTGCGACGACCCCGTCGCAGCCGCTGAAATCGGCCGTTATGGAACCCGTCTTGCACGAGCGCAATCTAGGCTCGTGCGGCATCACGCCTTAGCGAGGACGATCGCTCCTACGGGAGTGGGGCGTGACAGAAAATACAATATATAAATATTCTAGAATACGATACCTTGATTTGTGCTGTCAAATAAATGGGCATGTACCTGTCATTACAAGAGGTTATGTCAAAAGTTCATATCTTGATTTGTTCTCATTCTTATAACCAATGTTATCAATCAAAATGTAGATGATTCGTTCAAAAAGAATTAGAGCCACATGGAACAATATCTTCGAGTCCTAGTAGTAAAAATTGAAAGTATTTTGAACCTATATCTATGTTGGAGAAATTTTGTCGAAAGGTAAGACAGGTTCTTTCAGCAGAGTATAATACTGAGGTTACATAGTAAAGATTTGACAAGTTCATAACCTTAAAAAAAGGTGCAAAACCAAAAAGAAGTATATGTACCACCCCTCCAGTCCACACCTTAAAGTTTGAACTGTTTGTAAACTAACAAGCAACATCGGAAGTAGCAAAGAGAGCATGATGATAAAAGAGCAAAGGGCCCATAAAAATATGAACAATTTTTTGCTCCTGCCCGTCCTCAAATTTCCTAATTGAAATGATTGTGAACATTAAAACTACACCATTAAAATACCGCGTATTTATATCTCCATCTTTAAAATCCTTTATCTTGCTGGTGGGTGTTGGGATCTTTGGATGGATGTGAACCATGATTCTATTCCCTCAGCTTAAGCATTTAAATACATCATTCCCTTTCCTCTCTCTTTTCCGTCTTTTCCCTCCATTCTCTATAGGAACCTATCACCCTTTCCCTTTGGTTGCAATTCCAGCAGCAGGGACAGCAGAATGTGTAGCATTGTGAAAGGGCAAGCATATTGGGAACGCCCAAAGACCTATACTTTGCTACCCCCTAACCTTACCCTTTACCTAACAATAAACCAGACCCTTGTCTTTATTCCCTCTGGTGACATAATAAACAAACCGTGTCCACCCCTTTGTCTTTATTCACTCCGGCCACCATCTCCTCTGATACATCCTAGTCAAGAGTGCATAATGATCTACTTAGTGTTTGGTACCATAAATTTATAAACACTATTTACACATCCTTGTGCTGTCCCAACCCAAGGACGACTAAGATAAAGCTAATTAATGCATTGAAAAAGAACCAAAAATAAATTTAACATTACAAACCAATGTATATATACATATATAGATAAGCTCACAAATGTAATGTACCAAATCATTAAATTAATTATCGAAAGTATGGATATTCATTTCAGTGTTGGTTCCGAGTGTATACGCCCATGTCCATGTCTCTCTTAGGATGGAGCACAAATTGCGCCAGCAGTCGGGGTTCGAAAATATGCTGAAATCCATAATGGATTTACCATATCTAAGTGAAGTTGATGTTGTTGTTGATTAAAATGTTGTTGATAGTTCAGCTACCAAAATCCTATGTTGCTAGAATGCAGACAATGATACGAATTAGGATAAGGACAAGATATATGTATGGATGTACATATTTTTTAACAGGTAAAACATAGTTAACTATATTACAGGATACCGATATAAGTATGGACACATTTTTTTGCATTGCCTATATTGCAAGACATATGTATGTGATGCACATTTTTTTACATTATCCTTTATTGTTTTCACTTTAAGAATGTGTCATGTATATGTTACGTAGGAGTATCAAAAAATATTTCTTTTAAGAGGTAAAAACATATATATTGTGATGTGTTAAACGATATTCTTCTACTACAAGAGGTAAAAACATGTATAAAATAGTTAGACTCATCTGTATATGGCGATATGTGAGATGAAAATCTGATTTTGACTTCAACACATTGAATGCCAAACGATTGTAGCACACGTCAAACTGTTTACTGTCAAACTCATAGGAATATGACTGACAAGATAATTTTAATATTTAATATCCAAGAAGTAACAAATTAAGAAAACAGTTTTTCTCCCTCCGCAATAAACCAAAAAACTATTATTCAAAGTAATACTTACATGTCATTTAAACTTGAGAGTTTCAAAAAGGAATCATGAATACTTCCTGTGAGATTATTTGACTCAATATCCTGATTAGTGTTAGTGTAAGCCCCCTGAATTTTCGGGATTTATTTTCGAATTTTTCCAAATAATTTATTCTCGATAATTAATTTTGATTTAATTAATTTTGATCATTAAATGCTCTTTACCGTGACTTAGAATTCTAGAGCATCAGGGATGCCAGTCTCTGGAAACTTCCTTCTTGGAGTTTGTAGTAGACGAGATTATCTTCACATTGATATTTCGTGTCCCACTCGAACTTGTTCTCTTGTACTCTTTTTGCTTTGCGCAAGTTCGGGTCAATTTAGACCATTTAATTATTAATTAATTTCCCACTCTTTTTTTTGATCCTCATATGCACGTTACCGTGACTTTTAATTTAGGAGCACCAGACCAGTCGTTTTCTCAGAACCAACTTGTCATGCCTGATCTACTCGAGACGCTCTTCACCCATGACCTTCGTGTCCTGCTCAGATACACCATCTTGTGCTTCATTTTCTTCGCACAATTTTTGGGTCAATTTAGGCCAATTAATTATCTACCGTAATTTGTGACCTGACTTCCAATTTAATTTCGGGACCCGACATCAACCCAACCTAGCCGACCCCAAATATGGACATGGCCCAAACGAAGCCTACTACCCGTATGACACTTCTGTCCCATTTATTTGAGTCTCCACATGCTACTTATTTACCCATGATTATAAATACCTAAAAATAATTTATTTATTGCACCTAGTCCATTTTGGCCCAATCCGGCTCCACTGAACCCAACCCCAGCTCCATGTTACCCTCCATCATGACTGTCCATACACCCCACTGATATTTTCCTCTACTCTAAATATCTCTTTTATATAGAAATATCTAATTCTCTCATTTGTATATATATATATATATATATATATATATATATATATATATATATATATATATATATATATATATATATATATATATATATATATGTATTGTGTGTGTGTGTGTAGAGGAGAGTGGTGGTGGTGGTGTCAGGAGAGAGTGTGTGTTTTAGTGTGTGTGAGTGTCAGGAGATAGATAGCTAGATGTTTAGATAAATATATAGATAGATATATATATGTAGAGAGAGAGGGAGGGAATGAAGAGAATAAGAAGTAGCAGCAATAGCAGTAGGAAGCAGGAGCAGCAGCAGCAGCTACTGCAGTAGCAGCAGCAGCAGCAGCATTAGCCATAGCACTGGAAGCAGCAGCAGTTAGCAGGAAAAGCAGTAGGAGCAGCAATATACGGAGAATAAGGAGAAGGAGAAGGAGAATAAGGAGAAGAAGAATAAGAAGAAGAATAAGACGGAGAATAAGGAGAAGGAGACGGAGAATAAGGAGAAGGAGAAGGAGAATAAGGAGAAGAAGAATAAGAAGAAGAATAAGACAGAGAATAAGGAAAAGGAGACGGAGAATAAGGAGAAGGAGAAGGAGAATAAGGAGAAGAAGAATAAGACGGAGAATAAGGAGAAGGAGACGGAGAATAAGGAGAAGGAGAAGGAGAATAAGGAGAAGAAGAATAAGAAGAAGAATAAGGAGAAGGAGAATAAGAAGAAGAATAAGACGGAGAATAAGAATAAGGAGAAGGGAAGGAAATAAGAGAAGGAGAAGGAGAAGGGAATGTAGGAAATCAAATTAGAGAGGGTTTGTGAGTGAGTCGAATTTAGTGAAAGGGTGAATTAAGATATTGGCCTACGGCCAAGATATGGATTTTGGAGTTCAAGATGGACTTGGATATAGGTTGTAAGGGTTGGTAATGGTTAGAAATAGTCGCCTAGACCTAGTCTTGACCTTGGTTGACCACGGTTGACTTTTTAGACCAAAAGTCAACCATGGGTCAACACTTTATCCAATTTAGTCCCAAATTTCATTAGAGTTGAACAGTTGACCAAAAGTCAACTGTTAGTCACCATTGACCTAGGGTTGACCTAGGGTTGACCTATAGTTGACCAAAGTTGACCAGTTGACCAAAAGTCAACTGTAAGTCAACTGTTGACTTAAATCGACCTAGTTTAATTCCGTTTGACTTGCATTGACCCAGTTTAACCTGGTTAGGCCTAATATGACATAGGTTAACCCTGTACAGTCTAGTTTGACGTGTCTTGACCTAGAATGACTTAATAGGATTTAAATTGATTCTAAACATAGTATTGATACGTCTTGTTATTTATAGGTCCTCGAGGCACTGTTCTTGGACTCAGTCGACTTATCCATCACATCATAGGCGAGTACATTCTCTGATAACTTCTTCCTAATTTATGATAACTGTTATGATTCATGTACTTAGTGTAGATATACTCATTCCTGACACATGGTTCTCACGGATTAGTATTCCTGGATCTCGACAAGAGATGTTGCTCCTTGTTAGCTTGGGATGTATTGTACAATCTCCCTTGTAGCTCTTGTACAATATATGGTCACTGATTCTAGAGAAGACTTGCTCTCTTCTCATAGAATCTCGTGCAGTGACGTGTCCTGTTTGGATCCATTCTACCAGTTTGGGGTGGAAGAGTAATAGCGTATGCCTGTGATCAAATCCATCTTACATTCTTGAACAGTGTTAGTCATATACCGCACTTATGACTAGCCATGCCAGTTACTTACAGGTGCCCAAGCCGATCACAAGTTAAAACTACTACTCACACACATTGGATATATGGCTTACCCTGATTTGTGTACATACCATGATCAGTTCTACTTTACTGTTCTAGCTCTAGTTCTACAGCTTACCGTGCCATGATACATATATGTACACTCCATAATTTTATTGTATATGCTCTATTTACAGTCTTATGGCTTTTATTCTATCTTGAAATCTGTTATGAGATTTATGTACTCGTTCCATCCTGACTGAATATGTTGAAAAAAATTTAGGAGTAGTTGTGCCTTCAGTATTGGACTTCCTGATGTTGCTAGCTGAGGTGGATCTCACTATTCTTCTGTGTGAGTTGCCTGGTAGTTATCATTAGTTAGTTTTGTTGTTCCTTCTTTATTTTCCTGTATTATGATCATTGTATATTCTAGTTGTTCTAGTGATATTGTTATTATTTCTTGTCTTATTTTCCTTAGTTTTCGTGATGTGACATGAGTACATTTTTAGTTATGGATCTTTAGATGTTGTAGTTAGTATCGGGTACTTGACAGCGCTCTACCGCCGATACTGTGGCGTAGGCTGGGCGTGGCCTACGTATTCATACCCGTATATCCGGGTGTGGGTCGTGACACATTTTTAGTGGTGGCCCATGCTGGTCAATCTTTGCAGTTAATGCAAAGTCGTGGTAGTACTTGAGCTTATCTGTACTACTACGAGCGTGCCCTAGGATTAAGATTGAATCATAGAATATTTTAGGATTTTGGTACTCAGTCACATATTAGGAACTCTTGGTTGATTCCAAGGATGACCCCTTGGAATCTTATTTCGAACTTTTTGAAACTTTTCCAAATTGTTCCTGTCCATCCTGATTTCTGAAACATCTGTCCATTATCAACTTTATTCTTTCTTGGAATGAGTTTGTGGACCCCAGAGGGGAGGTATAAGTTGAACTTATATATCTTCTAGGTTGAGACGAGAATATGATTTGCCAGTCTCATATCAGGTTGAGATTGTTTTAGATTATATTCCAATGATTTCCTTTTATCTTGACCTAGATAGTACCTTTGGAGATCTTATGAGAATTTTCTTCTGAATCCTATCTCGAAATCTGTTTCCGCTAGTTTCCATTTACTTATCTTTGATTCGTTGTTGAATTTTAAATCTTGATGTTCGTTCGTTGTTGACTTCAATTTTGATTCTGTTTGAAGATAAGTTTTTAAGGATTGAGTTAAGATATCCTGATAAACATATTTGATGGAGACGACGAGAACGGCAAATGTCTACTTTATTTATGGAGTTTATAAATTATCGCAGTCATATTAGCTAGCCTGACAAGGACATGCAGCCTGATTTTGGATATACTATCCTAGTTATGGCATTTAGATTCTCTTACAGCCATACCGGATGGCGTGGTAAGGAATCTAGATGACATGATTATAGGGTGTATACCTTAGTTATGGACTCTATCGTTTATTGCAGCTATGTTTACTGGCGTGGCATAAATTCTGGCAACATGATTTTGGATAGACGTGTATGGTTATCAGGTCATATCTTAAGTTGATTCACTTCTTTTACCAATTGAGCAAGATAATTCCTACCATTATTTCTTGTTTATCATTATTTTCTCTTCCATCGCATGATGATTTTCTCATCTTACCGTCATTTCCTTTGCCTTGTTTAGCTATGTCTTAATTACACAAATCAACTATCTCATATCTACATCTGTCATCTACATTTAAAAACTCTAAAAATTTTGAAATTTTCATATCTAAATTGTTTCTTAAATTTCGATACTGTTAACATTTTGATTCCTTTCTGTCCATGACCAATCAATTTTGGTCGTCTTGTTTATCGTGCCAAAGAGTCTTGGTTGCTGACTAGACTCTAGATGACTTCAAATTCCTTTGTGACTTGGATTTTCATCCTTGGATTCTCGTGCCCAGCCTTCGTTGATCTTATTCTCCATCTTGTCCAAATTCTGATTTACTCGAAGGTTGATCAACTTTGATCATGTTGAAACAAAGTTCTTTATCGTGGTTGGATTTCAATACTATTAACTCTCGTGCATTGACTTCTGATTCTGATCATGTTTGGATTTTGGACAGTCGTGTCTAAACTCTTTTCGACCTTGATTTCATTTCCTGATTACATCCAAATTCCTTGTGATTAGTCGTGCCTAGATGATTGGCATGACTAAGACAACTTAGGATTTCCTTGACCGTGATTTTAACGATCATAACTATACATTTTATCTTGTCTCAAACTCGTGCCTAAAATTTTTGACTTTCAATCACGACTAACTAGTGTGACTACGAAATTAGCCGTGTTAAAATTTAACATGTTTGACTTTCTACCGTGCCTAATTGACTTGGGTTCCTTCCTAAATTGTGCTTTTAGGACCTTGATTTCAAATTCATGATTTATCGTCTTTCACAACTGAACTTAGATCTTGATCGTGCTTATGTGACCTATAATCAAATTTCATCGAGCTGAAATCCTGTTAATCAAAATTTTGACTTAATTGTAATCGGACGAAGCTCAAGTTTGATTTCGTTATCATACCTCTATTGTGCCAAGTGAACTTAGACTAATCCCAATTTTAATCACATTCGAACTTGGATCGTATTTCATAATTTTATTAATCATACTCCTTAATCCTTGATCGGGCCTATAAGACTCTATGCGACTTTCGGGTTGATTTCCATCAACCTAAGTCCTACAAATCACCCCGTACTTGAACTTCATGTATATCTTCGATTCTCTTAATCGTCTCTAAAATCGTGCCCCAAATGACTTGACTTATTTTGAAATCATGCACATATGATTTTGTTCGTATCATGATTCTATCGTGCCAAATCCCTCATCGTGCCTGAACAATTTTAAATTAATTTTTTTGATCGTGCGAAACTCGTCAATCTTGGATCGTGCCTAAAATATTGCGTAAATCTTCTATCATGTTTTAACCCCACTACCAATCTTTAATTTTGAGGACGAAATTTTTATAAGGTGGGTAGGATGTAAGCCCCCTAAATTTTCGGGATTTAATTTCAAATTTTTCCAAATAATTTATTATCGATAATTAATTTTGATTTAATTAATTTTGATCATTAAATGCACTTTACCGTGACTTGGAATTCTAGAGCATCAGGGATGCCAGTCTCTGGAAACTTCCTTCTTGGAGTTTGTAGTAGACGAGATTATCTTCACATTGATATTTCGTGTCCCACTCGAACTTGTTCCCTTGTACTCTTTTTGCTTCGTGCAAGTTCGGGTCAATTTAGACCATTTAATTATTAATTGATTTTCTACTCTTTTTCTTGATCCTTATATGCACGTTACCGTGACTTTTAATTTAGGAGCACCAGACCAGTCATTTTCTCAGAACCAACTTGTCATGCCAGATCTACTCGAGACGCTCTTCACCCATGACCTTCGTGTCTCACTCAGACACACCATCTTGTGCTTCATTTTCTTCGCACAACTTTCGGGTCAATTTAGGCCAATTAATTATCTACCGTAATTTGTGACCTGACTTCCAATTTAATTTTGGGACCCGCCATCAACCCAACCTAGCCGACCCCAAATATAGACATGGCCCACACGAAGCCTACTACCCGTATGACACTTCTGTCCCATTTATTTGAGTTCCCACATGCTACTTATTTACCCATGATTATAAATACCTAAAAATAATTTATTTATTGCACCCAGTCCATTTTGGCCCAATCCGGCTCGACCGAACCCAACCCCAGCTCCATGTTACCCTCTATCATGACTGCCCATACACCCCACTAATATTTTCCTCTAATCTAAATATCTCTTTTACATAGAAATATCTAATTCTCTCATTTGTATATATATACATATATATATGTATTGTGTGTGTGCGTAGAGGAGAGTGGTGGTGGTGGTGTCAGGAGAGAGAGAGTGTGTTTTAGTGTGTGTGAGTGTCTATATATATATATATAAAATATATATATATATATATATATATATATATATATATATATATATATATATATATATATATATATATATATATAGAGGGAGGGAATGAAGAGAATAAGAAGTAGCAGCAATAGCAGTAGGAAGCAGGAGTAGCAGTAGCTGCAGCTACTGCAGTAGCAGCAGCAGCATTAGCCATAGCACTGGCAGCAGCAGCAGTTAGCAGGAATAGCAGTAGGAGCAGCAGTATACGGAGAATAAGGAGAAGGAGAAGGAGAATAAGGAGAATAAGAATAAGAAGAAGAATAAGACGGAGAATAAGGAGAAGGAGACGGAGAATAAGGAGAAGGAGACGGAGAATAAGGAGAAGGAGAATAAGAAGAAGAAGAAGAATAAGAAGAAGAATAAGACGGAGAATAAGGAGAAGAAGACGGAGAATAAGGAGAAGGAGAAGGAGAATAAGGAGAAGAAGAATAAGAAAAAGAATAAGACGGAGAATAAGGAGAAGGAGATGGAGAATAAGGAGAAGGAGACGGAGAATAAGGAGAAGGAGAAGGAGAATAAGGAGAAGAAGAATAAGAAGAAGAATAAGGAGAAGGAGAATAAGAAGAAGAATAAGACGGAGAATAAGAATAAGGAGAAGGGAAGGAAATAAGAGAAGGAGAAGGAGAAGTGAATGTAGGAAATCAAATTAGAGAGGATTTGTGAGTGAGTCAAATTTAGTGAAAGGGTAAATTAAGATATTGTCCTACGGCCAAGATATGGGTTTCGGAGTTCAAGATGGACTTGGATATGGGTTGTAAGGGTTGGTAATGGTTAGAAATAGTCGCCTAGATCTAGTCTTGACCTTGATTGACCACGGTTGACTTTTTAGACCAAAAGTCAACCATGGGTCAACACTTTATCCAATTTAGTCCCAAATTTTATTAGAGTTGAACAGTTGACCAAAAGTCAACTGTTAGTCACCATTGACCTAGGGTTGACCTAGAGTTGATCAGAGTTGACCAGTTGACCAAAAGTCAACTGTAAGTCAACTGTTGACTTAAATCGACCTAGTTTAATTCTGTTTGACTTGCATTGATCCAGTTTAACCTGGTTAGGCCTAATATGATGTTGGTTGACCCTGTACAGTCTAGTTTGACGTGTCTTGACCTAGAATAACTTAATAGGATTTAAATTTATTTTCTAAACATAGTATTGATACGTCTTGTTATCTATAGGTCCTCGAGGCACTGTTCTTGGACTCAGTCGACTTATCCATCACATCACAGGTGAGTACATTCTCTGATAACTTCTTTCTAATTTATGATAACTGTTATGATTCATGTACTTGGTGTAGATATACTCATTCCTGACACATGGTTCTCACGGATTGGTATTCCTGGATCTCGACGAGAGATGTTGCTTCTTGTTAGCTTGGGATGTATTGTGCAAGCTCCCTTGTAGCTCTTGTACAATATATGGTCACTAATTCTAGAGAAGACTTGCTCCCTTCTCATAGAATCCTGTGCAGTGACGTGTCCTGTTTGGATCCATTCTACCAGTTGAGGGTGGGGGAGTAGTAGCGTATGCCTGTGATCAAATCCATCTTGCATTCTTGAACAGTGTTAGTCATATACCGCACTTATGACTAGCCAGGCCAGTTACTTACAGGTGCCCATGCCGATTACAAGTTGAAACTACTACTCACACACATTGGATAGATGGCTTACCCTGATTTGTGTATATACCATGATCAGTTCTACTTTTCTGTTCTAGCTCTTGTTCTACAGCTTACCGTGCCATGATACATATATGTACACTCTATGATTTTATTGTATATGCTCTATTTACAGTCTTATGGATTTTATTCTATCTTGAGATCTGTTATAAGATTTATGTACTCGTTCCATCCTAACTGGATATGTTGACAAAATTTTAGGAGTAGTTGTGCCCTCAGTATTGGACTTCATGATGTTGCTAGCTGAGGTGGATCTCGCTATTCTTCTATGTGCATTGCCTGGTAGTTATCCTTAGTTAGTTTTGTTGTTCCTTCTTTATTTTCCTGTATTATGATCATTGTAGATTCTAGTTGTTCTAGTGATATTGTTATTATTTCTTGTCTTATCTTCCTTAGTTTTCGTGATGTGACATGAGTATATTTCTAGTTATAGATCTTTAGATGTTGTAGTTAGTATCGGGTACTTGACAGCGCTCTACCGCCGATACTGCGACGTAGGCTGGGCGTGGCCCACGTATTCGTACCCGTATATCCGGGTACGGGTCGTGACAGTTAGACAAATGCAACAAACATTAGAAGACTAAATATGTATCAATATTTAAAAGGATTAAAATAGCCAATCATATAAATAAATATCTGCATAAGGTTTCCAATAAAAATAGGTATTAACCCTGTTAGCAAAAAAATGTAGATATCAACAAAGAAAAGGTGGACTTACAATATCAGCTCGAAGAATGTCATGGGCATTTTCTTTGCATTCTCTAATGATTTTGCACGTTTCGTTTTGTCTTTGTATTCTTTGACAACCTCCTTACATTGCAAAAGTAATATTGGTGTTAGTCATGTAAACGATAACCTATTTTGGCGGTTATACAATTCATATAATTGTTATTGAGTTTTTTCCATTAAACGATAAGCTGCATTTCACATCCTTAGCAGGTTGATCCGAAAAGAGAGACTGGAAAGAGTGCTAACCAGAACAACATTACACTATTTACAGAGCCGCTTTTGTCAGCAAGAAATAATGATGGAAACTTGAGAGACAGATTCATCTTGAGTAAAACACAAAGAAACCACAACAACAAACACAAGGAGGCATTCTATCAAACACTTGAGAGACAAATTCATCTTTTTACTATAACCAGCAACAAAAAACAGATTCTAGTAAGTCCCTCACCTCCCTGAGCAAGATCCTTTTGAGCCACCCCCTCGTCCTGCCATCATTACTAGTATTCATCATGACCTCGTCATCTGAGACGGTATCTTTGTCTGAGTTGAGTTTGAGGGAGCCAAGGGTGGAGGACGTGAGCGTGAAGACATGCCTCTGGCTGTCACCGACCCTTCCCGACGATGTGCCGCAGAGGTGGACCGGCGTGCAGTAGCTGCGGAACTGCAGAGGGGATGGCGAGATCCCCTGCCGGTCGCGGCGGGCCTGCTTGGAGCTGGTAGAGGCCACTGGATGGAGTTCTAGGTGTTGGGTGGGTGGCAGGGGGGGCGATTTGTCAAATTTGGGAGGAGGGATTCAGGGAATTTGGAATTTGGGTGGAGGGATTTTAGATTTTGAAGGAAATTTTCGGCTAGGGCTGGAAATTTATTATGGCTTGAAAAATTTCATTGCTAAAATTAAATAACAAAATATATAAAAGTATTATTTTAGTAACAAAATTTATGTCATCTTAATTAGTCTAGTTTCGACCAGTCCAATACGTCCTCATAAATAATAATACATTTTCTCGAGAAAGAATTATTTCGATCTAAAATAGTATTGGAACCAACAAATCTTGCATATTGTTAAACAATTTCGACCAAAAAATAGGTCTTTTTCGATTGCTCTTTATGCGTCGAAATTAGTATGGACTTTTATGAGATACTTCCGATGGAACGATTTATTTTGTCGCAACTGCTACTTTTTTCGAGAACCCTCATAAAAGTTTGTCGCAAATGAGGATTTTTTTTATGTATGGCCAAATCTGGTTACAATTTAATATTAATGTCAAAATAGTATCAAAATTAGAATATTTTGTTTATTTAACTTTTTTTAAATTACTTTAAGTTTTTGTTACAAGAAATAAATTTCTTCTTTGTGACTAATACTTTTGTGTGACAAACAATTATTTGGTAACTAAAAGAAACTGTTAAGTGACAAGAATAAAATTTTAATCTTGTGGCTAATACTTTTATGTGACAATAATATTTTCTTGTAACTATAAAAAACCCTTAAGTGACAAGTATTTTCACTTATCACACATAACTTGTCTTTAACATAAGTCTAAAATTTAAATTTTATTTCAGTGACAACATTAAGTGACAACCAATAAAAACATGGTCACTAAATGATTTAACTGTGTGACGAAAAAAACTGTTGTCACAGAATCAAATTATGAGTGACAATAAAAATTATTTGTCACAAAAATGTCCTTTTCAGTGACAAGTTTGACACTTGTCACAAATTACTTGTCACGGAAATCCGCATTTCTTGTAGTGATCCTAACTTATCCTGCAGGTCATTATTCTGAGTATCATTAATAACTGATACCAAATTCCATGGTAACACACAACCAACATATATAAACCATTCGACAATGTACATGCTCAATATTATTAGATGGATTAGATTTTTACCTGATAAAATTAGATCCAATACTCTCGTCGCCTGAACTGGACAAGAGTTATTTCTTCGTGTCTGGTTAAGTCCAACTCTCTCTTGAATTCACCTTGCAAGTTGATCCATCCAATAAGTCCACAACAGCACCAAAATTTAAGAGTTCTGAAGAAAAGTTAATAAGGAGAAAATTTCAAGGAACTCAAGAACTCGAGGATTGAAAAAAAATTCGAACCTCACTTAAATTCTCATCTATACATGCTACTATACTGAATTGATCATCCCTCTCCTAAATAGATCCAGATTCACCTCGAATCAATCAACTCATCCAATTAAACTTTGAATAAAACTTGATTCCACGACTATTATTAATGCAATTCAAACAAGGAACAGAAGATCAAAATGCAGTTATGAACATCTCAGGTTCTCGATCTGAGTTGAGAAGAGTTGAGACTTACAATTTGCCAACAATCAAAAGAAAACATACTTCGAGCGATCGATTCTCTATAAGTCATCAGGAAAGGAATTGATCCCTAGAAAACAAGATCAACGAACATCAATTCGAAGATGAATTCGAATTCAGAAGAAGAGTTATCAAGAAAAATTGATCAAATTAGGGATTCTGGGTCGGAATTACCTGATTGGAAGCACGAATCTATTGAAGAATGATCGGAGAAGGATCTATTGAAGAATGATCGGAGAAGGATCTGCTACAGCTCGGGGACTTTTTATCGTCTCGCCATGACCGATCTCTTCAATTTAGGGTTCAGGAAGTTCTGATTTGAGGATGAAGAGGGAAGAACAGCTTTTGGTAGCAGTTCTCTTGGAACGATCGATTTATTGCTCTGATTTATAATAAAACAGAGAATTGGATCTGGAATGAAAGAATGGAAAGGGCGGGAAAAAGTTTAAGAAGTGGTGGATTGCTCTGGCAGTTGTAACAGATTTTCAAAATGTTTATCTCAAGATTTCAATCAAATGGTTAGCACTTTAGGGACGAACCAGCCTGTACTCTTCTTATGAGAGTGAAATATAGGTTAAGGAAATGGCCTAGTGGCGGTTGGGCTGGCCCATGGTAACTCAAAATACAGGCCAAACAAAAGTGTTTCAAACAACAAGAACAAATTAACTACCCATTTAAAAGTAAAGAAATGTTATTTTCTATATTAATTATCAAAACAAAAATTTAGTAAAACCTAAATCATAGGAACTCAGAAAGGTGGGGTCACACTGCTATCTAAAGGGAAAAATATAATAGGGTTGGTAAGGGTTTTGATGTTGTAGGTGAGGGTTTGACAGTGGAAAACTACTATCAAGAACATTGGTGATACGTACCTAGGAGAGCTGACTGTTGCCTTGGTAGTGTTCTACTCCTGCAGTGCCCACTTGATACGTACCCAACTCATGGTTCACTGACACTAGACACAATGATGATACAATGAGTGTCCAGTGTAGCATCAGAGCTTAGTATCAGTAACATCATAGCTTGGTATCAGCTCATTATCTGTTTACTTAGTATCAGTAACATCAGATCTTGGGATCAGCTCATCCTCTGTTTACTTTCCAATATTAGACAGTAATAATTGTCATTCTATCAGCCAGCTCACTTGGCCAGCACATCATCCAGCTCATCATCTGCTCATTACACTAACCAATTAGTAAGTAGCTATGACCAACAATTGCCACCTCAGCCAAGAGCCACATGCTGCTATAAATAGGAGAAAAGAGAGAAGATGAGTTTTGAAATATTTGTATTCTCTTTTACTTTTGAATTTGCAATTTTACTTACCAATTGTAATTCCTATATTTCCAGTTTCAGCTCAATAAAACCCTAGATCTCCACCAAATTGTTCTTGTTTCATCTGAATTTCTTTGTGAATATAAAAAATTATGCTAGGAACTCGAGCATTCTTGGGCAGATGGTTCGAGATCCTATCAAGTGGTATCAAAGCAGCTCGAACCTGTGATCGAGAGCAGTTAGGAAGGAAGCTCTGGCCATGGCGAGCCTTGAGGAGGTGACATCAGAAGGAAGGAGAGTTCCAGTAGATGAGGATCGATTTATCTCCATCGAAGGCACCATAGGAGCTTTGCCAGGTACAATTATGGATTTTTATCGTTGATTTGATAAATTTGAGGGCAAATTTGATAAACTCGAACAACTATTGGAAGAATTGACCAGTTCTAAACGAAACCCTGAGGTTTCGAACCAACATTCCCTCTCTACACCAACTCTAATCTATAGCATGGCTGAACGAAGTCCACATGAGACAAGGATGAAGATATTAACTACAGCAGTTCAAAAATATAAAGTAAAATGGGATACAAAATCATTTGAAGAGCAAATCCATGAAGCACCCACCTTGCAGCCATCCTTGGTGCAGGATGTTAAGCCTACTAGTGCTAGAGAGAACACTGGTACGATTGCAACTGTTATTAATGCCAATTTTCAGGAAAAACTAAGCAATGTTGATGATAGTGCTAAAACTTACATCAGTAAGGAGTCAAATAAAGAAGGTACAAAAGAAGTCCTACCTCTGGCCACTCATACATGAACTGGCACAATTAAAGCTGCTGATTCCCTTAGCATCTGAGGTCCAGTATGAGAGCTGTACTAACAAGAATGACAAGTCTGTGAAAGACTTGATGAAGCTACTGTTCAGGTGTGCTCTCCTTACATATGGTTTCAGCCTTGTCGACCCCAACACCTTTGGTAATAGGAGTGTTTCATTAGAGAAAAAACCAGAATCAATTGAGTTTATGGTTTCCTCAGCAAGGGATGAAGTTTCTGCTCTCCAATCTCAGACTGCTTATAGGGTATGGGATCTAGTAAGTCACAAATTGGTACTGCAAGCAGTGAGTAAAACAGACCCGCATATTTCCAGAGATCATGTATGTACTATGGATGAACTGTCATTTGACCTTGGTGATAGCTGGCTAAGATGATTCCCTGAAAGTTTTATATCAATAGAACTATCTAACCTTGCAAACATCAATGGTCAAGGACAGAAGAATTGGGGAAGAACATAAATGGATCTTTATTGAATTGTAGAAAGAAGGTTTACAGACATCTAAAGGAAAGCTATACAAGAAACTAATGAACTAAAGCTAAGTAATTCCATACTTTTTCCATGTCTTTCTCTTCTCATTACCTCTATTTATATTGTCAGATACATTGGGTTTTTGTTACAGGTTTCTGTTACAGACAGTTAGCTAGCTGGCTGTGGGACTCTGGCAGTTGGAGTTGATGACTGGAATGAAGCTGTAAAATGAAGTTATGCAATTGGGGCTTCTGATACTCTGATTTTGCAACTTCAAAATGTGGCTTCTGCTCCTCATGTTCTTTACTGATACTCTTCATTGTCCTGTGGATTGGGTTCAAAAGGGCTTCACCTACAAGGTCACATATAAAAAGACAACTCTTATGTTTTTTGTTTATTCGCAGATGGATAGAATTGTGAAGAGCAATGACAGAGAAGCAGTTGCAATGGCTGGTATTTGGAATTTTTCAAATCTTTCTACTTTCAAGAATATGCTCCTAGTCACCTCAAAACCTACAAACTCAATCACAAACACAACACCAATTTTTATGGGCTAGTTTTATAAATTTTTCCTTTCTTCTGGTTTTATAAATCCTGATGTTTCTATAGGACCTGGGTCTGAAAATAATTTTTTTTAAGAACCATGAAGTTTAATTTTTTTCCAATTTATGATGTGGGTTGCTAAGAATAATCTATATTATTGGGAGTTGGTGCCAAGAATCTAAAATTTATATTACTGCCTAGTGGTTTGCTTTAAATTTCAATAAAAAATTTCGTTTTTGTTGGTTTAATCATCTGGATAATTCTCCAGGATCTGGGTTTTATTTCTTACATATAAAAAACTGACTTTCTTATTGAGTTGTTGTGGACTACTAGCCTTTCTTTTTTCCTTTTGAAATCAGTATAAAATTTTACCATTTTATTAGCTGTTTTGCTTTAAATTTCTTCATTTATGTTGGTGATGTTCCATATTCAGGGTATGTTCAATTGTGTATCCTGTCTAACTCATCAATCACATAAGCTTTAAATCCAATACTACAAAAAGATGATTATTCCTATTCATTTTGTTGGTTTTCTTCTGATACTTCCAATCTTATTTACTTTTGACTACAGAATGGCCTCCGGTTAAGTTATTGCATGAAAAAGATGATTTTTTTTGGAACTCTTTATTTTATTTGTTACGACATCTGTATATTGTGATAATAAACTTTTTTGCTAAAGCGAGAATGCTAATATGGAGGAGTTGTAATAATTACAAAATCAATAAGAAACGAGCCTACATGGAAACTGTGGCTTTGAAGGTAGTTGTAATAAACTGAGATCCAAACCCCATACCTTTACATGATTGATAATTTAGCTAGCCTTCAGATTCTTTACATGATTGATACATGTTTGTGTTATAGTTTCAGTATGGCTAGCCTTCAGATTCTTGTCAAGTGATTCAAATTGTCTCGAGTTCTTGTGTATGCAGCAATAAAGTCAAACTGTATTGACAATTCTTTAATAGTGAGTTGAATATATATATATATATATATATATATATTATATATATATATATATATATATATATATATATATATATATATATATATTTTTAATAGTGAGTTGAATATATATATATATATATATATATATATATATATATATATATATATATATATATATATATTATATATATATTTTTAATAGTGAGTTGAATATATATATATATATATATATATATATATATATATATATATATATATATATATATATATATATATCTATATATATATATATAAGAACATGTAGGAAAGTATATTGATAATTTGTGTTCTTGTTCTCTCAGGAACTTGCTAAAAAATGAAGGTGCATGCAAGTTGTGAATAGGAGAATGCTGTGGATATGAGAAGGATGTGCTCCGATCTGGTTTGCTACTTTTTTTGTTTCATTTTGTATAGTTGGATTATGTTTTGTGGTGACAAGTGATGGATATTTGTGGTTTAGATGTTTAAGTGGTATGGAAACAACAGATGTGGGATATGTGTACTTTGTGGTTAATTGGATTATGTTGTGGTTGGACAAGTGAAGAATACATAAGGTGGGATATGTATTGAAAGTTTTTGTTGTATGAACAATACAGTTTGTTAATATAAAATTTGAGTTTTATAGTAATTTGATGTGTGTAGCTTCTGGATTGATATTATGTGTATTTGACTAATATTATATATAATTATTGATGGAATTTTGGCAAGCTTCTCTTGACGGTACTTTGGATAGCTTCTCTTGACGGTTCTCAAACGTCAATTTTAATTCAAATCATGATGCATAATAGTCTGTGATAAATGCTTTTTTTGATGGCTAATAACCGTTATCTAGGCCGGAGTTAAGAAAAGTATTTGCCTACATTGACGGTTTCTAAAAACTGCTATCTTGACGGCTAAAAACAGTCAAGAAAAGTACTTTATATGACGACCAAAAACCGTCAAGAAAAGCCCTTCCAGCGACCGTCAAGAAAGGGGGAGCCCTTTTCTTGACTCCGGCCTACTTGACAGATCCGCAACCGTCAAGATATCCATTTTTTTACGGGAAATCACCGTCAAGAAAATCCTTTATTCTTGTAGTGGAACCTTCAGTTGGTGATAGCCCGATCGTAAGTCGATCTTGGAGAATACCTTTGCTCCACTCAATTGATCGGATAGATCGTCTAAACGCGGCAAGAGGTACTTGTTCTTCACCGTCACTGCATTCAAGGATCTGTAGTCAATGCACATGTGCACTGTCCCATCTTTCTTAGGCACAAAAAGAACGGGTGCTCCTATGGTGACGCACTGGCACGAATAAAGCCTTTCTCCAATAAGTCGTCTATCTGCGTCTTCATCTCTACCAACTCCTTTGGTGCTAGTCGATATACTCGAGATGAAATAGGCTCGGCTCCCGGAATAAGCTCAATAGAAAACTCGATGTCTCGGTCAGCCGGCAGTCCCGGCAAATCCTCGAGGAATACATCTTCGAACTCAGAGATGACAAGGTGCTGAGGGGTATCCTGCATCATCATGTGAGTCCCTTATGTGGGTGCATCAATACTCTCTCCTTCTTTCTTGGTGAACTCAAACTCCATCGCATTCGGTAGTCTAAAGACGATACTGTCCTAGCTATGGCAGTCTATAAGAGCAAAATGCTGGCTCAACCAGTCCATTTCGAAAACTACATCGAACGTAGGCATAGGAAATACAAGGAGTCGTGCTCTTATCTCTCTACCACATATCACTACAGGACAAAGTCTACAAACACCACTAACAGGTACAACTCCTCCTCTAGTGAAGATTCTAATGTTCTTAGATAAGGGTGTGATGAGAATGCTATGTCTAGTGGCAAAACTAGTGGCTATGAATGAATGAGTGGCTCCAGTGTCAAACAAAGTAATGGTAGAAAGTGAAGCAACTAAAACCATACCTGCTATGACCTCTGCCTCTATCTCTATATCCTCAACGGCAAGCGAGAATGCTGGCCCATAATTCTGTCCCGGGCCCTGAGCTCTGGCCTTGTTGTACTGTACGCCTTGAGGAGGCAATGGTGGGCGAGGTGCTCCTACTGCAGGCCGTGGTGCTAGAAGTGCTGGGGCCGTAGGCCTCAAGGCCTGATGTGCATATACTAGTGCCTGCTGTACGGGGCAATCTCTGGCCATGTGTTGTCCCGATCTACATCTCATATATAATCCCAGGCGAAGTCGACAGTCATTCCTGATATGACCTAGCTTTTCATAAAAGTTGCAAGTGGGCTTCTAGTAGGGTGTAGTCCTCTGCTTGTACTGTCCTATGGGCCTCCTGATAGGTCCATCCTAGGTAGTTCTAGCTGGTACTACTGCTGGTGTATGATGTCTCGCTGTTTGATGTTGCTTCTTACGAAGAATCTTCTGAGTACGAGCTTCCTCTAAGACAGCTAAGTGGAAGACTCGAGACTGTGTAGTCGTATAAGACTTGAGCTCTGGTGCAAGCCCCTGATGGAATCTCCTCGCCTTCTCTAACTCTGTCGAAATCAGTCCCGTACCAAATCTACTCAGGCGATTGAACTCTGAGTCGTACTCATCAACTGTCATATTTCCTTGCTTCAGATGAAGGAACTGGTCGTATAGACCGCCTCGAACATGGATGGGGAAGAATCTCTCATAGAATAGATCATAGAACTGCTTCCAGGTGATTCTAGTACCTAATCGCCTTTCTTCCGCCTTCCACCAGTGGTGAGCATTATCTTCTAATAGTAGGTGTCACCCCCACTTTCCTGAATAGGACTAATATGGTCATTTGCATTATTTCATTATTTTTAATATTATTTAAATATTATTTTTAGCATTTTTATATTATTACTGAAATAAGTATTTTACTGATAGTGTTTTTATTTATAAAAAGTTTAATATATTTAATATATATATATATAATAAATATTTAGTATTTGTTTATGAATAAATTCTGATTTTTATTATATATATATTTAGGTAATATTCCATTTATGGGATATATATAAATATATATATATTTATATTAATGGGATTATTTTATATAAATAAATATACGTATATGTCTATATATACGTATGAATGTATGTATGTATGTATGTATGTATGTATGTATGTATGTATGTATGTATGTATGTATGTATGTATGTATTTATGTGTGTGTGTGTATATATAATATATGTATTATATATATATATATATATATATATATATATATATATATATATATATAAAATATATATATATACATATATATATATATACATATATATACATATATATACATATACATATAGATATATATATTATATATATATATATATATATATATATATATATATATATATATATAATATATATACATATACATATACATGTATATAAAAATATATATATATATATATATATATATATATATATATATATATATATATATATATATATATATATATATATACATATACATATATATGTAAAAAAAACATATATACATATACATATATATGTATATATGTATATATATACATATATACATATACATATATATATATACATATACATATATAGAAAAAAAATATATATATACATATACATATATATACATATATAATGGGTTAAAGAAAGAAAGAAAGAAAGAAAGAATAGAAAAAAAAAAGAATTCAAATATACTAAAACAAACAAGCACTCACACAAACATATAACAAAGTAGCAGCAGCAGCTACTTTAAAGCCGAGCGGCCCCACAACCCGTTCCTTTTTAAATCCGAGAGCAGCCCCTCGTTTCCATATATGAACCGAGCAAAACCCGTATGCGTAATATATATATATATATATATATATATATATATATATATATATAGAGAGAGAGAGAGAGAGAGAGAGAGAGAGAGATTTTCACAAAACCCAAACCCTAGCCGTCACCCCCAACCCAATGTGCACCCTGACGTCGCTGACGACCAATCCGTGGCCGTCGATCGCCGGAAAACGTGCAACGAGCATCCCACCCGCGCGCGAAAACTGTCAGCGAAGGGCCAACTTCGGAAATAGATTTCTCCTTCCTCGCTCCGTCATTTTGCGAACCACTTGGTCAGGTATGATCCCAACATATACACCTTTAATTCCCTTCAAATAGTTCGTGCCGATTCGCACCATGTACGACGAAAAACGAGTTCTAAAATCGAGAAAAAAAAACTCGATTTTCTGGGTTTAGAAACTGTCCCGAAATCCCAACTTTGTGGCCAATTTGCGACCAGCGTGTTGTGAGTTTTCAAAATCGGTTTGAAGAGACTTGGAGACAACCTATAGGGCTTTAAAACCCTTTTTGTATAATTAAATTTCATGTACTGTACAGAAAGTTATTGATTTGTGAAGTTGGAGAAAAAACTGATTTTTAAAAGTATTTTTTTAGAAAAATTATCCCGATACGTCGTCCGTCCCGTCAATCCGGGCGACGTGGTCACAAACCGAAAGCATCGAAAGGTGCGTATCGACTTCGTGGTCGTGTGGGCTTTGACGGAATTCAAATTGGTCGCGTGTGCGCGACGAATTTGATGCGTATCCGTCAAAAATTTACCGTATCGACCTTTTGCATATTGTCAATTACTTTGTGCACACTTATCAAATCGTAAAGAAACTTGTGCCATTGGAATCGAAATATTTTTCTGGTCCTGTATGCCAAGTTTGGTCCAATTCTGAAACCGTTGATCGGGACGCCATTTTGGCGAGCCCACAATCCTACTCAACGGGTGAATTTGTGCACGGCCCATCGGAATCAAATTTTGGACATACGGTTGGGTTCGTCTCGTCAAATTGGACCTGTAGACATATAGTTTGATGACTTTAGAGACCGTAGGTTCTAGCACGTTTTTCGGTGCAAAGTGGGTCCAACGGCGGACACCATTTTGACCCAAAATTACCGTTTTGTCCCTATATCCAGAATTGGACTTATAGGTAGGCGTTTTTAGCAAATTTGACCATTCTGAGAACGTTGGTAATGTCTATTTCAGTATTAGGAGATAGTTATGTGAGTTGACCGTTCGTGGCTCTTTGAGTGGGTTGTAGTTTTGATTTTCTCAGCTCAGGACGACAGGCGAGTACATTTTCTGATAGTTTTCATTGTCTTGATATCTACTATATCTGATTCAGTTATAGTGTTATACTTGATTCTCGACACGAGTATACACGGACTAGTATACGTGAATCTCGTCATGAGATGTCATTCATGGTTTACCTGGTATATGAGTACATTGTTCGATATTATTTCCTGTACTTGTATAGACACCGATTTGGGAGTGGGCTGGCCCCCTGCTCTTCGAATCCCGTGTCATGACCTGTCATGTCTGGATTCATTATACTACTCGGGGATGGGGAGTTATTAGAGGTTATGTGATTATTACCCTTACTTGTTTATTACTTGCGCATAGCTCCACCCTCAACACACGTAGGGTGTAGCCTGACCTTATACTACTTGTGCATAGCTTTCCATTTTGGCCGGCCTGATCCCTACATAATTATACTACCTGTGCATAGCCGGTCAAATGGAACAGCCTGATCTTGACCCAAGCCGATCACATGACGCTCTAATATCTCATGGCACTTTATTTTTATGTTTACATCATACCGCAGATTACTTTCCATTTATTTATATTCCAGTTTTATCTTATATCTCACACATGACATGATATCCAGTTCTCTTGTACCATTTTACTTTCAGTCTTGATTTTCCATCTTGTATTTTATTATGATTGTCTCTTATAGTATTTGTCAATTCACATGGAACTGCTGTTGGCGTTTGTACTTGCTCATATCCTGACAGGATAACCCCCGTTGTTTTTCAGAGGATTTAGATGCAGATTGTCCGACCTACTACGGGTTTGGCATAGATGGAGCCTACGACCAGGACATGCCTGTGGACCCGGTGCTCGTAGAGGACGCACCGCCAGTAGTGGCCTAGTTCACCTAGATTTTGTCTTAATTACATTCCAGTTTGATACTTTGAGACTTGTAGTATTTATTTTGGGATATTATTTTATGTCTTGGTCTCTGAACTTGTGATTGTGGCTCGGCACTATTTCAGACTATTTATCTCATCTTTATCTTTATCTTTATCATCGTGTTTATCTTCCTTAGAATTATGTGATTGAGTTGTGGTTATATTCCTCCGTGCGGAGATGACAGGTTATATTAATGTGTCATAGATTCTATATATTCTAGATGACCTTTACAGCGTTCTACCGCCGATACTGCGACGTAGGCTGGACGTACCCAAGTGCTCGTGCCCCTAAATAGGGTGCGGGTCGTGACAGTAGGTCTACTACTGTCATCTAATCTCGAGCTGGCAACTGGGATGCCTTCAGTAGCTTCTCCATGCTAATAACCATTGAGACACCTCTACTGGCTTCTCTGTTCTCTGAAGGGCTTAGGGTTCATGTCTGTGAAGTTTTTGATACAGCCTTCATAAGGATGCAGAGCCGGTGCTGGTGCTGGTGTCGGGGATGGAGGTGGAGGTCTAGACAATGCTGCTATCATAGTCTATCTCATCAGCTCAGTCTGCTGCCACTGAGCCTGCATCATGGCATATATAAACTGGAAAGTAGGGCTCCCATCAGTCGGTGGTGGAGGCATCTTAGGTCCTGATTGTGGTAGAAACTGCTGAGGGAATGGTGGTGGTGGTGGAGGTAATGCTACATTCCTTTCTGGTGGCACAGTAGTGGTCTGTCGAGCCTGAATGACTGGGGGTGCTTCGATCTCAGGGTGCACCATCGTCAGAGTCGTAATAGGTTGCGACTGTCCAGGCTGGTACGGTGTCACTAGAGTCATCGGAGGATTCTGTCCCTCCGGGGTAGCCTCTTCACCAGATGTGAGGGCCAAGGCAGAAGTGCGTCCGTTCTTAGATTCATACTATTGGCACGAAGAAAGTAGGATGATATTAGGAAAGGTTAGATATGAAGTAATTCAAGTAGTCAAAAAAAATTTGAAAAGCTTGAAGGTCAAAAGAGGTAGTAGTTTTGGATGAGATACTATTCCTATTCCTATATACAGGCTTGTTGGGCACAGTCATGTAACCCAACAAAATTTTCAGACCTGTATGGCCACCACAAAAATATGTAACGTCCCAATCCCAAAATACTTAGGACCAAGTACGTAGACATGCCAGCTGCACATATACGAAGAATAGTCCAATATATGGAATCCTCGTATACATACATAAGCTGTATATATATAAAATAATCTTAGGCCAGAACATAATATTCTCTTCTCATCATAGCTCAACACAGAAGATATAAGAGTCCAAAATAAATTAGTGTATCAAGAGATAGCCGGGTGGACATACCCACTCCAAACAGCTATGAAAAATAGCCTCAAATGATCAGAGTCCAACCTCTGCAAAATAGAAAGAAAAGAGATATAAAAAATGTCCACTAAATGTCTCAATGAATAAATAGACTAGAACTCAGCAGGAGATGCCTCATCATCAATGTATGAAGGATCAAGGGCCGCTCCGTACTCCTGCGGGAAATCGTCTAATCCTGGAGAGATAATCAGGTCCTCAGAGGGACGTAACAAGATACAAAAAATATCATGCCATATAAACTGTGATATATAATAGAGAGTAAAAGGGGATGCATGCAATAGGGTTCCTAACCATTCTACTGTGAACATGCAGTTGAGATACAATCCTTCGATACATGAGCCCTGGCTGATAATAGGATCCGGTATAGTCCCCTCTCGGACACTAGTGTCATGCCCCAGAACCAGAATACTGGCAAGTGGGGATGGACAAGGCTAGCTACGCAATTC
Organism: Iris pallida; assembly: GCA_029216955.1. Classification (NCBI taxonomy): domain Eukaryota; kingdom Viridiplantae; phylum Streptophyta; class Magnoliopsida; order Asparagales; family Iridaceae; genus Iris; species Iris pallida. The sequence continues at coordinate 11,033,952 of JANAVB010041619.1, forward strand.
CAAAGTACACTAGTACTCTGAAATTACGTATAAGCTGTCAAGACATGGGGGTTACTCCTACAAGCCAACAGTCGATCCTAGGTTAAACAATTCTAGGTATCTCATTCACAGGCAATTATACAAGGAGCAAGAAGTATGATCATCAGACATACAATATTAAAGCGTCCCAAACCATATATACATGGATGATCATGAAGCTAGTTATTCAAAATGGAGAAATAGCAAGAGTAATAGTCACACATGATAAGCTCTAGCTATAGTCTAGAATATGCACATCATGTTTTGGCCCGTAGGCTAAATGTCAAGATCCAAAAATATGAGCTAAACACGTGCTCGGAGGCTAAACGCCACAAAAAAATAATGTACATATCAAGTGGAAGAATAAAATAAGAAATCCACTCAGGTACCTTGGCGATCCGGATGGCCACCGTCGAGTAGATGGTACGAAAGATCCTCTGGGCTCCTCTATCAGATCTGGCCAAACAAAACCAGGGGGGTCAGACCCCAAATAGCAAGTACCACAAAGAAAGCCAAATTATGAACTAAAACCAGCAATAGCTAACATAGCAATGGTTAGAGATATAATTAAGTAAAAGCAAATCGAGACTCGTGCACTACTAATGCACTTATCCCGAACCTAGAAAGATAATAAGTAAAGCATCTTGGAGCATAAGGTGTAACACCCAATTTTCCAGATGAGGATAATTTTGAAATTTTGTAATTATAATTATTATTTATTGATTATTATTTTATATTATGATTTTTGGTGATTTTTAATTATTTTTAAACTATTTAAAATTATGACTTATGATTTTGACATTTTACTATTGTTTGGTTTTAATTTCAAGGAATTTGTCACCCCCAGTTTTCAGAAATAGGGGTATTTTTATCATTTTGTATTTTTGAAATATTTTTGAAATTTATTTTATTATTTATGATATTGTTTTAGGATTATTTGAGTCGGGTTCGAATTTCAGCTCAATCCGACTTGAAACGGGGACCCGGGGGTAGTGTTGACTTTAGTGGACCCACACATTAGTTTGCCATGGCCCACATGATAGAAATATTTTAGTTAGAGGTTAGACTAATTATTATGGATAAGGTTAGTGTGATTAGAGACTTTAGAATGACTAATTTAGCCCCAACCAATTAGCCCTTTCCTAATACTAATAGAATAGGTTAGTAGGGGCATTTTGGACCTTACCATAATAGGACAAATAGCCCCATATGGCCAGTCACTTTGGGAGAGGATAGGCTCAAGTTCATTTCATTATTCTCATCCACACTCTCTCTCTTGTTCTTCCCCAAATTTCTAGAGAACAATCCCTAGCAATTTCTCCACCAAATCCTTCCATTTTGCCACCAAATCTTCTTCTTTCCTTCTCCATTCTAGCCAAGGAGGAAGCTACCCAAGTTTGGGAGGATTCGGAGCTCGTTCGTGTCCTTTTGGAATCTCTACGTGTCGGTGTCGCTCCGGGAAGGCTTTTCTTCGATTCGATCTACCGGGAGGTATAAATCCCTTCTTCTTTTCATTTCCTCATGCATATAGGTCTATTTTGAACCTACAGGAATGACCCCCATGGTTGTATCTCCATTTGTGTCCATTTCGTGTCCATTTGGAGGTCATAGGAGTGTCCTTTGTGTTGTGGTTGTGTCCATGTGGGAAAACCCCAAATTTGGACACACTATGTGTTGTTGTTATGTATGAATAAATTATTACATGTTTAATCTCATATTTTTGTATTGGAGATGTGTTCTATAGTGTCTTATATATATATTAGTGTAGAGAGTGAGTTCTTGATATATTATTTTATATACTTGTGTTTTTTTTGTCTCAAACTACCTAAATTCGTCATAATATTTATCCACGTTTTTAGTAGCAATAACAACTTAGAAATGTCATAACTTTTAGCTTAGAACTCCGATTTATCTCCCGTTTTTTTAAAAGAACCGTATCAAAGTTAGCTTTCCAAATATATATTTTAATAAGCCAAATTCTTTCTGTAACATTCTATAGAATTATTTGAGTGTCAGCTGTACGAAAGACGAACGTGTTTCGGTATTTTTGCGATTCCGGGAGCTTCCGAACACAAAAATACGATCCGTTTAAAGTTCGGAAAGCTAACACGAAGAGCTACAACATACTTTAATCCTAGAATTTAATGAATACCCAATTGGTACAGTATTGATTTTAAGTAGAAGAGTGACTATACGATATATGCATTTTGTGTAACCTATGAGCCTATGTAGTATGGATATTAAATGAATATAGAGTATGTAATGCATGATGTGTTAGATGAATAAAATGATATATATATGATATATATTCTCTTTACATTAATTTATATATATGGTTGAATGCAAGCATGTAGGAATGCTATTAATATAATGCATATAAGCAATGCATGAATGTAAGTATAATATAATACAAGTATACATGTATGTATCATGTAAATATAATATACATGATATGTATGTATGCATGTATACAAGGTAAGTTTGTATGTATGTATTTCTATAAACTGAGTTAACCTATAACCTTTTACACACATGCATTCATACACCCTTTGACATCATGTATCCCATGTCACATACACCTACCTATCACTAAGTTTTAGAACATTAACACATATCCTTTCACACACATGCCAAACACACACATACTCACTTACTCTTTTACCTCTCTTTCTCTCTCTCTCTCTATATATATATATATATATATTTTTTTTTTAGAACATTAACACATATCCTTTCACACACATGCCAAACACACACATACTCACTTACTCTTTTACCTCTCTTTCTCTCTCTCTCTCTCTCTCTCTCTATATATATATATATATATATATATATATATATATATATATATATATATATATATATATATATGTATGTGCCTATATATATAGCTTTCCTATATATATCTATGTATATAAATATGTGAATGTGAATAATATATACATTATATGACTAAGTTTGTGTGCCTTGTTTGCTTATGGTATAGTTTTGTGCTTGGTTTAGCAAGTGACTTAGGCTATGAGTTAGTAGCTATCTTGGATACTTGATTTGCATATACTTAGTTTGTTTAGACCTAGAATAACTTGTTTGACCTAATTTAGACTTGTTAGACCTAGTTTGACCATAGTTGACCTAGGTTTGACTTTCAGGGTTGACCAAGTTGACCAAGAGTTGGCTTTGGTCTAGATTGACCTAGAATCATGTAGAATGCATAGTAGAACTTCATATTGTCATTTTGGACTTGTTGTGACTTATGCTGTTCTGATTAGGAGCCAGACACCTCTCATCGGACAGTATATTTACTTTGGACATTCAGACATAAGGCGAGTACATTCTCTGATAGTTTTCTCATTTACTTGTCAATTACTGTACTTCAGTTATAGTTAGTTGTATGTGATTCTCTGTTACAACACGTATGAATATTCTGGATTCATGTATACGAGACACATTTATTTTCTGGCCTCTATTACTGGTACCATCATTTTTGGCTTCTATTACTGGAATCACCTACTGGAATCATTTACTGGAATCATTTACTGGTATCATTATATTTTGGCTGGACTCATCTTGAATCATTGTGTCGGATTTCTGGATTCACTTGCTGGAAGGGGAAATACTTGAGTAAGACATATAGACATACCCCAATCTGGAATCTCCCAACTGGAATCTACTGGAATGATAGCCATCTCACCCCCGGCCAGGTGTGTGATGTGCCGTATTACCTACAGCCGTTTACATGTCGATCTCGGTATTTTAAAACACACTGTTAGAGTATAGGCTGGACTTACCCTGGAATCATTGATCACTATAACTGGAATCGTCCTTTACTGGATTCATCTTGTATTAGATTCATCTTGTACTGGACTTACATTGGAGTTACACTGGTCTACATTGTTGTCTGGACTTTATATCATATTACCCTGGTTCAGCTAGTTCTATTTTACAGTCTTCATTGCTATGATTCTTCTCTTGTTTAGTTATTTACTTTCCTTGTACTTTATTTGTCTTTCTTACCATCACCTGAATATAAACTGCCATTTTCATCAATACAACTGTCTATAACTGCTTTATAGTTCTCTGTCATTTACTTGGATTTTCTAGATGAGATGTGCTCGTTCCTGTCCTGACTGGACCTGTTGATAAATTTTACAGATAGCCTGGAGGTTACCTGCTAGCCTAGAGGAGACACAGTAGAGGTTGTATAGTTAGTTATTTCAGTTGTATTGAGTTGTATTTATTCTATGGATTACTGTATTAAGCTTTGAGATGTTTTCTGGGTTTGTGTATCTTAGATACTTAGATTTCTATCTGCTGTATCTCTTTTGGATTTCATGTTTTACCTATCTTTTATCTCGCTCTATCTTAGTTGTGATTGAGACTGTATCTGCTATGTCACCTCCATTCGGAGAGTATATACTGTACAGGTACCTTTATATTGTTAGATGTTTGACCTAGGACAGCGTTCTACCATCGACAATGCGGCGTAGGCTGGACGTACCCACGTCTCGTGCCCTTACTCTAGGGTGCGGGTCGTGACACGTTTTTAGTGGTGGCCCATGCAGGTCGAGTTTATGTAGTGGTATTCGAACTAGAGTATCACTACAGCCTGCAGTAGGATTAGGATATTTTTGGAGGTACTCAATCACATTAGGAAAAACTCTTAATCCGATTCCTTTTGTCTAAAATTGTTGCTTATTGACTTCCCTCGAATATAAACTGTTCTCCTTTGAATTTTTGCTTCATTCTCAAAAATTGCTTCTTGTTTTGATCTGTCTTCATGATGGTTATGAAGACACGATCTCATCGCTTCGGTTCGGGAGATACTATCGAGAGGCTGGCCACCTCTCGTCCTGTTCATCAGGGCCTCGAGACCGCAGCTTCTGTTGTGCCGACTCAGGTTAGCATTTCTGCTACATTGGAGGTGCACCTCCGTCTGTACAGAGACTTTTCCCTTTATTTTCGGTTTCTCTCAGCAGCAGCGATTCATGCAGCATCAGCAGCAGAGAAGCATATTGATATTATCCTGACTTATTGTCTACATATGACTTATTATAATATCTTCAAGGGCTAGGTTTAAAAAGATTAAAAAGAGAGAGCTAGGTTTAAAAGATAGAAAGTATATCATATGATTAACATCATGACCATTCCCGTTTAATTAAAATTATGGGTTTAATTTAAACTGAACTACTTTATTTGCTATATTATGTACTTTTGAATGAGATCTTATTCGTATCAAACAAAGATATTATTTATAATTACCGCGAGCTGGTGTTTAAGATTTAAAAGGTTTACATTCAATCGAATACTTAAATTGAATATTTAAAAAAAGACTCCACACAACCATGAACTGGAATACTTAAATTGAATATTTAAAAAAAGACTCCACAATACCATGAACTGGAATTACGGAATAAAAAACAAGAAAAAGGAAAATAAATATTATATATAATGTAGTTATTAAGTGTACAGTCCAATATTTTGACCGACAAGGGCATGGGTACACCTAGTAGATAATAAGTCGGTAGTGTTTCTGCAAATTGACATATCTTAAGTCCAGATCCAGATAGTTATTTTAAAGACAGAACTTCAACTCCTTAAGTTAAATTTTTGCAGACACTGGTTTCTGCCCATCCCACTTCTTCAGCCAGATAGTCCACACTTCATTTGTTTATCACAATCACAGAGTTCAAAACAATGGTAGGCAATGCCATTAACAATTTCTTGATAAACTTATCAAGGTTCCATTGGATGAAACTATACCACATATCACAATGATCCCTTCGCCGCGCATCAAGTAATATTGAAATAATTGAAACACCTTATGTTAAGAAAATGGGCAACAAAGATTCATGTCATTCAACTTGAGAAGTACTGAAGGACTTATCAACTACATCCTAATAAGCTGTACATTTCTTTCCCAAAACCACCACACAACTGAAAAGAACCACATAATTATTAAAACTAACACTCTGTACCAGCAACTTGTAGCAATTATTTCCTCCCTACAAAGCAGACTGGAATATCATTTCAGCAAGTTCCTGCATCAAAAGAAAAAGTTCCTTTTACATCCATGGCAACAATAGTTTTGGATCATCAAAATAAAACGGCAACCATTTCCACATACCTGCTTCCCAGAGGCAACAGATGGCTCTCCCCACTCCTTGGCCTTCTTCTCAAGTGTCTCAAAATCAGCCTTCCCGGCCTGTTAATGGATATTACTTATTAATACATATAGTCATCAAGTATCTTGTCGTTTCTCAATGATTTTATTCTCTCATCAAAATCTACAGAGATGATAAAGTAGAAATTACCTCAACCAAAGCCCCAATTTCTGTATCAAAGCTCTCATAACGCTTTCTGACAAGCTCAGTTAGAGATCCATCCTAGTGGATTTGAGATAAGAAACAGTGACCCTCAACAACGAGAAAACTATTAAGATTTTTGGGAATAAAGAAATACCTCGATCAGCTTGGCAGCATTACGGAGCCCACGGGCCAGCGTGTCCATTCCGGAAATGTGAGCAACAAAGATATCCTCGACGTCAGTACTCTCTCTCCGCCTATTCCATTGTTAAATGAGTAAAAATTATACAACATAAGAGAGATTTAAATAGTAGAACACTAACAATTTTGCGTCAAAGTTGAATCCTCCAGGTGCTAATCCTCCCTGTGGCAAAAGAATTAAATGAAAGGATCAGCTAGTTACTTTATTTCATGACTCACATCCGAGTATTTTGCTAATATTAAGGTCAAGATTGTGACATACATTTTTTATCACGCTTAGCATAACTAATGTGGCCTCGCCTATATCTGTAAGGAACTGATCTGTATCCCAACCTGTTCAGATTGTAAGATCACTTTATTATCCAAGGATAAAAAATGGGTAGTATTTTTAGAAGAACATACCAACTTGAGGATCTCCAGTGTTAGCATCAATGTTGCCAAGTATACCGTTTATTCTGGCAGTTTCAAGTTCATGATGACAGCTGCAAGAGTCAGATATTAGACCATAGAAAAGATGGGTATAAGAACATGTATCACAATCTAAAACTAAAATACTCATAAACTTTAAGGAGTTCATGACAATTGACAAATCATGAGTTTTACCTGTGACCAGAGAGAGTAGCATGGTTACACTCAATATTCAATTTAAATTCTCCTGCAATAAAAACAATAAAGAGTTGGGATGGAGAACTGGTTTTAAACTAACGATATAAACTGTGAATGGACTTCCATCAGCTATGTTGTGCGGTCACAAATGTCAAGACACAACACAGACAGGGCAACATGAATGCAAAACTGATTTTGGTGTCCTATTGAATTCGGAGTGTCTGTGTCAATGTGTTTGCCACAGGCAAGATATGATCGGGTACTGGATTCTCAAGTCTACATCCTTCCACTTCCACCGGTACAGGAAATGATATAGTTGTGATTGGCCGGTGTACTTCTGCAGGTTGGTCATATAGTATAGTGTAGGTGTGCGTTTATTCTAGATCGTTGTCACCAAATATCTGTTATCTTCTTCTATAATGTGTATGCAGTAAGAACCAATGGGTACCGCAGGGGAGGATAGTGTGTCAATCATGGATTTTGGTCCACAATGATAATGCAGGTTTTTCGCTGATTACATGTAAGAAGTAGAAATACAATTCTTCATATTGTGTAAGCAAATAAATTTCTGGTATTAAACTTTTGCGAAAAACTTGGATTCATTGAGGAAGTCTGAAGAATTAGAGGGGAGATGCTGCAAATTTTTATTGTGTTCAACAATAATGCGTTCTAAACTATTTATAGCTTGATGCAACAAGTTCTATCATTTTTCTTTGCCACAAAGATTTTGAAACATTGATAGGTTTTCGCTCGTAGGTCACATCTAGTATAAGAAAGTACCAATCTGAGTAGTGGCAGCAGCTTACCTGCAAGGCCATACTTCTGGAGGAAAGAGAACGTAGTAGCAGCATCCCAATCATACCTAATATTAGATGCCAGATTAGCCAAACACGTGTATGCAAATAACAATTCCAATAGTTTTTGCTTGTGATACATACTGATGCTTAGTGGGTTCTTGAGGTTTAGGTTCAATCAATAGAGTCCCTGGAGAACATATAACCATCATTTAACTATAAAAAGAGTGCCAAAAAACATTCTACAAAGTTTTGAGCAACTTTTTGTACCACAAAACAATAAAAGAAAGCTTAATTAAACGGTGCTTTAGAATAAGTGGAAATTTATATATGCATGATATGCTTGTGAATGTTCTGCAACTAATAAACAAGAAATATTTACCATTGAATCCAATCTTCTTCTTCCACTCAACAGCTGCTTGAAGAAATTTGGCCTAAAAAAGCAAACTCCACTCCTTAAAACTACAATAACCATTGTTTTGAGTATACATATTTCGATACTCTGACAATTCATGGATGATATTGCGACATTGAAGGTAATGTGTTTGAACTCATACCAAGTGATCTAGCTCTCTTTGCATATCAGTGTTCAAGAGAGATTGGTAGCCTTCTCGCCCACCCCAAAACACAAAGTTCTCTCCTCCAAGATAATGAGTAACCTAATAAATATGACCGATACTATAAGCATGTGGCAGCAACTAAAAGCAAAATAAATATATGGATGACAGCAACCTCCATGGCTTTCTTGACTTGAGCTGCAGCATAAGCATACACTCCTACTTCGGAGCTGTAATGTCAAGCAACATAACTACATCAGTAAATTATGTGGGCTAAAACTTTGTAATAAGAAAATAAAATAAGAGAGGAGACCTAGTTGCAGCTCCATGCATGTAACGAGGGTGCATGAACAACTGAGCCGTGCCCCATAGCGGTTTGATTTTACTGCCCTGTAGAAAAATATTAGGATTCCGCATTCAGGTGAAGTAAGAAAAATTAAGAACACAATGCGACTGTTCAGTTGGATTTGAAGTAAAACTTAATTACAGAGCTTCAAAAAGTTAGTAATCTGGGTATAGTTATTTGCAGTGAAGATATTAATACCTGAAGTTCTTGTGCAAGGGCTACCACTTCATCCAAGTTTGTATTTGATTCCTGAGATACGGAAAAAAAAAAAAACAATTAAGTTCATATTTAAAAAAGACCAGACAGAATTGTGATCATGGGTACATGTGTGGTAGATTTCTTAGGGTACAAGACTAAATTCCCTTCAACATTGGATTAATAAAGAGTATAATTTTTGTTTGATAATAAATTTTTCCTAGTTTGATCCAAGGGTAACATAGGGTGGGCTGGAGCCCACCCCATTTTTTTTTTTCTTTTTCATATGGTTTTTACTTTATATTGATTTTTTTTAGGAGCTAGCACATACCCAGCCCATCCCAACCCACTCTAGCCCACCCAATTATACATTTTTGGATCCGCCCCTGATTGCATGTGTGGTAGATTTATTAGATTTTCTGCCTATACCAACACTAGACTATCAGATTGTGGATGATGATCAGAAGTAGAGATTCATACGAGAACAAGGATATGGGGCATGTAAGTAGGAACAAAAATTTTTTCTAGTTCTATCATAAGCTATTGGGTTTGAATCTAAGAGATACTAGATAATGTATGTTAACCCGACTGTGCTTGCGTGTGTGTACGTGTATGCAAATGGTCTTTTCAAGTCAAACAATCCCTAACAACTTGAATATTATTGGGTTACCTTAGGCAGCTTAAGTACAGGATTTGTGTTTGTATATATTATAGATTGTGCTTGCGTGTGGTATGTGTATGCAAATGGTCATATCAAATCAGGAATTCCTAACGACATGGAATATTGTTTGGTAATCTTAATTAGATTAAGTACCAGGATTTAATTAGCTTAAGTACCAGGATTTGTGTTTGTGTATGTGCATAGTAAACGTACCACCAAAAGCACACTGAAGAATGAAAGTTAAACAATGGACTTACCGACAGTGTTTTACCATCAGGAGCAATGTCTCTATCATGGAAGCACCACCTATCAACTCCCAACTTGTTTATGAACTCAAATTGGCTCTCACTGCACAATTTAGAAATAGATGGAGTTTTAATCTACTCATACATACAAGATAATATGCAAACTTATGAACATATGAAGTTAAAAGACTTACTCCTCCTTTTGGCCATGGCCACTGAGTTTGTACCATCCTCCCATGGCCATAACTTGGTCGGAGCACCAAAAGGATCCGCTCCAGTTCCACGGAATGTATGCCAAAATGCAACACTGAACCTCAGCCAATCCTTAGGTAAACAAGCAAGCACCCATGATTTTGATATACGAATCAAATAAAACTTAAGCACTAGTACCAACTACAGATGAAGTGGCTCACCTTCATCTTCTTTCCAAGGATCTCTTCTTCCGCGTTGTACCACTTAAAGGAAAGTGGGTTCTTGCTCTTAGGACCCTGTGTATATTAGTGAAGATTAATAGTCCAAAAATTTCACCATCTAAATTTCACCATATTATGTGTGTGTACCTCATATTTGATATTAGTAATTCCGGGGAAGAATTCCCCCTCCCACCCATCTGCAGAATTACCATCGCATTTCGCCTCAATATTTGCCGGGCATGATTGCTCACCGGCATCAGCCTTTAAGCACATAAGAACAACAAATCATTTTGCCTCAATATTCACAACTTTTTTCTAATACATATATCTATAGTAAGTGATAAAAATAAAAGTAAACAACTTACAAATATGTCCAAATTCAAGCATAGTAGCAAGAATAGAACTGCAGTGATCTTCATTTTAGAATACAAACCACTGCAAAAAAAATAACATAATACACAGTTTTAAGTGCTAGATATAATAGATCATCAAAATAAATAACATAATACACAAACTTAAGTGCTAGATATAATATCATGACAGAACTAAACTTTAAGTACTAGATATAATATATCATGACGGAATTATGTATCCTAACAAATTAAACAAAATCCAGAAAAACAAAATATGAACAATTTCATGAAAAAAAAAAATTACATAATGAATAAAAAATATATTAGAGAGAGATGATCAGTAGAATAAAGGAGAGAGATTAAATTGAAGACCTTATAGAATTTTACAAATGGAAGAAATAATGGAAGCAGTGTTCTTTATATATAAGAGAATGATAATCACGGTAAATTATTTTGATTTGGTAGGAATTATCTATACACACTTCCCGAAATAACGGGGTTATCGATATTCTGGCCGAGAAGTCCGAGATATCGATCCGTATTTATTGTAACAATCCGATATTTGGGCATTGCGATTAGAGCAGAAAAGCAAAAAAAAAAAAAAAAAAAAAATATTTTCGTTTTTGTAAAATGTGATTAATCTACTTTATCCGTTTTCTATCCACGCTATATACATTTTAATTATTATCCTTATCTAAAAAAATGTATACTTTTTTACATTTATCTTCTATCTTATCTATAAAATCTTTTCTTTTTAAATATTTAAATTTTGGATCGCTCTTCGTTCTATTTCTGTTTTTTATGCTCAAATATTCAAAAATTTCTTAAATGCTACATTGAGATCAAATGCAGTCACTATTTTCTTTTTTTTAGGATTCTCTGTGGACTTGGCATGCAGTTAAGATGTATCTAATATTTCTTAATTATCTCCGCATGCCAATTACTCATTTTAATACTAAATATTATTATGGTGCAAAATAAAACACAGCGTTTCAATTAATTGTACATTTGGCGGTTGCAAATATACAATTGAAATGCGTTGGCTGCCAACAAAGCTATCAGTTGTACGGACGCGTCAAAAGTTTGTCAAAATCCTCATCGTATTTAATTAAGGCGTGTTAGTCAAACTTTTTAACAAAGTGCACAAAATTAACTAAGGCCTCGTCTGGTTTGGTTCGAGAAAAGGACAGGAAGGAAATTGATTATATTTTTTCTTTATTTAAAAAACAATTCTAATAAAAAATAATCGGTGTTAACCAAAAAAAATTGTGAGAGAATTAGAGGGAGAAAATCAATCATTGGGTTGGTGAGAGAACCACTTTCCTTTTTTTATTTTTTTTCTCCACTTGGAAATTAAATTCTTTTTCTCCTCATTTCTGTTGGCATCCAAAAAAAAAAAAAAATTTACTTTCTTTTCCAAACGTACCCTAATTTTCAAAATTTCAGCGATCTTTATAGTTTGGGGTTCTGCAAAAAAAATTCTACGAAGTACGTTCTCATTTTTGCCACAAACGATTCTACGTAGACGGGAATTTGAGACTTTGCTGTGGCAGTTTTGTATCATTTTTTGTTAAAAGTATGTGATACTTTTATCAGAAATTTTCATATAGGGTAAAGAATTTTTCCTAAATTCTATAAAAGAGAAGAAATTTGGATAATTTGTAATGGGATAGCCAACTGAGTTGGCGCGCGGGGAGGGAGGCGTGCATGATCTCTAGCCTAGTGGTTAAGAGAGATGCATGCGGCCCGAGTGGTCAAGAGATCGATTCCCGTGGGAGCGTTCGCAACAATTACCTTCTTTCAAAAAAAATATAATTATTATATATGTATACATATGGATAATACCAAATGTATATTTTGTTCCCTTAATATTTTCCTTAATATTCTCTCCTCTCTCTCTCTCTCTCTCTCTCTCTCATCTCTCTTCTCTCTCTCTCTCCTCTGTCCTCTCTCTTCCTCCTCTCCTCACGCGTTCCAACTGAGTTGGCGCGCCCCCGCGCCCCCCTTCCGGACGCCAACTCAGTTGGCTCCTCCCCTCTCTCTCTTTTTGTATGCTCGTGCGCCAATTAAGTTGTCGTTTCCTATCCCATTTATAAATTACCCAAACTTTTTCTCTTTTATAGAATTTAGGGAGAGTTCTTTATCCTATATGAAAAATTCTATACTTTTATTAAAAACTGTATTGACGGTTGTCAGAGTGGCTAAGCAGAATTTTTGCCAGGAATTAACTACAAATATGAGCATTTTCCCACACCCGAGAAATACATCCAAAATAAGACTCTATCTCATCGTCAAACCAGCTAATATGATTGTAGAAGACTCTAGATTCTATGACTGAGGCAACCTAGCTCATGATGTTATCTTGGTAGAAAATCAAGTCAATAATGAATACCAAGAATCAAATTCAACGATAACAAGGAAGTAGACAGAAACTGTCAGAATTGAATTTCGAGATAGTTTATAATGAGATTCTCAAGGGTCATCCCAGGAATCTTCTCAAGTAGTCCTAACTGTGATTAAGTAACTCTTTATACTGTCTAATCCTATATCCTAACAGCAGGCTCGTTGCAGCACTCTAAGTCGAGCACCACTATGAAATCGTACTAGTTGGGACTCTGACCTGCATGGCCACCACAAAAACGTGTCACGACCCGCACCATTGCAACCCCGCTCCCGAATAATCGGACACGATTCGGACACGTCCCCTTCGTCGTTAGACCGACGAAGTAAGCTGTACCAAGCTAGGAAATCTAACCAGATAACATAAATGTACACAATCACAGCATCTACATACGATCCCAGAAGATCACCATAATCCACATATATCATAAATGTACTACTCATCAGGAATGAATGTACTATGAACTCTAAAACAATCTAGAAGTAAAGCTAACAGTCTAAACCTGAAGCCTCTAGCTAAGTCGTGTCTCCATCCTGCTCAGCTAATATCCTGGGCTCTGGCCCATACGGTAGAATGATATCCTGCAAGTACACCTGCAATATATCCAGTCAGGAGTGAAGCAAAGTACAATTTTACGTAATGAACAAGAACATGATATGGAAATGAGTACAGGAGTACATGAAATAAAATACAGAAAATAAACATGAAAGTACAGAAAGAGTAGGTACAGAGATAAAGTACAGGAACTACAGTACATGAATGTAAAGTACAGGAAATGTAATATACAGGAATGAAACTATAATCCTGAAGTACAACACATGACAAGTGCACCATGTTTGAAATACAACTAGCCCATGTGACCGGCTGGGGTAAGTACAAGAGCATGTACAGGAGTACATGAATATGGTACGGCTTAGGGCCCGCGTGTACGATGCGAGGCCTAAGCTATCTACATGAATATAGTAACCGGAGTTTGGTCACATGGCTAGTATATTTCCCCACCCGACAAGTAGTACAAGAACAGGAATACAAGAGTACAGGGGTACAGGATATCGTGTCATGACGTGTCACAAGAAGAGTACAAGATATGTAAATACACAAAACCATAGAAAGGTACTTGCCTTACTCAGGGTGATCAGGAAGGAGAGGATGATCCGTAGGTCCACCTGAATTATGGGTACAAGTTTGTTAAGAACAATTACTTAGATTTGTTTTCCAATCTGTATTAACCATTCTTCTAAACTATCTTAGATATTTTAAGTAAACTTATCAACTCTATACTTGTTCTATGGATAAAATTATTTATAATGAGATAACTTAGATACCATACCTACTAGTAAACTAATTATAACAATAACTGTAATAATAAAATAATATCCGCAAAATACTATTTGTTCTCAAGTAATCATATTGATTTAAAATTGCCTAGCCGTATTTCACACAAGGGACTCACAACTAAAATTGTGAATGATATATTACAATTTAGCATTTGATTTCTCAGATACTATTTCTGGCTTTGCCAGGTACCACAAACTGATTGTAATATAATTCACAGACCACAACCACAAAACTTTAGTTCAACAAGATACTCAGCAAGGTTTAGAGCACTCAATATTTGGAAAAACTTGCACACACAAACTCAACCAACCTGACCCTCCCTTTGTTCCATGGAGCACTCTTCTAATGCTCTAATCATCAAGGTCTCTAATCCCAACGGTCATCCAACAGTGTTCAACACTTTTGAATTATCACTCAGGGTGAACATTAGGACAGCCAACTCAGTCCAACCTGCTACTCTGCTGCTAATTCAATCTTTTCTCCAATTTCTTGCTAACCACTGACATCCCAAACAATTAAAACAACCACAGAATTAGATGCAACTGAAGCTTTATACAATATCAACAAAGTTCAAACTAAGTCCCAGCAGCAACCTCATTCTTGCTACTTTTCATAAGCCAGACCATAACTATAGTTTATACAAAACTTAACTAATAATACCAACAGCTCAAAGGTTCAAATCGACCAGATTATTTACATAGTATACAAACTTCAGAAAATTACACATAACTCATAATAATATGGCAAATTCATTAAAACTAGTAACAATCCTAAGCAAAAGTCTGATAAGGTCTTCGACCAAGGAGACTTGCAAACCGTCGGCTTCAATGTTCAATGGAACATCCCGATTGGTATCCGCCTAGCATCCAATCCATCACCACTGCACCCGACACCAATATTATCTCAAAAATGTATCATCCACCTCCTTATCCAGTCCATCCTACGATACTCCACACCCGACATGACTCACCTGGACACGAGTATATTGGACACAACGCACCCGGACACAGCTACACAGAATACATGATCCTGGCCAACACTTTCATTAATTAATTGAGACTAGAACGAATGTCACGACCCGCACCCACTGAGAGGGTACGAGAATGTAACAACGCTCAGCCTACGCCGCAGTGTCGGCGGTAGAACGCTGTCCTAGGTCAATCATCTAACAATATAAAGGTACCTGTACAGTATATACACTCCGAATGGAGGTGACATAGCAATATACAGTCTCAATCACATCTAAGGCAGAATGATAAAATAGAAAGATAGATAAATACTGAAACGAAAGAATCCACATAAATACAACCAAAGAGTCTAAGTGTCTAAGATAACATCTCAGCAACAACCAGAGTACAAGTCTCAACTAATGAATATGAAAGAATTATAATAGTAAAACCTAGACTAGGGAGCCTCAGTCTCTAAAGCTAGTGGATCAGACTAGAAATCTGGGTCACACGAGTCATCTACAGCTATCCCATAATAGGTGTCTACGCAGGCCTCATCCTCTGTAATATTTTCAACAGGTCAAGTCAGGACAGGAGCGAGCACAAAATATCACGCAGTTCATATCAAGTTAGAAAATATAAAGCATGCAATAGAGTAAGGTACATGAAACGCTGAAAGAAGAATGTATATAAAAATAGTAGAGATTTGATAACAGGAAATATCTATATGATAAGTAAGAACTGTAAGCCACATGTGATTTAGAGTACAATATGGTTATGTAAACGGTCTAGGACAATGCAATGGTAACTCCATTCTACGTGAGTATACAATAGACATATACAATAGTTATACAATGTTGTACAATAGGATTTGAGTACATAACCAATTCTACTCCCCCCCCCAATCAATACAAGGATCCACTCCAGTTACGTTATCTTATACAATAGTGTACAGTGTTATACAATAGATGTACAATGTTATACAATAGATGTACAATGTTATACAATAGTTGTACAATCGTCTATCCTTGGAACTCATGTGATAATGAGAGTACAATATGCACAAAGAGTATACAAGGATATGGGTATTCAATAAACACAATAGTAAGTGAAATGCACATCACAATATATATTTACTGAATACAAGGGGATAACATCTCAAAGAAGATCCATATAGTATCAATCCATGATAACAATCGTGTCAGCATCAAGTACAGTAATCTAGAGCAAGAATGTAAATCCAGACAAGTATGAAATGGTCGGAGAATGTACTCGCCTGATATCCTGAGTGTCTGAAGAGAATATACTGTCCGAGGAGTGGTATCTGTCTCCTATAGAACAGTATAAGTCACTTTGAGTCTAAATAATAATAAGATGCATTACAATGCATTCTAAATAATCTAGGTCAATCTAAGTCAAACCTAAGTCATACCATGCTAAACTAGGTCATACTAAGTCTAGTCATACTGAGCCAAACAGGGTCACACTAGGACAACTAAGGTCAAACAAGGTCACAGGAAATCAATCTAAGTCAAACTAGATCAATTTGGGTCAAGGGTTGACTTACAGTTGACTTTTGTCAAAAAGTCAACTCTGGTCAACACTGAGTCAACCCTAGGTCAAACTAGTCACATGTTGACCAACTGTTAACTTTTAGTCAACTGGTCAACTCTGGTTTGGTTTCGGTCAAATCTAGTCGCTTAAAGGCTAAGTTTGACTCTCGATTGACTTTTGTTGACTTTTGGTCAAAATGGTCAACCGACGTCAAAACTAGTCTAGGAGCACTACATTTGATCATTACCAACAAAGGGAACCAAGTTCTAACTCTATCTTAGACTCCAAACTCAAATACCCTATTTCTAGGTATTACCTACATTACCCTTACCAAGGTAAATACCTATACCTTGCACATACCACTCTAACCTAGGAATACTAGCCTAGGTTTCCTAGGATAGCTAGATACTATCCTATACTAACATTACCTACCAAGAAATCCTAGTATCTAGGTCATCTAATTCATCTTATGATACATGTTAATCATTTACCTATTACCTTACCTTTACCCTTGTACCATTCTCTTATTTACCTCAACACTCACACACACTCCAACTCACATACACACACTCACTTACACATGGTCACACATAGGCTCTACCTATAGGTTTACATATGGGCTAACACCTATAGGATACTATCTATATACATACTCTAAACTCACTCACTACACTCTTGATACTACACTTCTAGGCCCTCACACACACACTCAAACTCATAAACACACACACACTAACTCACTAAAGTGGACTGATATGTAGGGGTTTATGGCTGATATGTAGGGTGTTTGGGACTCCTATAGGCTGTGTTAATGGCCTATTTTGGGACAGGTAAGAACAGGTTTTTGGGAGGCTTGAATAGGTTGTGTATAGGGCTGTTTTGATGGACAGGTAATAGGCTATCAAAGGGCTGTTAGAGGGCCTGTTAGGACTGATTTATAGTAGTGGTTTGATGACTGATTTGGGGTTACTTAGGACTGAAATTTGGGACTGCTATATAGGCTGAAATGGGCATGATATTGGACTGGTTTTGGACTGTTGGGGACAGCCACATTAGACAGGTTTTGGGACAGCCAAGGGGTGGTGTAAAGGACTGTTTTGGACTGGTTTTGACAGCCATATGTTGGCTAAATGGACAGCCAACAAGGGTCCAACATGGACTGAACTATGGGCTGCCATATAGGCTTGTGTAGACTGAATTTCAGGTGGTAAGGGACAGGTTATGGGGCTGGTGTGGGACTCATTTGGAGGCTAAGTGTGGCTGAATTCAGGACTGATGTATGGCTGAATTGTGGGTTGATTTGGGGACTGGTTTGTCAACAATTTGGGGGTTAAGGTGGCTGATATTGGACTGTCCAAAGGGGGGGTACTAATAGGCTGATTTGGGACTGCAAAAAAGGACTGTATGTAGGCTGTAACAAGGCTGATTATTGGCTGAACAAAGGGGCTATCAATGACAGGTTTTGGAGGGCTATGGGGACTGCCCTATGGCTGGAAACCCCCACACTAAATCTGCTGCTATTGCAGCTGTTCCTGTTGGTTGATCCCCCCTCTCCTAACTGCTTCTTAGCAGTATATTACTGCTACTGCCCTGCTGCTAATAACAGTCCCCCTTTGGGGACTGTTCAGGATTCCAGAGATCAGTCCCCTGTGTGGGGACTGATACTCATATAGCTGTTGTGTAGCACAGTAGGTCCCCCTCCCTATGAATCACTCTCTAATCTCTCACACTCTCAAATCCTCTCTCTCAACCAACACATACACACTCAAACACCAAATCAAATCACCACTCTATACTCTCAATCCCATTCTCTCTATCCCTATATCACTCTCTATACACAATTTCCCCTCTCTAAAACTCTACACCACAAACTCTCACAAATAACTCTCTATCCCTCTCTCACACCAACTCTCAAACACCCTCCACATCTCTCTAGTACCCACTCTCAAACACCTCTCATGCACTCCCAATACACACACCAATACACATAACACAACCAATTTCTCCTTGGCCGAACCCTCTTACCCCCATTCATGAACACAAAATCACACCACACACCATAATATATATATATATATATATATATATATAATATATATATATATATATATATATATATATAAGCCATAATATATATTATTATATATTTTTTATATAAGCCATAATATATATATATACACACACACACACATATAATATATAGAGAGAGATTAATATATATCACCATATATACATATATAGATAAGAGTAAAAGGAAAAAAAAAAAAATACATATATAGATATTAGAAAATATGATACTATATGATACTTAGGAAACACACTCCTAAACTGTCATGGCTTATAATTCTCAAATAATTAATTATTTTATTTTTATTTTTTATAATTATCAATTAATTATAACTATAATAATAATGGTTATAATTTTTTTATATATATACATTAAAGTTTTGCATAGAAACCCTTAGACAAATTTTGCAATTATACAAATCATGTGGACACCTCACATAGCTAGGTGTCAAACTCTTGTGAGAGTGGCAATTCTTCATGCCATTTGTCACATGGCATGAAGAGAAGGGGTCCATTATATGCCACATAAACCCTCTCTCTCTCCATTCTTTATTTTCTTTTTCTCCTCTCCCTTCATTTCCAACCCACCACCACCACCATAACCTACGACACCTCCGCCGCCGGCCACCCACACCTTCGCCGCCGGCCACCCTCACGTCCGCCGCCGGCCACTCCTCCGGTCATCTCCTCCGGTCATCCTCCTCCTTCCTTTCTTCAAAAGTTTTGGTATAACTCATCTTTCCCCAAATTTTCCTCTAAAATTTTAGATCTAGGTCAATTTCTAGTGCATAATTTTGTTGTTGTAATTAGGGTGGTGAATTTGGGAGTTATTGGAAGAGAAAATCTAGGTCATCTACAAGCAAGACAAGTCCTCCATCTTTCTTCCTCCTAGTAATGTTCAAAAAACCTAATTCCTAATTTTTCATGAATTAAAATAATTGGTATTTAATTCTGGAATTTAAGTAAATTATGGTAAATTCAAATTTGCAAGAAATAAATTATGGATACGAGTAGTTGGAAAACTAAAATTAATATATATGGACACAATGTGACA
The DNA here is from genome assembly GCA_029216955.1 of Iris pallida. Taxonomy (NCBI): domain Eukaryota; kingdom Viridiplantae; phylum Streptophyta; class Magnoliopsida; order Asparagales; family Iridaceae; genus Iris; species Iris pallida. Next base: position 11,054,004 of record JANAVB010041619.1, read on the forward strand.
CAATATAGATACCTTGAATGATAATATGTGTATGGGCACTTCAACTCTAATTTAAGTAGTATCATGTGATTTCCATCCAAGAATATATAATATATATATATTATATATATATATATATATATATATAATATATATAAATATAATATATATATATATATATATTATATATATATATATATATATCTTATATATATATATATATTTTTTATTATATATATATATATATATATATATATATATATATTTGGACACCACATACTTGGACACAACATAATATAAATGTATAAGTTGGACACATGTGTTGCACTCAACACAAATTGATATTTAATTAACACAACACAAGTAGATATTTTAATTGAATATAACAAGTAGACACAACACAGATAGATACTTTGAATATAAATGGACACAATATGTAAACACAACATGGACACCTTGATTAAAAAATTTGTAAGGAAGGAGGAAACAACTTATATGGATACATATTCATAATCTACTAGAAATTTTTATTAAAAGGGTGCAAAGGGTCATTGATTCATTTTACATATAAATATATATTTTTGAACCACTTTATGTCCACAAATAGAAGTTTCATATGGGTTTTATCAATTATATGTGAGTATGAATATAAATATATTAAGGAATATTTATAAACTTGACCTTGTAATAGTTATGATTGGCAAATTATTAATTTAATATAATACTAAATCTGTCCAGAATTTAAATCAAGCTTAAAAGGACCATTTTATCATGAACACGTGGTTAGAAGAAACATTTATGAATACCGGATTAACCGGGTAAACATTTGTTAATTTTTGCTAATTTACACTACAATGGGTTAATATATGTAGTATAATTTGAAGTTGAGCATATTAGATTTTTAATTTTTGAACCTATTTACAACATGTATTTAATAGCATTATGCAATGGCTATATGTTTACTTGGATTGTGTAGCAGCAAGGAACATTGCAATTAAATAAAATGCTAGCATGCTCAGGTATAAAGGAAATTCTTCTTTTTGACACTTGTTTTTTACTTATTTCATTAAACTGCGTGAGTATCCAGTGTTGAGAGTTGCTCCACCGAATGGGTCGGCGTACCCAGATATTAACTGCGTGGTCCGGTGTTGAGAGTTGCTCCACCGAAGGGGTCGGCGTACCCAATTTGTAGTTTGTCTATTGTTAAATTGTTCCGAGTCAACCAATACAAAGAAGACTTGCCAAATTTTCAATAATTTGGGAGTTGGTCAAATTTTAGAAACTTTAGGATTTGGAAAACCTAAAATAGAAGTCTAAAATTATATCTAGTTCCTAGTCCGGTTGATCCTACCATATGGCGTGTATTCTTAATACACGAGATGGTACGATAAGTTAAGGAGCGTTTCTGGCCAACGACTTACCGTATGATGTGTCGTTCTAATACACGAATGGTAATAGGTTGGATAAATACTTCCACCAACAGAGTTTACTGTTGACGTATTGTCCTTAAATACGGAACGGTAACCTAGTTTGAGGATAATATTAGACTTGAGAGTTAATAGACCTTGTCTATATTTATAGTTGCATCATGGGGTAGGAGAGAACAATTGGATCACAACCATCGAAATCCCTGTAATATAATTATACCAGTAAAAGCTGATCAGTAGTCCCGCATCTGTAGGGCCTTACGATGTCAGGGGGTGTGGCCTAGCTCACCAACAGAGAATAGTCCAGTAAATTCCGAAAATAAAACATAATTTAAAAGTTAATGTATACAAGTTTTTCCACAAGATGTGGAGGGGTCGGAATCTAAGGCGCCATACCCAATACAGACACCACCTGGTCCCGGGTAAATGGGATTATTGTCGGAAAAATAGAGGGTGATCGTGATCCATATGTGTTCTCTACAAAAGTGCATAATCATGAGGCATAGAGTTATGTCTAGTATGATAAATTATCGAATTAGAAGTATCTAATACTTCCATTTGTTTCACAAGGTAGTCATTTACTTGAATTTCCTAAAATCTTCTAAAATTTTGTTTTATTTATTATCGCCTTTGATCGAGGACTTGCTTGTCGTTTCTAAACGACCTAGTATTTGTTCACTAGGAGAAGACGATGAGCCTGCGGACATGCTTCCACTTTATGACGAGAACAATGGCGAGGAGTAGGCTATTCAAAGAATCATGATCAACACTGTTTTGTAACTTGCATATGTAAATTATTGTTTTGTAGTATGGAACTGTATATATGGTATCTTAGAAAATAATTATTGTATAATAGCTATAATTGATGTAATTAAATGTAGTAGTTGTACTTGTACTTTTCCATTCTAGCTCTTTACAGGCGACAATCGCAATACGGGTGCAAAAGTACTTGTAGGGTGCGTAGCCTGGAGATGTTGTTGCCTGTCCAATTTACTATAATTTGAGAAACGGGGCGTGACACGTCTTTAAGTGGTGGCCCATGCAGGTCCACACAGAATGGAAAAGCACAGATAAGTGAATAGGTTAAAAAAATTATGAAATTATATAAGTTATAATTAAAGTAAGTTTAAAAACCTTGATTTCAATTACACCCTAGAGATTTCTTGAAATTTTCTAAGGATAAGTTGTACCGAAGCATTTAGGAAATATTAATGACACTACTTAGATTTTGTATTTCTTATGCTATCTGACCTATCTATTATATTTTATTTTATTTTGGGGCACTTGTTGGAGGGTACTAATTTAGAACTTCATGGTGTAGATCATGCCTCGCTTTGCCTTGTGCTAGGTTGGAGAATAGCATTCACAGTCTAGATGGATATTACCGATTTGCAAAAAGAAAATGGCGACTTGCACCTAAACAGATGATAAGGGTATATGGAGTACACTATGAGCTCAAATATCCTGTAATATCAGAGGTCGCTGATGAAAATGTGAAGTTTTTCAATAAGGTGAATTACTTTGTGCTTATCAAAATGCAAACACATGGAGATCCCGGTATAAATGACTACAATGGAACTTTCGAGGAATGGCTGGAATTCCATCCAGAAGCAACTGTTATCGGGAAAAGGAAATGCTGATATGATACATGTTTAGGGGGGGAGAAATGTGAATATGTAATATAGTTTTGTCTGCTGTAAACCTCTTTTTGTAAAACAGCAGATGTATATAAGGAGTTGAAGAAAGAATGTGATCGTGTATATGTATATATGTTGTATATATAAAAAGGGGGACTTTGCAATATCACTTGGTTAAAAGTAGACTTAAAAATTTAACATTATTTTATTATTATTTGTCATTTTAGGGATTATATATACATTCGTTGGCATTTATTATTATTAATTTTATTTGAAAATTATAATGGGTGTAGGTTATGGACCTGTTCCTACCAAGCTTACTCTGGGATGGGAGTGATTACACTCTTTATTTATATCAACAAATGGTAAGGGAACGATGGGGGTTACCAGATTGGTATAACATGCCAGTGTATGAGATAAAGTATGGTATTCGCCTATATAAGAGACATAGAGGATGGGGCAGAAGTATATCATGTAAGGGAGATCCATTTCATATATGTTCGAGATCCAAACTACATATACTCTTACCCCAAGGTAGAAGGCTATGAAGGGACATACGACGACTGGGAAGAACACTATCCAGAAGCTACAGTTCTTCAAAGTGGACGTGTGTTTGTGTGCTGGGAGCTCTTCTATATAGACCAAGAGCAGTGTAGCCCTATGTTTTGTAAATAGAAAGGGCATGTTTTGTCTGTTGTACCCCCATTTTGTGAAAACAACAGATGTATATAGAGGCCACGAGTAGGAGGGATATCTATATGGGTAGTATGTATATATAAATATTTAAGTAAAGCTAACAGCATGTTGTACCATTTTGATAAATAGTAAATAAATATGCTGTTTCTTACTCTTTTGGAAATACACGCGTTCTTTGATATTGAATTTCTTGAATCTCTGAGATATAAGATACTTTGATATCTTGTCTGTCTCAAATCAAATTTTGATATAGCTACTTTATCATGGAATACAAAACCAGTTCCTGAAAATTTCCATCTTTGAATTGTTCAGGGGATGGACAATTTAAAAATCCTTCTTCATCTACTCCTGCCATCCAAGCTGAACAGAACACCCTCGATGTATGTCAATTGCTACGACAGATTCTAGAAAGTCATAGCCAGCAGGCTAATGCAGCATAAGCTACGACGGCTGCACTAATAGAACAGCTGCGGACTCCATCTAAACCTAAGAAGAAGTCGGTGGCTGACTATAGGGATCTGGATCCACCCAAGTTTCATGGGACCGAAAGTCCTATGGAAGCTGGGCAGTGGATGAGAACCACAGAGAGACTAATGAAGGCAGCAAATATCAGTCCCGAAGACATGGTAGCAGTCATCCGGATCCAACTTTTGGATGTTGCAGATAGCTGGTGGAGCGCAGAACATCCTGAGGAATCTAATGAGGTAGTTTCTTGGGAAGAATTCAAAAAAAATTTGAAGAACGATTCTTTCCAAGATCAGCAAGACTGGAGCTAGAGCGAAGGTTCATCCAACTGAAGCAAGGACATTTAACTGTGGATGGATATGCCGCAGAATTCACCAGATTGAGTAAATTCACATCTTATATGGTGACAACTGAGGAAGAAAGTGGGCCTCTTCCAAGAAGGACTGAATCCTGAACTGAAGCATAAGGTAGCACCATATCGATGCAAGACCTACTCGGAGATAACTGAGGCCGCCCGAGATCAAGAAAGGATGTTGAAGAAGAAAGACAAGCTCAAAGGTCGGGAGGTTCAAAGAGATCATGGAATACAGGATCTTCATCCCAGAAAATCCATGGCAAGGACCTCCTAAGCGTCCTCAAACGGGACAGACAAGGAAGTAACCACTTGCAATTTCTGTGGAAAAGTAGGACACATCAAGAACAACTGTAGACTACTCAATGGTCTGTGTTTGAAGTGTGGACTTCAGGGCACCAGGCCTACCAGTGTACTATGAACAAATTCGGACCACAGAATCCTCAGCATGGTCCAAGGCCAATGCTACAAGGGAATGGTCCCAGACCTATGAACCAAGCAACGATGAATCCCGAGCAATTGTACCATCCGGATACCAGCATAGGCCCCCGTTGGCTCCACAGGCACATCAGTTCCAACAGGCTCAAAAGGCAAAGCAGCCACACTTGGGGAATAAGAAGAAAAAACATGGTCAAGCCTTCATGATGGATTCAGAAGAGGCCGAAATCGGGTGAAGTAGTGACAGGTACTATACTAGTTTCATTGTATCCCGCATCAGTTTTATTTGATTCAGGAGCCACACACTCTTCATATCTGCTAACTTTTTATCACAACGAAAATTGAATCACAACCCTTGATTAAGAAGCTGAACATTCTCACGGGTAATGGAGTAGTAAAGGTTAATCGTGTATGTAAAGCATGTCCAGTTAAACTAGGCGGGGGAGCATTTCGGGTAAGATTATTAGTCTTTCCAATGAATAACTATGATGTAGTATTGGGGATGGACTGGTTGACGAACATCAGCAATATAGACTGTGGCCAAGGTAGGATTTTATTTCAACTTCCAATAAGAAGACATATGAATTTAACCGGAATCAAAAAGAATTTGATGTTAGAGAATTGGAAAAGCTTGAATTACCAATTCGAGGAAGATTTCAAGAATTGGAGGAAGAACAATTTCCAAGGGTTGTAGAAGAATTCAAAGATATTTCCACAAGAATTGCCCGGATTACCGCCAGATAGGGCAGTAGAATTTTCCATTAATTTGATACCGGAGCAGCTCCTATAGCCAAGAAAATTTATCCAATGAACAAAGAAGAATTAGTAGAGCTAAATAAGCAGATCAAGGAGTTATTGTCCAAGGGATTCATTCAACCAAGTGCCTCACCCTGGGGTGCGCCAGTTTTATTTGTGAAGAAGAAGGATGGAACCCTACGATTAGTCATTGACTATAGGGCATTAAATGAAGTCACCATAAAAAACAAATACCCCTTGCCAAGAATTGATGAATTGTTTGACCAACTAGGAGAAGCAAAAGTATTCTCGAAGATTGATTTAAGATCGGGTATCATCAAGTAAAGGTGAAAAAGGAAGATGTTCAGAAGACAGCATTTAGAACTCGCTATGGGCATTACGAATTTTTAGTTATGCCATTCGGGTTAACGAATGCTCCTGTCATATTTATGGATCTAATGAACAGAATATTTTATCAATACTTGGATAAATTTGTGTTTGTGTTTATTGATGATATATTGATTTACTCGAGGAATGAAAAAGAACATGAAGAACATTTAAGAATAGTACTCCAAACCTTACGGCAAGAAAAGTTGTATGGAAAAAAGCAAATGTGAATTCTGGTTAGACAAAATTTCCTTCCTGGGTCATATAGTGAGTGGAGAAGGGATATCGGTAGATCCCAAGAAAATAGAAGCTGCCAAATCTTGGCCTACTCCTAAGAATGTAGCAGAAATACGAAGCTTTCTTGGTCTAGCCGGATATTATAGAAGATTTGTAGAAAATTTCTCAAGAATTACGGAGCCACTTACTCGATTAACCCGAAAAAATGAAAAATTTAATTGGACTGATAAGTGTCAAGCTGCTTTTGAGGAACTGAAGGAAAGACTTATCACGGCTCCAGTACTGGCTCTACCATCTGGATCAGGAGGGTATGAGATTTATAGTGATGCCTCAGGAAAAGGATTAGGCTGTGTATTAATGCAACATGGAAGAGTTATTGCTTATGCTTCTCGTCAACTGAAAACACATGAAAGAAATTACCCAACTCATGATCTGGAATTGGCAGCTGTGGTTTTTGCGTTAAAGTTATGGAGACATACCTATATGGTGAACAAGTCAAGATATATACAGATCATAAAAGTTTGAAATATGTATTTACTCAAAGGGAGTTGAACATGAGGCAACGAAGGTGGCTAGAGTTACTT
>JANAVB010041619.1:11123867-11231367 GCA_029216955.1 Iris pallida
TCTGGTCACACTGAGTCAACCCTAGGTCAAATTAGTTACATGTTGACCACGTTGACTTTCAGTCAACTGGTCAACTCTGGTTTGGTTTCGGTCAATCTAGTCGCTTAAAGGCTAAGTTTGACTCTCGGTTGACTTTTGTTACTTTTGGTCAAAATGCAACCTACGTCAAAACTAGTCTAGGAGCCTACATTTGATCATTACCAACCAAGGGACCAAGTTCTAACTCTATCTTAGACCCAAACTCAATACCCTATTTCTAGGTATTACCTACATTATCCTACCAAAGTAATACCTATACCTGCACATACCCTCTAACCTAGGAATACTAGCCTAGTTTCCTAGATAGCTAGATACTATCCTATACTAACATTACCTACCAAGAAATCCTAGTATCTATCATCTAAATCATCTTATGACACATGTTAATCATTTACCCATTACCTTACCTTTACACTTGTACCATTCTCTCATTTACCTCAACACTCACACACCTCTAACTCACATACACACACTCATTTACACATGGTCACACATAGCTCTACCTATCAGTTTACATATGGGCTAACACCTATAGGAACTATCTATACATACATACTCTAAACCCACTCACTACACTCTTGATACCACACTTCTAGCCCTCACCACACTCAAACTCATAACACCACACACACTAACTCCCTAAGTGGACTGTTATGTAGGGGTTCATGGCTGATATTTAGGGTGTTTGCGACTCCTCTAGTCTGTTGTTAATGGCCAATTTTGGGACAGGTAGAACAGTTTTTTGGGGGCTTGATAGGTTGTGATAGGGCTGTTTTGATGGACATGTAATAGGCTATGAAGGGCTGTTAGAGGGCATGTTAGGACTAATTTATAGTGTGGTTTGATGACTGATTTGGGGCTACTTAGGACTGAAATTTGGACTGCTATCTAGGCTGAAATGGCATGATATTGGACTGTTTTGGAGAGTTGGAGACAGCCACATTAGACAGGTTTTAGGACAGCCAAGGGGTGGTGTAAAGGACTGTTATGGACTGTTTTGACATCCATATGTTGGCTAAATAACAGCCCACAAGGGTCCAACATGGACTAAACTATGGGCTGCCATATAGGCTTGTGTAAACGAATTTCAGGTATAAGGGACAGTTTATGGGCTGTTTGTAGGACTCGTTTGGAGGCTAAGTGTGGCTGAATTCAGGACTGATGTATGGCTGAATTATGGGTTGATTTGGGGACGGTTTGTCAACAATTTGGGGTTAAGGTGGCTGATATTGGACTGTCCAAGGGGGGTACTAATAGCTGATTTGGGACTGCAAAAGGGACTGTACGTAGGCTGTAACAAGCTAATTATTGGCTGAACAAAGGGGCTATCAATGACAGGTTTTGGGGGCTATGGGGACTGCCCTATGGCTCGAAACCCCCACACTAATCTGCTGCTATTGCAGCTGTTCGTATTAGTTGATCCTCCCTCTCCTAACTGCTTCTTAGCAGTACATTACTGCTACTGCTACTGCTAATCTCCTGCTGCCTAACTCCCCCTTTGGGGACTGTTCAGGATTCCAGAGATCAGTCCCCGTGTGGGGACTGATACTCATATAGCTATTGTGTAGCACAGCAGTCCCCCTTCCTATGAATCACTCTCTAATCTCTCACACTCTCAATCCTCTCTCTCAACCAACACATACACACTCCAACACCAAATCAATCACCACTCTATACTCCCAATCCCATTCTCTCTATCCATATACTCTCTATACACAATTTCCCCTCTCTAAAACTCTACACCACAAACTCTCACAAATAACTTTCTATCCCTCTCTCACACCAACACTCAAACACCCTCCACATCTCTCTAGTACCCACTCTCAAACACCTCTCATGCACTCTCCAATACACACACCAATACACATAACACAACCAATTTCTCCTTGGCCGAACCCTCTTGCCCCCATTCATGAACATAAAATCACAACACACACCATAATATATATCCATATATATAAGCCATAATATATATATACACATATATATGAGAGAGATTAATATATCACCATATATATATACATATATAGATATTAGAAAATTTGATACTATATGATACTTAGGAAAACACACTCCTAAACACATGAAAATCTGGAATAAAAATTAGAACAACATCAAATCGATATACAAATGAATCTACATGTGTCCAAATAGGAGTTTTCCTATTAGGACACGATCCTACACATAGGACACCTCTACAAGTGTCCAAATGGACACGAAACGGACACAAATGGAGACACAACCATGGGGGTTATTCCTATGGGTCAAAATCAACCTATATGCATGTATGGATGGTTTAGAGAGGTTATACCTTCCGGGAGAGAGATTCAAAGGAAAAAGCCTTCCGACACGATACCGACACGTAGAGATTCCAAATGGACACGAACGAGCTTCGAATCCTCCCAAACTTGGCTAGCTTCCTAACTACACAATATTTTATTCAAGTTAACATACCAATATTTATTTAAGTTAATTTATCGTGAAAAACCTTATTAATTTTATATCAAAAATTAATACCCTAATTATAATTACTCGTCTAATAACCAACTCAGAAAAGAAAGTAAAAACCTAACTACACAATACAGGGTCACAGCAAAAAAATAGAAAACTGGGCTTATGCCCTTTACAAATTTTACATAAACTAATTAATCATCTAAGCGAGCTCTGAGTGCCGCAAAAGTCCAAACAGTAGGCCGAAGCCCTGCACCAAAAATATTAACAGCAGTACCACTTCTAAAAATAATTATAAATATAAGTTGTAAAAATGCGTCTCAGACTTGGTCCCAATGTTATGTTGCTGGCTAGCGCCTCAACGTACAGGTACCCTGTAGAGTTTGCGCTTCGCCGAGGCTCATTCGACCGATATGGTCGTCGCCTAATTGGTGATACAAAAATCCATGGAATCCGAAAACCAGCAAATCCAATATAAAGTCATTTTGCAAAGACCGGTTTTCTTTTGAAAATAGGTTTTACTCAAATTTGCTAATTTTATACGAAAATCCCTTTAAAAATATTTTCCCGAAAATTTGGGCAGCATCTCCTCTGTATTTGGGACAACCCAATCCTGGAAAAATACTATCCCAACATCAATGACTGTGCCCAAACCAGGGAACACCAAAAATCCTACCAAAAGTAATTATCCAACCCGGAAACACATCACAATTATATATAGCCAAAACCACATAATACTCCCGAAATAAATTCAGAAATCCCGAAATAAAATTCGGGAAACCGAAGGCAACATAACCAAAAAAAAAGAACGAATCATTCTGAATGGGATTCAGAAATTTCGAAACTACCATCGCCTAAACCGAATCCCGTAACGGGATCGGGAATCGTATCATCATCGACACTAAAGTAGGGACACGGAGACACGAGATATACCTTGGGTTGCTCGGCTAGAGCTCTCAGATGATAATAGGAAAGAAAACCATGTTCACCGGACTTGGGAAAGTCCCAAACTCGCGGACAGCAACAAAAATCGTCGGAACAACGCTGGACAGTGCTGTTGGAACTGCAGGGTGCACACGGGATCGCTCGACCTGGCTGGCCGGGCGGGGTCGGCGGCGCTGGTGTAATGCCCGTGGTTCGTATTACGTATTTTGTATACGTGTACGGAATTCCGACCTGTAGTTAGACTTGTCGTGCTTGTCTTGATCCTGGTTTAGTGGCTTGGCTTGGCTTGGTTTTGTTTGGTTGGGTTTGGGTTAGCATGAACCCCTACCTACCTCCACCATCACCATTTATATCTCACCTAACTTTTCTCTCCTCATAACTTAATTACTTCTTCTTCTCCTCCTGCTAGAGCTCCCCCAACCCCCATTTCTCGTCGGCAAGTGCAGCTTGCTTCAAGAGAGAACTCTATTTTTATTTCTTTAATGTCTTCCTTTCTACATTCTAAGTCACTTTAGTACTTAGTATTTTTAATTTCCATAGCTCATTTTGTGTAGATCTAGGCTTATAGTATTTTGGATTTTTTGGATTTTGATCTACTTAACATCATTATTTCTAAGTTTTGATGGTTCCATGTTGTAGAGGATTTCATTCTGCCCCAATTTGACCTATGAAAGTTCAGATTTGGACTATGGATGAAGGATCTATGGAGCTTGAGAGCCATGTCTTGCATGGTTCTTCTTCTCAGAATAATAGAGAAGAAGAACAGTTCCCTGTCGCATGATTCTTAGCCGCATGTGTAACCCCTCTTTTCGAAATTTTTATAATAATTTTATTTATTTATTTAAATTAAATGGTGATTTTTAGATTTTATAAATAATTATTTAGTTAATTATTACGGTAGATGATTTTAGCCATGATAGAGTTTTGGAGTGCACGGTGACTAAAAATCGTGGCACGGATAGTGTCATGGCGTGCTTTGGTTAGTGTATTAGCCCCGGTAGGGAAGACTGAGCCATAGTGATGTCCTAACTAGGAAAATCAGGCCAAGTTACGACTTAACACTTACCGAAGATTATTTATTAATTATATTATTGAATAGGAAAATCGGTTATACCATTTTAGTCCGAACTGAGCTCGAGCCCATGTAGTCATGCGGCACGTCCAATGACATTTGTGTTGATGGAATTTGATATGAGGGGTTGTATTTCGTTTTAAGGGTTTAATGAATATTTTCTAGTATTCTTAATTAAATATTATAAATATTATTATTAGAGATATTCAGTGACTTTTGTATAAAATGGGTCTTTGTACATTTTAGGATTATTAGCCTATGCAAAATGGTATATTATATATTGTGTGTGTGTGTGTGACTATCTATAATAACATAACCACTAATAATAAAATATTATTATAAATAATAACCTCAATAATTGATAATAATAATAATAATAATATAATATAATAATAGAATTTCAATAAATTAATAATGTATATATATATTATATATATATATATATATATATATATATATATATATAAAATATATATATATATATATATATATATAATATATAGGCTCTACACTAAGAAGAGATGCTATTGGAATTTATTTAGATTTTAGGGATATTATCATATAAGTATGTATATAAGTAAAAAGGATGTATATTTATATGAGAAGCTATATATATATATATATATATATTATATATATATATATAGATATAATATCTATATATATATATATATATATATATATATTATATATATATTATAGTAGTTAATAAAATGATTGAACTAACAAATCCTAACCCAACTAAAAAAACACCCGAGCCAACAGCCTCCAGTGAGCAGCCCACACCCGAGCCTATGTCCACCAGGCCCAAACCGAGAGGTAACTCTCAGTTAAAACCCGAGCAACCGCTCGATTTTTCGAGCAACCGAGAGAGATCGAAGATCTCATATAAACTCTAAAACCCTAACCCCGGGCGGACAGTGCCGTCCTGGAATGCACCCTCCCCATGCGCGCGTACGCGCTGCAGCCCACCGCCGGTTGGCCGGAGCGGGCTGATACACGCGCGCGGATCAAAATAGGACAGCAGCAGCACTGCGAAGAGGCTGCTTTCGCAGCGACTTTCCATCGCGGACTATGGGCGGTTTCACGAACCGTTCGATCGGGTATGTTCACGATATGACCCTCTCCTAATCCCATCAATTGCTTTGATTTAAGTTCCACCGTACGCATCGTAAATCGAACCCAAAGTTGTCAAAAAATCTGTCAAAAGCAGGATAGTGAGACTGCCAAAACCCCGAGTTTGAAGGAAGATTTAGAACCAACCATTAAGAATTTTAGAAATAAATTCATGACATTCCTAGAAAACCTATAGGGCTCTGCGACTCAACTTACGGAGTTTGATTTCGTCGACCGTACGTCAAGAAATCGGATTCCAAAGATTAGGAAAAACCAGTTTTAAAATATTAAAAATATTGAAATTTCCTCTAGTACGACATGCGTCCCGCCAATCCGGGCGACGTGGTTGTGAACCGAAAGCATCGAAAGGTGCGTAACGGCTTCGTGGTCATGTGGGCATTGACGGAATTCAAATTGGTCGCGTGCGCTCAACGAATTTGATGTGTATCCGTCAAAATTCACCGTATCGGGCTCTGTGCAAATTTTCCAATTACTTTGTGCACGCTCGTCAGATCGAGACGAAACTTATGCCAGCAGGACCATATCATTTTTCTGGTCCTGAATGCCAAGTTTGGTCCAATTCTGAGACAGCTGATTGGATTGCCGTTTCGCGGGCCCCATCCAATTCAACGACGATTTTGTGCACGGCCCGCTGGAATCCAACTCTGGACATACGGTTGGGTTCGTATCAATAAACTAGATCTGTAGACCTATAGTTTGACGACTTTAGAGACCGTTGACTCTGGCATGCTTTTCGGTGCAAAGCGGGTCCAAAGGCGGACATCATTTTGACCCAAAATTACCGTTTTACTCCTGTGTTCAGAATTGGATTTAAGGACAGAAATTCTAGCTAAATTGACTATTCTGAGAACATTGGTAATGTCTATTTCAGCATCTAGAGACTTTTGTACGGGTTTTGACTTTTGTGGCTCACTGAGTGGTTTGGACTATCGGTTTCACCAGCAAAGGACCACAGGCGAGTACAGTTTATTGTCTGTATTTTGATATTGATCTTTACTATATTTAATTGATTGGCCATTGGTTATGTGATTTTTATACTCTATTATAATTATTGAGTCGGAAATGAGAAGTACCAAGGATGTGTGATCCGACCGTAGACATTGTTTATTTTCATGTAGTAGACCTCGTAGACAGTGTTTATTTTCATACAGTAGACCTCGTAGACAGTGTTTATTTTCATGCAGTAGACCTCGTAGATAGTGTTTATTTCATGCAGTAGACCTCGTAGACATTGTTTATTTTCTGCAAGTAGACCTCGTAGACATTATTTATTTTCGTGCAAGTAGACCTCGTAGACCTCGCGGTGTAGTGTCCCAGACTGATCACATATCAAAGGTACTTCTAATAGTGGGGAAATTATTTTGGTCTATTGCTATTAATTTTTTTTGTCTTTTCTGTTTATTTTCAAAAATATGTAATTGATGTCTAACCTCTGTTGTATAGTCATTTTCTTTATTTGAAATTGCATTCAGTGAATTGTTCTCGTTCCATTCCTGACTGGAAACCAACATTTTTTAGGTTAGCCGTGGATTAACTTATCTTGGGAGTGACGGTATACTTGCAGACAAAAGCCTAGAGACTAGCTAGATAGTTGAGTTGTAGTCATTCATTTGTACAAGTTTATATTTTTCTACAAATGTAAAACTTGTGATCATTGTAAGTTAAATTAATTATGTGAATAAGCATTATTTGTGATTTTGATCTTCATGGCCATGACAGCGTTCTATCGTCGACACTGCGGCGTAGGCTGGACACGTCTCGTATCCGTTTAAAAAAATAGGTGCGGGCCGTGACAAGTTTTTGTGGTGGCCCATGCAGGTCAGTTTTTGCAAGTCATGTGAACTCGTGATAGTACATAAGTTAGTCGTACTATTGCGAGCCTGCGACTAGGAAATGCTCATTCACATTTAGGGATTAATTTAATTTAAGAGAATGACTAGGACTAGGAGTCCCTTATACAAATTTACCGATGGGTAGTCTAGGCCATGCAATTTAGACGAGGAGTTATTAATTTTGATAGATTGCCCGATCCCCATAGGTACACTATTACCTCTTGATATGACGATATGATCCAATATGATAGGTCATTCACTTGGTGGGACAGGGATTCATAGAATCAATGATCTAACCCTGATGAATTATGCAAATCCTTCTTTTGCCTCTTAGATATCATCCTCATATCTTGTCGAATTGCCTGTGTAGTTTCTATTTGCCCTAGAATTATTATTTTGTATAAATTCTGATTATTGTCATACCCATACGAACCTCAAGTTAGTTTCGATCCAAAGGTTTTCCTCTGTGGTTTGAATACACATGGAATAGATATTAGATATTGTATTTCTTTGTCCTCAGATATTTCTTTCCTGTTCAATCCTTTATTTTAAGGGTTATGATTGATAGAAAAAATTCTTACGCTCTATTTCATGGTCAACTTGTTCGATTCTCTAGAAGCTCATGAATATTTTCAGATATAGTTGAAGGAATGTTAGTTAACGCATAATGGCAGGACAGCAGTGCACTGTTGCCATTTAGTTAAATTATGGAGACTATGGATTCACTACAGCCAGCAGCGCACTGGCGAGACACGACCCCTAGAGTTGAAAGTAGTTTATGAAATATAGGTTATAAAATGTTACTAAAACTATGGCTAGTGGTCCTCTTTGATTGTAGTTACCCTTGTGTCAGGTAGAGTATCTGATAGGATATCACATCTGAGTCACGGAACCAAGGGTTTACCATCGCACGAGTATACGGGCGAGGCGTAATCCTCGGTGAAATGATTTCAGACGTGATTACAAGTTTAGGATACTATGGAGGATAGGACAATGCCATGTATGTCCCATAAGATCCAAAGCTAATTCTAGTAGAAGTTCTGCAGGATGGATAGCAGTCTCCCAACCTAGTATTTCGTGGTCCTTGTGATCTATTGGCGAGGTAATTGACTGACACTAATAGGTTTGCATAGAATATAGAATTCAGTAGTCCATAAACCATTAGTCGACCAAGGCCTTAAGGATAAGAAGATAGTGGGATGACTATATAAGCAATAACACCAGATAAGTTTTGATTCTCGCAAAACTCAAACTACTTGTGCCTTCTTTCAAAAAAAATCTCGCATACTTGTATTTTTGACTATCTTGACCAATGCTGCTATTACAGCCTAGTTTTACAAGCTCACTCTATTTTCGAGCTTGATTCAAGACATATGTTTATTGGGGACGCCTGCTAACATATTGTCTAATCAGAATCAGTGTATTACGGTCTGATCAACCATGATGCATTTGGTTCGCTCTTTATTTTATTACCCTACGTAGATTGAGATACAGAGGTATCCAGGATCTCATCCGCGACTGCTTTGACAATTCCTCTTAAATTATACATCCGTCTTTGAATTACGTAATTGTATTCGATGACATCTCTCTTGAACTCTTTAATGTTTTGTCTTTCACTGATTGGAAAGACAAATCGTAATTGATAGATAGATACAGAGTATCCCCTATGGCTATGATAGTGTATACGCAAGTGTAGCTACCATCGGCCCACCCTGTGACTGGAAACTTGCCTTGAGTTACCCGTTCTTCCTTCGACACTAAACCTACTATCTTGATGTTCTAGTCATTAGAGTCTGAGAATGATTAGGATCCTTCCCTTGACTAAATGCCAACCTATGAGACTATCTATTCTCAAGAAACCAATTTATTGTGAGTCTCTAATTGATTGCTTGAAGCTTGCTTTAACTAGCAACCCCTAAGCCTATACCCCTAAACTCTTGTGACAATAGTCTGGCAGGCTTAACACAAATAGAGATTCACGACTCGGTTGTTAGAAATCTTTTCAAATGATGTGCCTTAGAGTTGGTTACCCCGTCGATAACTCTTGAATACTGGGGACGAGTAGGTCATTCTATTTGTCGATCAGGTGTTATTGTACACACTCGCTTTCCATTTATTGAGGAACGATCCTTGACTTGACTTAGATCTACCGTATTCCGTTCCGCCGTACCTCATCCTTTATTAACCAGAGTCGAGGTACAATATCCGGACTTTGGAATTCTTCTAACCTTATTATACCTAAAACTATGTCCTAACTTCTAAGGTGGGTAGACTGTAAGCCTTCTAAAATTTTGGGATGTACGAGGATTATCGATTAATTAGAATAATTTTCATTAGGATGATAATAGTGCCTCAGAGACTCCCACTTTCCATCTAGATCATTTTGTGTCTCTAGCCGTGTCATTAATATTCGGAGTACGAGACCAACTGTTATATTTCAACAAATTTTATATGCAAGACCTAGACGAGTCCACCTTCATTTAGGTATACCATATCCCACTCAAACCCGTCCCCTTGTACTCTATTTTTGTAGTACGACTTTCAGGTCAAAAGGACTAGTTATATCCCTTTCCATAATACCGGTATACTTCCCGACTACGACTAGAGACTCAACTTCGACTCGAATCTTTCGACCCAATATATGGTTGTGATCGATTCGAAGCCCACTACGCACATGTCACTGTTGTGCCATTCAATTGTGTCTTCTCGTGCTACTTAAACACAAAAGTCACTGAAGGCACATTTTTGAGTTTTAGGAACCTAGCAAACCAACCTGACTGGCAACTAGCTCAACCAAAGGCTGGAAACCTATTCAAGGTCACCCTAACCTATAGTAAAGTATAACCATTGGGATCTTGACCAGTCAATAGAGACTAAAATTTGAGGTTCATCCAACCGACGACTGATGTCCAATTGGGAACCCATTAAGACCCAGTAATACCCATTCATGCATACCACCATAGTTGGACTATAAAACTAACTTTTTGAAATAGGTCCCATACCTATTATAGTCTCCCTCCCTCGGCCCTCTCTCTCCCTCCCCCTCCCTCCCTCCCTCCCTCCGGCCCTGGACGTACGGTTGCTCTCACGTGCTCTCTTCCTCCTGGGACGTCCGAGTAAAGTGGCAGCCACAACCATTATCCTTCGACGATGCCCCAAAGCACCAAAAGGGCACTGACGAAGTGAGTAATTAATCTCTCTTTTTGTCTCTCTCTCTTATTCTTGGGTCTGATGGTTAATCTTTGTACGTCCCCTAATTCATCTACAGGAAGAACTAATCTTTGATTTGAGGACTTCAAAGAGAAAGAAGGGATAAGAAGAAGGTGTGGGTTCCTAATTATTTCGTTAGGGTTTACAATTTCATCAGGGTTTATGGTTTCTAATTGGGTTTGCAATTTTATTAGGGTTTAGGGTTTTGAATTGATATTTCCTTTTTGACTTTTTTCTCACAGATTTTCTCACAACATCGATCATCTCCCCAAGAAGGAACTGCAAAAAAATTGACACTTGGCACCAAGGTGATGATCAAATTTTTAATTATTTTATGTGTTTAATTTTTTACTTTTTTACATCTATTTCATGGCTATGCTCAGATTGTAGGTTGTCATAGTGATCTCATGGCTGATGCTTTGTTATTTTAGATTTTGCTTATGCTTTAATTTCTTAATAGTTTCCCTACAGTTTTTGATTATTTGCTTTGATTCTTAATAGTCCCCTAACAAATTTAAGTCAGCAAAACCTGAATCATCCATCAGACAGGTATCACCTTGAATAAGTTTTAGCATGTAGTTGAAGTCATTGCATGTAGAAGATGATTCATTCCTGTCTATGAATAACCAGAATTAAGTAATGGACCTACTGGTGAAGGATGAGGGTTATATTGGTATGTAGTGGTTGAAGGATTTCATATTCCTCCAACCTCAAAAATGTTTTGTATACATTATGTTTTTTCCCTCAAATATTTGGATACATAAAATAAATATATTTCATTATCCTTGTTAAAAAGGGATTATATATATGCCTTTTGGATGCATACTACTACTATCTATCCAATTATGGAGTCTTTCACCTCTACTCTTTTGGGATATCCCTACATGTATATTCTAATATATATTATAAGATCAATTATTTAGTTTAATGTTTTTGCTCACTAACACGGAATAATTGATCTTATGAATATATTAGAATGTACATGTAGGAATATCCTTTAGTTACGATAACAGATTCGTTTTTAACATCTTCTTTCATTTCATACATGATGAAGGCTTGCCCATGGACTTTTCAAACAAGATGGTTTGTATGAAACATGTCTTTTGGATTATATGTGGTGGTGTTTTTTGGGTAAATAATAGCCTGACCTAGTTTGACAGCATCATATATGCATTGTTTATCTATGGTTATTATATGTGCATATATGTTGGAAGGACCTATGACATGTTGTTTTTGTCGTGCACCCTTTTTTGTGTTTTTGTTGTTTCATTATCTCCTCTTCATTGAAACAGGGTGAAAGTTGACACCCTTACATCCTAAAATAATAGCCTGGCATATAGGCAGTGGTGTCAAAAATTTGATGTGGAAACATGAGAATATATGTACTTATCTAGCTTTCGACAGGGCATGTTGATAAAACATTGTGTAGTTAGTTTATTACATTAACATGTATAACTATAAGATTAGGATTGAGGTTCTGTATTTAGAAACTCGGACCCAATTATCATGATTTGACGGGATATTATTAGGAGTTGATAATGCCTTGTTTATCTAATAATGAGTCTAAAGAAGAAAAAAAAGGATTATGAGGAATGTACTATTTTTGCTTTGCATGTGCACACAAGTTATCTCATTTGCATGTAAAGACTACAGAACTACTCCCTTGGTCTGGGGGAGTTTAGTTTATGCACTAGATACGCTTGTGCAATTCCAATCACAGATGTAGGGTTATGTGCTATATAAATATTATTAAAGAGATAAATGTTTATCTTTTTTTAAAGTAATACGCATTTGTTGCTTGTTGTTTCTGTTGTTTAAGAGGCAACCACATATTGCTTAAGAGGCAACATTACACTTGTTAGGGCATGATTTTTTGGTTGATTAAATTAGGAACTCACATCTTCTGGATTAAATTAGGAAATACCTTTAAAATGTCTTGTTGTTCAATCGAGACAAATAAGGTAATGTCCTTTGATTTCATGACGATAAAATTGGTACGTGTCACACACGATTGCATCAACTTGATTACACATAAAGCTTCCTTTCTGATCACTTGCATTATAGTATATGTACAAAGATGTCCGAAACCTATTATGTAGAACATCTAATTATAACACAGTTGATAAATGAGTTGAAGCTGGTGAACAAAAGAAGCTTAATGAAAACTCTTTTGCGGTTTCCATTTATCAATAAATCCTTGATTAAGAACTAATACTACAGCTATAGCTGTGTTTATGATGCTATGTTTAGCTTGACACAATGTTGGCCTACTACTGAAGGACTTAAGATCAGCTGCATGTCCAGGCCCATTGACCT
This sequence comes from Iris pallida, assembly GCA_029216955.1. Taxonomy (NCBI): domain Eukaryota; kingdom Viridiplantae; phylum Streptophyta; class Magnoliopsida; order Asparagales; family Iridaceae; genus Iris; species Iris pallida. Next base: position 11,136,870 of record JANAVB010041619.1, read on the forward strand.
CTCTGAATGCTATTTTTCTATCCACCGATGAGTCTGGTTCGGATTGAGAGATGAAGCCACTAAAAAAGTTTCAACATATATATGTTCTGATATAGTTAACTTTGAGCCACCAAGTCCCCATTGACCTACTTGCCTTCTGCATACAAAATCAAAAATCGAAAACTGATGTGTTTCCTAATTTCTCATAAGAAACCTAGAGAAGCTATATATGATCTCTCTAAGAAATCACATCTATGTGGTTTACTTATTTGTTATTGCTTTTGCCAATATCAAGACTTTCAAGCCTCCACAAAATATAACTGTTGCAGGTATTTATATGACAATACAGGTAATTTTGTAACAGTATATTCCAATGTATAATTCACACCCGAGTTCAAACAAATCAATTGCCTAGAAATTTACATTCTTGTATTCAGTCGACTATGAATTCTTTTATAATTTTCTTTGTTCCATCTTCTTGTGGTCCAAACAACTTGTGTTTCTGTAGCCTGAAATGGGAATACATAAGTAAATGTCCTCAAATGCCAGCTTTCAACTCTCTGTCAGATGCCTATGGTAGCAACTCTATGAACATGCAACTTTGCTCTCTTCCTCATCCCATATAATTTTAGTTTTCCGTCTATGGATTAGCCTCTATGTGTACATTATTCTAACACATTTTTTTAACTATGCTTCTACTTCTTTCTTCCCTTCCACCCATTCAACTGTTCTGGATCTTGATCAAAGGCAGGGCCTTGAAAATCTTTTTAGGTATATAATTTTCTATCAGCCTTTTGTAGGCAAGTTACTTCAGAAGTTACTGTTATCATGGGCAATTTCCTGGTATGTACTTGCTATATTTCTGATTCCCATGTGCCACTGCTAATATTCCGGGTTATTGCTTCCATCATGAACACTTCTTGGTCACTATCCTCTGGATAGACTTTGTTATTGAAACACATGATTGAAGACCCATGAAATGCTCGTTACCGCTCGTTTGTGCCATCTCCCACCATGTTTTGAAGCCATTAGATTGTGAAAGAGAATATGCTGAATTATTTCCTCTTTGCCGAGAGGAAAGTGTGTCTCCTTTTTGTTGTGGTGACCTCAGTCTCTGCTTGAATTTGTTGGGTGGGTTATTTTGTAGGTAATTGTATTAGAAGGTTTGTAGTTTGCGTATCAACCTGTTTTAATACAATAGTAATCCGACCTTGTTAGAGTTTATGTTTATATGTATCTACTTTAGTATTACATTGGATAGAGTTGTATGAGTAAGGTTCTCCTATAAATTGTACTCAAACCACATTAATGAACCATCTCAAATGCACTTTTCTATGTACCTGTTTCTCCATGTGTCCTAACCTTCGATTTCTTCACCTTAGAGTAAAAATGTATCAATCATCCATTTCTTTCATCGAGGGTAATCTGATGTGCTACATCTACCAATTATTTTAGAAGAATTGCTTCTAGCTTGCTTTTCTTTTTCTCCATAGTCCACTAGTTTTAAATTGTTCCTTTGTAGAAAAATGCAACATCACGTGTTAACAATGACTGCTTTCTCTTAACAAAGCATCGTGCCAAAAGTCACACTTGCCCTATTCGAAATGATGTGACCTTGATATACCTTGTTAACTCCATCTCTTAGTTCCTTTTAAAGGTCAATTGATAGATGAATGGTTAGAAAATTTAGACCTGTGCTACTCTGGTTGGGCAAGACTATAATAACTTGACCCCCATATGTCTCTGATTTTTGAATCTATTTGTGCACAATTAATTGATTGATTTGAGAGCAAGATGAGTCTTTACAAGCTGTATATTCAATTGCTTTTGTTATTTTCATGTCGCTCTCAATTTTCCATAATTTAACTTTTAATGATTTTTTTTCTAACTTTGAAGTTTCTGTTACAGTGAGTTTGGAAAATGATGGAAGTTCAATTGTAATTAAACAGGTATATATCTTGTCTATTAGCAAGTATCTTGTCAATTGTAAGTTCATGGTACATGTTATCTTTAAGTTTCTGTTCTGAGCTCATTCTTTAGTAAGTATACACTACTTTGAAGTTTCTTGTCAATTGTAAGTTCATGGTACATGTTATCTTGTTTCCAAGTATACACTACTTTGAAGTTTCTGTTCTGAGTTCATTCTTGGTAAGTTCATGGTACATGTTATCTTTAAGTAATTTCTTTAGATACATGTTCAAGGAAAGAAAGTTTAACTAATTTCTTTAGATACATGTTATCTTTAACTAATTTCTTTAGATACATGTTCAAGTTTTATGATGCTTTGAGATCTTTATTATAGCCAATGAAGTCTATTGCTTGTACAAGTTGATCATCGAGCACAAACTAACTCTTTGACTACAATTATCAATTTTGTCATCGAGTACAAGTCAGGTTTAGTACCTGTTTTGTCCAGGTCTATTTCAGTAGAAGTTTTAGTATCACTTTTGTACCAGTTTCAGTGTCATCAAGTCACTCCCTTCTCATTGAGTACAAACTAAATATGGAAACTGGAACTTGGGAACATGGCACCACTTCTAACTTTCATTTGTTTTATAAGATACAACTATATGTTTATTTAGATAACACACTTTTTTTGTTACCTGTACAAACTGAACCTCTGAACTGCACTTTGCAAACCCAGGTACTGCACAGCAACTGGTATCCTAAAAAAACAATACTAGCTAGGTAATCAATTTGACACACTCATTCACTGGTTTTGCATCATAAATTCCTTTAATCACTTCAATCTGTGAATCATGTAAGTGCTTAATTACTCTAATCTTACACTTTGTTCTTCTATATTATATTCAGAGTACTCTTCTAATTTTCTGTTTATAAACAGATGATTATTACTGATTCTCAGGACAACTCCTGACATCTTTGATTTTCGAATATATGGCATATATTTGCATTGAGGACATATAGGCTTACTTCTGTATTTGCCCAATTGGGGCAGAATACTCCTATGAAATATTCTATGGTTCATAGAAAACCTAGTGGAAACACATCTAGTGTCATACCAGGAAGGATGCGTGCGTGGCAGATATTTGTAAAAGTGCCCTGCATATCATAGCCTTAGATTGATAGCGTGCTTGGGTTAACTACCTCTGCAGGTTATTCTCCGGTGCTATATTAGAAGTCTGCATGAGAAAGCTTGTTTTCTATCCTGAGGTGGTATCATTTATTGAGGAAGACAAAGATGAATTTCCTTCTGAAAGTTCAGTATGCATATGCTTCTCCACCCAAACTCATAATGCTTGACAAAGAAGGCCATCGCATCGAAACTATAAGGTCAGTCTTCTTGAGGTTATTACTAATTTGATATATGCTCCAATGAACTCTTCCTGTGAGTTTTTCTCTCTTTAAAGTAGTCATCTAGATGTATATACGAAGATAGCTAGTTACATCCCTGCAACTTATTGCTGAAATTGTCTTTATTTAGTAGCTATTCCTATCGAAGTCCAATGCTTCGTTACGTACCAATTTTATATACTTGACTAAAGATGATGAGATCCAGTACAGTTGAGTTGGGTTACCTGGAATGGCTGTTATAGTTGACTGTCTATAATGGCCTTAGTCACTCCCAGGCTTAGGCTTCTCTGCAAATTCGATACCCAAAAAGTAACAAAAATCCTAATCCTTGGTATAAAAATGAGAGGACAATTGTTCTTTAGACAGAAATCTGAGCACTATCATCACTAGTTATAAGAGTATCAACAAAAACCAAAAGAATTATGGTAACCTGCTGCCGATGGTGGATGAATAAAGAGAACTGATGATGGATGAATAAAGAGAACTCGAGTTCTCCGAGTAAAGTAGTAAACCCAATCGCCTGAAGCACCTAACTGAATACCTAAAATGTAACAAAAATACAAAAACTGCTATAAAAATGAGAGGACAATTGTTCTTTGACAGAAATCTGAGCACTATCATCACTAGTTATAAGAATATCAACAAAAACCAAAAGAATTATGGTAACTTGCTGCCGATGATGGATGAATAAGAGAACTCGAGTCCTCCGAGTAAACCCAATCGCGTGAAGCACCTAACTGAATTTTCAAACCAAGCACGATGAGACTGCTTAAGGTCATAAATAGAATTGGATAAATCATAAATGACACACAAGGGACTCCTCTGCAGCCTGATAACCATAAGGTTGAAGGATATATACTGCAACCTCATAACCATGAGGTTGCAGGATATATATGGTCTCAGTCAAATTACCAATGTAAGGGCTAACCAGGATGTACCATAAGAGAAATCAATACACAGACAACATTAAGTTTGGCAACCGTGAAAAATGTCTCCTCATAACCACAAATAACTTGTACTGTTGGATTAGACTCTCTGAATTGAATAATGATCCAGTGAGAATTGAGAGACATCTTAGTTGAGAATATGAGATAGAAATGGGAGTTGATCAGGTTTTAATTTGTAACTATTTATCAGTTATAGAACTCATGGAGCTATCTTCTCCAATAAAAAAAGTATTTTCTCAATACTCATTTTTTTCTTGTACCTTGGATTAGACTGAAAATATCCATTTTTTTAAATCTCTGATTTAACTCCATGAAATATGCTTGAGACAATCCTAGATGTAACCATATCTTACATTCCCATACCTTTTTAGAATATATGACGCCGAGTCCCACTTGCCCTCTAACTTGCAATGTAGTTCAGCGAAGCATGGTGCTTCCATACACTCGCCGCTGGCAAGTTGAATCCTCTTTCTAACTACTGTTCTCACTATTTCTCACCAGTCGAGCTTGAGTAACATAACTCATACCAGCAGTATTTCTTCTTCTGGTTAGTGCAAAAAGAACATGCAATGTTTGTTAATATGTGTCTTTTGCTTGACTTTTTCTTAATAATAAAAATTTTAAACTACAGAGGCAAATATAGCAATGTTTGGCAAATGGAAGGTGAGGTGTTGAATATGATTAGCTTTTTGTTTTCTTTTGAATGTTCATCATAAAGTATTTTTGCCTATTTAATTGACAGTAGGCTGGACCAGGGAAAGCCTTCTTTGATGTTGTTCAATTAAGGAAATCTATTGGGGCTCATGGAATGGCAGTTCTCCAATTTGGTAAATATTTAAACTTATTTTGCTGTGATATGAGGTGGTTGCTAATCCCTTAAACAAATAGCTTGCTTTCAATAATTCATGTTCCATTTTTTCCCTTCCCGGCTTATGGAAGCAGCTCTGACAATCCTCATTTGCCACATAATCATGAGCAAGATCAAGTTGTATATACTGGGACTCATGACAATGATACGGTGAGTGTCCACCATATTGATCTGATCTCTTCTGTAACAAATGATTTAGTTTCTGTAAGCAGGGGTATTAGGTTGTTAAGCTCTTCTTTTCTGTTACCTATAATCTCTCTCTTGTCTTTTGTAGACACAAAGCTGGAAGTGTTCGAGTTGCGATAAATTCTTTCAAGAGGTCCATCTTTATGGTAGTACTAGTAAACTTTCTGCAGCTTACAGAGAGAAAAATGATGACATGCCACATGTTTATGGAATAGCTGGATAGTCTCATGCATGTCGAAGAGATTTTCGAGTGCTGGTGTTTCTGGCTCCACTGCAAATGATGTCTTTAATAGTTTGATGTATTAAACAATATGTTGGTGATTCTACTGATTTTTTAAATATAGAATAATTGTTTGGACAAAGAATGTTGGATGATTTTATCATACTTTACAGAGAAGATTTTTGTAACACTATTGTGCTTGGTTGAGTAATAAAATGAGTTTTGAGTGTAATATTTTTTTTCTTTTATGTGTATATATCGAGAAGCTATGATTTTCAAGCATCAACATTTTATTATTTTTTTAAAAATATTATGATTTGTAACAGTTATTTTGTGACAAAACTAGAGAAATATGTTTACAAATTGGTAAAATCGACCATTTGTAACAGTTAAATCCGTGACAAAATTTTCAACCAAGTTTTAAACTGTTAAAAATTTGTATCATAACAGTAATTAGTGTCACAAATTTTATGTTGTCACGATACAAAATGTTATAAAATTAGAATTTGTAACATTTATTATTGTTACTGAAATTTAATTTTATCACAGTTATTACCGTGACAAAAACTGTTACAAAAATATTTTTGTCCCAGTTATTACCGTGACAAAAAAGCGTGACAACAATTTGTCACACCTGATTAGTCACGGTAAATAACGTGACAAAAATTATTTGTCACGGTAATAACTGTTGGCAATCTCCTGTTTTGGTTAGTGTATTAGTCCCGGTAGGAAGACTGAGCCATAGTGATGTCCTAACTAGGAAAACCAGACAAAGTTGCGACTTAACCCTACCGAAGATTATTTATTAATTATATTATTGAATAGGAAAACCGGTTATACCATTTTAGTCCGAACTGAGCCCGACCCATGCAGTCATGCGGCACGTCCAATGACATTCGTGTTGATGGAATTTGATATGAGGGGTTGTATTTCGTTTTAAGGGTTTAATGAATATTTTCTAGTATTCTTAATTAAAATTATAAATATTATTATTAGAGATATTCAGTGACTTTTGTATAAAATGGGTCTTTGTACATTTCGGGATTATTAGCCTGTGCAAAATGGTATATACCATTATTGATTTATTAAAATTCTTATTATTATATTTATTATTATTATTATTATTATATTATTATTTTATTATTATTATTATTATCATATTATTGAGGTTATTATTATATAATAATATTATATTATTATTGGTTATGTTATTATAGATCGTCATATACATATATAAATAGGCTCTACACTAAGAGATGCTATTGGAATTTATTTAGATTTTAGGGATATTATCATATAAGTATGTATATAAGTAAAAAGGATGTATATTTATATGACAAGCTAAATATATATATATATATCTATATATATATATATATATATAAATATGGTTATTATATTATAGATAGTCATATACATATATAAATAGGCTCTACACTAAGAAGAGATGCTATTGGAATTTATTTAGATTTTAGGGATTATCATATAAGTATGTATATAAGTAAAAAGGATGTATATTTATATGACAAGCTATAATATATATATATATATATATATATATATATATATATAATATATATATATATATATAATTATATATATCTATATAAATAGATATATAGTTAATAAAATGATAAATGATAAAAAAATATATAGTTAATAAATGATTGAACTAACAAATCCAACCCAACTAAAAAAAACACCCGAGCCAACAGAGCCTCCAGTGAGCAGCCCACACCCGCGCCTATGTCCACCAGGCTCAAACCAAAAGGTAACTCTCAGTTAAAACCCGAGCAACCGATCGATTTTTCGAGCAACGAGAGAGATCGAAGATCTCATATAAACTCTAAAACCCTAACCCCGTGGCTGACAGCGTCGCCCTGGACTGCGCGCCCCTCCTCCACGCACGCGCACGCTGCAGACCACCGCCGGTCGTCCGGAGCGGGCTGATACACGCGTGCGGAGCAAAACAGGACGGCGGCAACACTGCGAAGAGGCTGCTTTCGCAGCAACTTTCCATCGCGGACAATGGGCCGTTTCATGAACCGTTCGATCTGGTATGTTCACGATCTGACCCTCTCCTAATCCCATTAATTACTTTGATTTAAGTTCCATCGTACGCGTCGTAAATCGAACCCAAAGTTGTCGAAAAATCTATTAAAAGTAGGATAGTGAGACTGCACAAACCCCAAGTTTGAAGGAAGATTTAGAACCAACCATTAAGAATTTCAGAAATATAATTCATGACAGTCCTAGAAAACCTATAGGGCTCTGCGACCCAACTTACGGAGTTTGATTTCATCGACCGTACGTCGAGAAATCGGATTCCAAAGATTAGGAAAAACTTGTTTTAAAATATTAAAACTATTGAAATTTCCTCCGGTACGACGTGCGTCCCGCCAATCCGGATGACATGGTCGCAAACCGAAAGCATCGAAAGGTGCATAACAGCTTCGTGGTCGTGTGGGCTTTGACGGAATTCAAATTGGTCGCGTGGTGCGCGACGAATTTGATGCGTATCCGTCGAAATTCACCGTATCGACCTTTGTGTAAATTTTTTAATTATTTTGTGCACGCTCGTCAGATCGAGACAAAACTTGCACCAGCAGGACCGTATCATTTTTTGGTCCTGTATGCCAAGTTTGGTCTAATTCTGAGACAGTTGATTGGATCGCCGTTTCGCGGGCCCCACGATCCAATTCAACGGGCAATTTTGTGCACGGCCCGCTGGAATCCAACTCTGGACATACGGTTGGGTTCGTATCAGAAAACTGGATCCGTAGACATGTACCTTGATGACTTTAGAGACCGTTTAACTCTGGCACGCTTTTTGGTGTAAAACGGGTCCAACGACGGACATCGTTTTGACCCGAAATTATCGTTTTGCCCCTGTGTCCAGAATTAAATTTAAGGACGGGCAATCCTAGCTAAATTGACTATTCTGAGAATATTGTTAATGTCTATTTCGGCATCTGGAGACTTTTGTACGGGTTTTGACTTTTGTGGCTCACTGAGTGGTTTGGACTATCGATTTCACCAGCAAAGGACCACAGACGAGTACAGTTTATTGTCTGCATTTTGATATTGATCTTTATTATATTTTATTGATTGGCCATTGGTTATGTGATTTTTATACTCTATTATAAATTGTTGAGTCGGGAATGAGAAGTACCAAGGATGTGTGATCCGACCGTAGACATTGTTATTTTCATGCAGTAGACCTCGTAGACAGTATTTATTTCATGTAGTAACCTCGTAGACAGTATTTATTTTCATGCAGTAGTCCTCGTAGACAGTATTTATTTTCATGCAGTAGACCTCGTAGACATTGTTTATTTTCTGCAAATAGACCTCGTAGACATTGTTTATTTTCGTGCAAGTAGACATCGTAGACCTCGCGGTGTAGTGTCGCAGACTGATCACATATCAAAGGTACTTCTAACAGTGGGAAAATTATTTTGGTCAATTGCTATTAATTTTTTTGTCTTTTCTGTTTATTTTCAAAATATGTAATTGATGTCTAACCTCTGTTGTATAGTCATTTTCTTTATTTGAAATTGTATTCAGTGAATTGTACTCGTTCCATTCCTGACTGGAAACCAACATTTTTTAGGTTAGCCGTGGATTAACTTAGCTTGGGGAGTGACGGGTATACTTGCAGACAAAAGCCTAGAGACTAGCTAGATAGTTGAGTTGTAGTCATTCATTTATTTGTACAAGTTTATATTTTTCTATAAATATAAAACTTGTGATCATTGTAAGTTAAATTAATTATGTGAATGAGCATTATTTGTGATTTTGATCTTCATGGCCGTGACAGCGTTCTACCGCCGACACTGCGGCGTAGGCTGGCTTGGACACGTCTCGTATCTGTTTAAAAAAAACTGGTGCGGGTCATGACAGCATAGCCTTTTCTGCGGCAAGTTATTTCCTGGCCGCATGGAATTGCTATTCCTTAGCCGCATGAACTCCCCCTGGTCGCATGGCTATTTCCTGCCGCATAAGACCCCGACTCCCTGAGCCGCATAAGCCTTAACCTCTCTTGCCACATAAGGCCTATTTCCTGGCCGCATGGAGTTTGGGCCGCCTGTAATTTCCCAGCTGCATGAGATTCAGTCCTTCTTGGCCGCATGAAGTCTATCGAGCCGCATATGACCCCACCTGAAACTAGCCGCATACGACTGACTTTCCTGGCCGCATGAGATGTTTCTCCCGCTGACCACATACTCCCCTGATGGGCTCCTATCTGAATCGCATGCGCCCCTAATCCTTCCTCAGTCGTATAAGGCCTTGCCTCCCGCGAGCCGCATGAGTCTAACCCATCCGCATGGGTCTTACCCGAGCCGCATGAGAACCCTCTGACCCGGCCGTATGGGCTTCTGAGTCTGAGCCGCATGACCCTGATTAATCCCAGCCGTATATGCTCACCTCTTTCTGAACCACATAGCCCTATTTCTTCCTGACCAGCATATGCCCGAGCCGCATGGCTCTTTCCTGGCTTGTATTTTATTATTTAATTATTATTATTAACTCATGCCTTGTAACTCTCTGTGTAACTTGGGTTCCTTGACAAGAATGCTTGTCCTATGTTATCCTGTATATGCACCATGAACACGACAGTGACCCGTAGGGGTGCACTCTTGACAAATAACATGACATGACATGATAGTGGCCCATCGTGGTGCACTCCTGACAGTAAACTGGATATGATATACCTCACATGATAGTGGCCCGCCGTGGCGCACTCTTGACATGATAAACCTGACATGATATTTCTCAAAATATTGTTGCGACGGCTAACATGACATGACTTGACAAGAATGAATGACCTGGACACCGTGGACGATTGTGCTTGTACAAATAAACCTGTCTTGTCTTGCATCATGTCTAGGACAGGGACCCCTGAGTACCACGGTCAGGGGTACTTACTGAATACAACTAAGGCTAATTACTAGAATAATCCAGTAGTCATGAAGAGATTTCCCCAGCTACAAGCAATCCCGTTATCCGGGCGCCCCACTTGGGATCTGTAGCCTGCCGTCGAGTAAGGCACATTTCCAGCACACTGTCATGTGTTGTACCCTCTAAGTCACCTAAGGGTACATGCATTTCCTGGACGATGTACCCACTTGAATTTAATCCTTAATTGCGTCCGGATAGCCTGGATGGTCTGCAGAGCTTGTGACTGTGGAACAATCTCGCTGCATCTTGCTAGTAACTAGGCCTGTGATAACCCTAGTTAGTTAAAGTATCAAGCCGTACTTATTGCTTGGCTGTGAAATGTTGGATGGAGTTTACTCAGTCTAGTCTTGTCTTGATCCTGTACAAGATTGCTACGTGTCCTGATTTCTTATATTATCTTGCCGATAAATGGTGGGAGAAACCAAGTTCCGTTCAGATGAAGGGTTATAACCCCGGTCCTTATTTGGTTTACGGGTTGTAATCTGGCTATCTGAATAGTCCCATGGTCATCTTATCGTATATCACCTGTCATGCTTTTTCCTTAATTACTATCTTTTATTATGTAATTATATTCTTATGCTAATTGCTGATTTCAGTTCCAAAGTAAAGCCTCTTTTGTGGCACTTGATCTTTTTGGGGTCTGACCCAGCTGGTTTTGTATGACCAGATTTGAGAGCAGCTCTAGAGGATCTACCGACTTTCCAGCCAGATGGTGACCACTAGACGAAATCCTGGCAATAAGTGGGTTTATTTTGGCTCTTCCACTGTATTGTAAAATTATTCTTTTGAGGCGTTTAGCCGCCGAGCAAGTGTTAGCTCGTGTACATTTTTAATTATTGTCGCCTACGGGCTTGTAACATAATTGGCAACCTAGGGTTGATCATGTAGGACTAAAACTCTTGCTAGTCCTGACATTTTGTAACGACTAGCTTCATGATCAGCTGAATATGTAATGTTTGGGATGCCTTACTATTGTATGTTTGGTGATCTTACATCTTGTAACATTTACTTACTTGCTTGTGATTGAGACACTAGGCTTGTTCATGACCCTAAGAGACTGATAGCTTGTAGTTAAACCTTCATATATCTAGACAGCTGTGACCGTATAGTGAGGTGGATTCCATTTCATTATACGTAGCTGGTTATGCACGCCCCCGCTCTCCAGTATTCTGGTTCTGGGGCGTGACTGCTGGAGGGCACGCACGGCTAGGTCGGGCGCGGACAGCTGCGGGATTGGCCGGAGAAGCTGCTGGAGGCCGAGGGGTCGGCCGGAGAGGGCCGGGGGCGAGCGGAAGAGGGCGGCGTCGGGTCTAGGGCACGGCGGCGGGGCGCGGTCGGGTCGGAGGTGCGCGGAGGCTTCGCTGGACGGGGCACGGAGCTGAGATGGCGCCGGACGGAGACGCGGAAGGTGGCGCCGGAGGGCGCGCGGGCTTGGGCGCCGGGTTGGCCGAGCGGGACTCGGCTTCGGCGCACGGGGTCGGTTCTGGAGGTTGGGGGAAAAGGGAATAGCTGAGGGAGTAGGAGATGGAAAATGAGTGCTGGTGGTGGGTTGTTTTAATAAGGAAGAGTGGGAGAAAGTTTGTGTGGAGGAGAGGAGAAGTAGAAGGAGAAAAAGAGGGGATGGGTGGCTTGGTCGTGGGAGACCAAGCTAGAACATGGGGAGGGATTTTTTTTTATAACAAGTCAAACCATATAAATAGTTTTTAAAAATCAGGTTTTAAATGGAAAAAAAAACCAAGGATGGGTTCGGACTGAGTCGGGTTTCGGGAAATCGGGTTCGAACTCGGAGTCGAACTCCGGACACGGGATCGGGGCAGGGCCACAAACAAAAACCCAATGATAATTTTAAAAATAATATTTTTCCTAATTCCGACTAATAAATAATAATAATAATAATACTAATAATAATACTAAAGCTAAGATTACACTACAAATCCAATAATTAATAAATTCTAAAACTCTGGGTTTCACAATCTTCCCTCCTTAGAAAATTTCGTTCTCGAAATTTTAAAGATAAGGGCCGGGCTACAATCAAAATCACTTAATATTGATCAAACATGGAATTTAAATCATCAGGCACGATCGAATTCTAGGCGCGATCACTAGGTACAATGATAAATATTTGCACGATCAGATTTATCTAGATATGATCTGAGATAGGGTTGGAATGTTGTTGTGATCCAAATTAATTTAGGCACGGGAAAATCTAGGTACAATTATGATCAAAATAGGAGAAAATAAGGTCTCGTAAAAACAGAAAAGACAAGAAGGAAACGAACGTCAACAGTTTATTGAAAATGCAAAATGATGAAATCCTCTGGGTTAAGGGACTAAAAATCTAGATCAAATTGGAATGGGTTATAAGGGTTTATGACTAAGGAGAATTCAATAAGTTGTATGATGGGAGGATAGCGATGATGATTAGAATAATATATCTATGATTAAAATGTAATCGGATAAGATAGTTCCATTGAGGACTGTGTGATAATCAAAAGGGAATAGAAATATATCGTATCACTATTTCAAGGATCAAAGATAGGATATGCGGGAAAATAACTTACAAAAATAACAATCTTATTAATACCCCATGTAAAAATCTAATTTCTAAGTTGCTAAACTAATTGAACTCTAAGTCTCTACAGAAAACTAAGGCAGCTGCCAAGGTATTAAAACTAAAGCTACTTGGAATCATAGATCATCTAAATCAAACTTCCATCCGTCGTTGTATGTAACGCATATGCAAAAATGTATTTCAAATTTTAAGTATTTCTCTCGATCAAAGCATCTTACAAACATCAACTTCCAATTGTCAGCCAGTCTTCCAAAACTGACTACATCAAAATTACAATCTTCCCTTGCCATAGTAAATCCTTAGAAAAATTCTTTTAAGTTGAGCCATGACTAAAAATAAAGAATTTTTAATTCTTGAAATCAATTGACAGAATTATAATCATTAATTAATTGTAATCTTTAACTATGCATCTATCAACCGTTCTCATCCAAACGCATTAGCAAAGTACCACAGAATCCCAATCGTTCTTACCATAACCAATATGAGCCTCCAATGTTTGGTAGAAATTGCAAATTCAATTGCTCCTTTCCAAAGTTGTATGCCAATGGTCTTATCTCAATTCCTCTCTGCTTATTCTTTCTCTAGAACCTATCATTCCATTGTTCGTGTTATTCCTTCCATGGCTATATCCGTCCCTTCTAGGTATAGTAGTCATCTAACCATAAAAGTTGATCCTCGTCAAGTGTTTCTTTATTTGATCATTATATTCACCTGTTTATATATATATATCCAAATTCACTTCCTCCATAGGAGGACATTACCAAATCCTAAACTCTACCTACGTTTCGTCTATCTTCCGATAACTCTTCCTTTAATCATAAAACTTAAAACTGCCAAATACCTTCATTTTTTTGAATGAGGTTTAGGTACTGGTGAGCACTACCAACAGTTATAACCCAAATAAGTCACAAGTCAAGACATACCACTCTCTCAAGACTAGCTTTCTCAAGGTATTCTTTTACCTTTCCTACCCTTTAGCTAACTAATATTGATCCCAAATATGCCCTTACTAGAAATGAGATAGGTAACAATCTATGTTTCTCCCGCATATAGCTATCAACTATTAACATAAAGTCATCCACAAGATGTATCAACTATATTAATATATAAAGCTAACCACAACTATCCACAACTTCAAGAATATGTAACTAAAAATAATAATAATAATAATAAATAAATAAATAATTAAATTAATATAAAAAATATATATATACAACGTACTAAGGTTGAAACAGGAAAGAGATTGAGTCAATTGATATGGTCCTAAATAGTTCTAGGAAGATTAAGTAGAATTTCATAAGAAATCTATTCCTTCAAGCCTGTGATAAGAGGTTTATGAAAATAGAGACAACCGGTAGAAATGCAAATCCTCTAATCGGCAAAAGTCAGAATAATTTGATGGTACTAAAATGTTGGAAAACAGTCCTAGAAAATCAAGTGGAATTCCTATATGAATCCTATAGAAATGATTTCTGAAAATTTAAACTAGTCGTTAAGATTCCAAATAATCCAAAATTTAAACGAATCAAGACAATTCTTGTAAAGTTATCAACGGCGATAAGAGGCCAAACATGATACATTTATAACAGGGATATAGTCCCAATAGTACCCGGAACCATACATATCCGAAGTCATTTTGCCTCTAATTCATGCCTCGCCAGAGTGCACCTGACTGCAGTGAATTTTTGGATCCATAACTTGAATAATAATAATTTTTCGAGTAGTCTATCAACTTTATCCATTTCATGGCGGAGCAATGTAGGAGACAAATTTCACTACACCATAATAGGCGATTAGCCACGGTTATTACCGTGACAATTATTTTTCGTCACGGTAATAACCGATAACCGTTACTAGTGGGGCGTGGTTAATATTTGGTCACGGTAATAACCGTGACAAATATTTGTTTTGGTCACGGTTATAACCGTGACAAATATTTGTCAATTATTGGTTTTAACCGTGAGAGAAGTCCAATTTATTTACGGTTATTACCGTTCTACCGTGTGTTTTTTGTCACATTGTTAACCGTTAGAAATATTTTCTTTTTAATTTTTTTTGAATATATTTTGTAAGAACCTACATCAAACTAATAAATATATATTAATTTTCACCTACATCAAACTAATAAATATATATTAAGCAGTCAACAAAGTTCATACCACAAAGAGGAGTAAGAATATAAATACCATCATACATTTTCCCAACAGTAGATTTTCACAAAGAGGAGTAAGAATATAAATACCATCATACATTTTCACAAAGAGGAGTAAGAATATAAATACCATCATACATTTTCCCAACAGTAGATTTTTTTTCTTCGACTACTACTTTAAAATGTTTCACAAATGAAAAGAAAATATCAAAAGAACAAAAACACTAATACCGTTCCTCTAAAAACTCCTCTGGCTTTGAATTTCCTGATAGTTTAGCACTTTTTCAGTCTTCTTCTAAGCTCGTGTTAGTTTAATGGCAGTGTCGAGACTGAAGTAGACTGCAACACGCTGCTCACTAGTGGCAGATGTTTCATAGCATAGTTCTTCAGTGAGCCTGCTATAGCTTCTGGTCTCATGCCTTTCGATTTGATCCCCAGGATCAACTGCTTGTACATCGGCAGGACCAAGGGCTAACTGAATATGGTCAGGTCAGCGCAGGCCTTGGCCGCCAGCATCGATGCACCTCGACACGATGCCTAACTCTTAGGCGAGGGGGAGGAGGAGCTCGTACATCTTGAGGACTCGCATCATGTCCTTCCAGTACATGTCGAATATTTCACTGAGGAAGTGGTCGGCCTATTCTACAAGGTTTTCTTTTACCAGATCTTCGATCATGCGACGGTGGTCAACGACACACCCCAGGGAGACAACATTGAGGACGTTGAGCTCGAGGTCGTAACAGAACTTCGCAACGAGATCGAACGTCTTCGGTTCTCCGGGGAGGTCATGAATCTGTAGAATATGGAACTCATTGATCATCATTTGCAGCAGACCACTCCTACTGAGCAAAGGAAACTGCAAAAAAAATCTATGTTGCACATGTAGACACAAAAACGAATAAGGATACGATATGGATACGGGGACACAAAGATACCTTGTGAAGATGAAGGATATTTCTCCTATGTTGATGATAACATCACTTGGGAGGTCATTCTTGCATGTCCTACAGAAGAACACATGCATGAACTTGATCATGTATAAGTTTACAAACAAGCTAATTACATATGATGATTACTACAGAAGAACTTGAATAGACGCCAACGGCAGTCTGTCATAAGAAGTATCAGGAAATATAATAAACCTATAAACTTACTAGAAAATTGAGATAAAAACATTAATACAAGCTTTTCAAACAAAAGCAAGAACTTTTTATTCAACTGATGATTGTTGTTCATTCAACTCACAATTTTGCACATTGATTTAAAGCTCAACTGAAGGTTGAATCTCATTGGTGCTACTGAGGATGTCTCCCCATGTCATACATACACCTGAGGATGTCTCCCTAGGTCCTTCACATCCATTTGGCTAGAGGTTTTTAACTCACAACTTAAAAAATGTCATGTTAAATCATGGTAGAAGTCATGTACACAACTTAAAAAAGTACATGTCATTCAAAAAGAATCTCATGTCTTAATAGCTATCAACTTCTTCTATAACTTATTATCAAGTCTATTTTTTAGTTTCTAATATGTTTCAATACTAAAAAGCATTAGAGGCAATGATTCTAACCTATTGCACAGCATAAATGTCCATATGTCCTAAAAAAAGATTGAAATCCACCACTATCGGGCCTAGATAGGATAACTGTAGCTGTAGTTGTAGCCTGTACAAGAAAAGAAGGGGAAGATATAAGTGGAAACATCAGAGATGAAAAGCCTACTGCATTCAATTTTTGCATTAATCAATAATAACCCTATCTATTAGCATTTGAGGGACCAATACCTGAAAGAAAGGGAATAATAGTGCCATTATAACTTGTAGTGCCATTAAATTGATAAGGTTAAGAATAGAACCAACTGACATGAAGAAATTGTCCAAATCTTTTGGAATCATACTTGTACAATCATGATGTTTGGGTGGTGTGACAGATTCCTCATGATCTCCACCTCCCTCATGATGTTCTCTAGTAGATAGATACCTACGTTCACAACTTGAACAACTGTTAAACCTACTTATATTATATAGAAAAAAAACCATTACACACCACCATCTGGGACTCCCCGAACACAAACGTTATTCAAATTAACGAAGTTGCGATAGAGAGCTCACAAGGGCTGTAGATCTTGGGGGCTTGTCCAGTAACACCTTCCTCTCTTCCTCCTTCGCTTCTAATTTGGCAGTAGTAGGCTTTTCCTTACCAACAGCCAACTTCTTGATCTCATTGCAGAACTCCAAAAGCTGGCTCATGATATCCCCTCCCCAAGAACAGATTTAATAGAAATAAAGAAAAACCATGAAGCAATATAGATAATCAAGTCAATTGAGTATAATAAAATATAATAAATACAAGAAAGCAATAAAAGGAAGAACAAAATATAACTGCTAGAAATAATCAAGTTAATTGGTGAACTGTTATTTAGGGGATCAACTGAAGAACTGGATGTCCAGGTGAGATCCCATCTCACATCCTAAAAACCAAAGGAAACACCCTGTGACCGAGACTCATGTAGCCTAGTAAGTAGTACCTACACAGTTGCATTGGGAACAAGTCTCCAGCTAGCTCGGCACATAGGAAAGCAGGGACCTATTCCTATAGGCCTGGTTACCAAACACTTTTAAACCACTTTAGATATTGCCACCAACTCAGGGAACAAGAGATGTATCGATTTTTATATAACCTGTGTTGTATTTATTCTTGTTCATAAGTACATATGCCTGTGAGTAGTTCGATCTCCATCTGCATTCATGTGCCTATGATAAACTTAATATCCAGCTTGCCTACACCTTCGTATCAGGGCAAGTCCATACAAACCTGGGAATGAAACCCTGCAAACACATCAGATCATTAAAACACTGATTTGCTGTGTACACAGGCAGGGTCACAGGTAGGAGGACATATGCACATCACCAGGGGATCCTAGGAGGAGGGTTGTAAGAACTGTGGTAAATAATAATAAAAAATTCTGCAGCCTAGTTCATAGGATAAACCAGTCAAGTGTAAACCTTGCCCAAATCCTGAGTAATCCCATGGCAGTCTAATATGGCCAGAGACCACAGGTTGTGCAGGGACAGGGCAGAGTTGCATCTGACAGAAAACTCAAATCCTGGGGATCCAGTAGATGTCAACTGATGTTGACCTATCAGAGACTCTAATTTAAACTCTTGACAGTTAACCTGGGTAAGGAGTTAAAGTCTTGTTTCAAGTTTGGGATCAGATGGAAACCTTTCACCAGGAACCACTAAGTCTTGTTGGAAGATTCTAAGGGATGCTCATCAAGTTCAGGATATCCAAGGGTAAATAAACAAACAAGAGTAACCAGGTCAATGTCCTAGGTTTGTTTTGGGAGCCCAGACTCGACCACATTCCCTGGATAATTAAGAGTATTAGAAGGGAGGCCTAATGGCTGACCTGCATTCAGAAATGCAAGAATATCCAGGAAGATGGATTAAACTTAAAACTATGGGCAAGGGTATATACTGCAACAAGATAGGTTGCTGGCAGTTCATGATTGGTGTCTAACCTTTGTGTTCATATAAGTTACATATAAGTTGACATGCCCAATAAAGTTATTTATAAGTTCAATAATAAAACATTTCAGTTTCATGAATATTTGTGTCTTAAAGTTAAGCATAATAGCTTACCACTACACCAAAACAGGCAATTACTCACGGTTATTACCGTGACGAATAATTTTAGTAAAACATTCCAGTTTTTTTTACCATATCACTTTCTACTATGACCATTTCTGTACATTCTTTCACTGTCCACTAGTAAAGTATGTGTTTTTGTTGAAGTTCTGATACACTGCGATACAGTGTTCTTCTATCATAGCTTGTCAATTCCTTATGTTTTTTTTTTGAGTTTTACTTTTTATGAAGAAAAGTTGGTTGCAGTCATGTATTTCAATCGAAACATTTGTCATGCAGGAGTCTAGAGCAAATAGTAGAAAGAAAAAGAAAAGTTCAATTATTGTGTAGTGAGTATGCTTGAAACTATGGTATAAAAGATCAGTTTGGAATGCCTCCATGTGTCTCATCATAAAGCTAATCTAGGATGGAAGATCATGACTTTGGATTTTCTATTTATATACATGGGTCTCATCATAAAGTTAATCACCTGGTCATTGAAGATTATTCATGAGATACTTATGACTAGGCATTGCTCATGTTTTTTCTCACTGTTGGTGACATGAATCAATAAAATTGGTGATCTATTCTTCCACTCTAAGATCAATTCATTAGATGGTTGTTACTTTTCTCTTAACTTCCATTTTCTGAATGAAATAAGGTTTCATAACTGACTTGATGACAATAGATGATTTAGGGAGACAACAGGAAATGTATTCACCTCCAGTAAGCTTGTTCTTTATGCAAGGACATATAATGAACTGAATGTACTACATATTATTATATTTAACAAACCTCTTATCAAAATTTTATTGAATGAATACCACTTTGTGATGAATAGATTAGCCTCATCTAGATGAGGATGCTTATCATGGTTGTCTTTACATTATTGTTGGATACATGATATACCTTGAGGTTTGTATAGTATTTTTCCTCTACACAATTTAGGTAAACGATATACAATGACTTAAAATTGCATATCATGTTCACAGTGCTTATTTTTCGGAAAGAAATAAGTTGTGTAGAATTCAATTGCATCACTCACCTCCCTTTGAAGAAAACTGTTTTGTTGCAGTATCCTTCCTTCCCTTGTGGCTTATTAATCTTCCTACATTTTCTCTCCTAAACTAGAAAATATTACCAACTAGTGAAATTAATATTCTTTATCAGGAGTTGAAGCAGTCAGTCATTACAGGATGAGAATCATCAGACAACAAGAAAATGAAGTATCTAATGTTGTCACTATGCTTCCGTTTATATATATATATATATATATATATATATATATATATATATATATATATATATATATATATATATATATGGAAGCATCTGCCTTCGGTGCTGTCTGAAATCTTAAAGATAATTGCTAGTAAAAGGTCTCTACATCTTCTTCGACCACCTGCTTTTGTACTCTGCAAGTTATTCTGGTACTACAGGACATAAGCAAGCATATATGCCTTAAAATCGATTATGAGTGATATTATACTTATATAACAGACAAGAAAAACCATAAACAATCAGTATACCTCATTTGTTTGATCAGGATGTGGAACAAACAAGTTCACTATCAGATTTTATGGATTGTGGATTTGTTTGTGGGTTGTATTTGGAGATTTTTGTGGGGACACTTATATTTGGTGACCAAGCTTGGAAACGAAGCCAGACTTGGGGTTTGGCATGCAAGCCCTAATTAAGTATCTTGGGTGGCTGATGTTTCAAGGAAAGTGTTAAGGTGAGTAATTTTGGTTTGTCAATACAAGATAACTGCAAGGACAATTAGACAAGCTTTGTTAACATACATGTACAGGCTTTAATTATAATAGAGTTAGAACATGTCTACGAACATATCACTATCAAAGTGCAGATATATGAACTACGAAGAGAAAAAATGATGAACCTCCAAGCATTAGAGCCATTAGTCTCCCTTGCTGAGCTTTTCAAACCAGTTCACCATCCACCTACTAATCCCAAATGGATAATTTATCCCTCTCCGGCCTAATCAAACCGCAAACTAAACCCATCAGCGAAGTACAATGAACACAACAATGCCATCAATATCCAACCAATTCACGGAACACATTCTCTGTGGCGCATTTCATCGAACAGAAGGGTGGAGGTACAGTAAAGCTAAGCCAAGACTGGATCTTTTTTTATAAAAAAAATTAGATTTGGAGGAAAAGAGAGAACGAACCTCGAGGCACTGGAGCCACTGGTCCCTTTTCCCGAGCTCCTCGAAGAGAAGGAAGCAGTGCTCGGTCCGCACGATCCTCACGTACTTCCCCAGCGTCTCCGCCAGCGGCTCTCCCTTGTCTCTTCTTGGGCATCAAGAAAGATGGGGAAAAAAGGAAAAAAATTATTGACGATAGATTTTACCCAGGTAGGATCAAGAAAGATGTAGCACAAGTCGTTCTTCTTCGGCAAATCGACGCCATTCTTCTCCACGATCTCACCCTTGTCTCTCTCATCAACCATTATTCTCTACAATTTTTAGGGTTAGGGTTTGGATCTATAGGAGATTAAGAGTGTGAGAGAGTGGTGGCAGGAGTGGTGATGGCACCGGTGAGGGTGGTGGTGGCGGAGGACTGGATGGGGATGGCTTAGATGAGAGGGTGTTGGGGGAGTGAGGAGAGAGATGATTGGGATGGGAAGTAAGGAGAGAACCAAAAAAAAGGAGGGATATGGAATTAGAAGCGGGAACTGAAATTTTTGTCACACTTTTTTTTCCTGGTCACGATCATTTTCGTTACAATAAATACATCAAATATAAAATACAAAAATATTATTTTAGTAACATTTATTTTATTATTGTCACGGTAATTACCGTGACAACCTTGTAACGGTAATAACCGTTACGATCGGAGAAAAAAAAATGTTACAAATTGATTGTTTTGGTGTAGTGTTTGATGCATTTAGGACGTACTCTCAATAATATCCAAAAATCTATCAACACCTGAATCATTTCAACTTAGAGTCTATGCCCCGCCAGTGCGCAACTGGCTGCAGTATACTCGTAGTTTCTATAATTCGAATAGATGGTTGCGACGCATATGTGCGAAGCCATATTAGGTCACTGATTATTTTCTTAACTTTGTCCATAGGAATTTCAAAGGGATAATTCAAAAAGTTTTCCAATGACTAAAAAAAATTCAATATTAGGTTGGAATCAATTCTCTGACCGTTCGTGCTTCATGATACTCAAGCATTGAGTTTAAAAGCTTTCTAGGCCTTGAATTGATCAAGAAGTTGTCTAGGGAGAGTAAGGTTTCGAGTTGAGTGGAGGATATCAACAAATGAAAATATTCTTGGTCTTAGAATAACTTAGAAAATATCAATCAATATTGGAATTAATTTTTGGAAAATAATTCCCTTGGAAGATTCGTGAACCAGCTAAGTTGAACCAATTCTTTTGGTAATAATTAACCTTGGGGCTTTATGGTTCCAGAATAATTTGGTTCGGGATTGGTCCCAGGAAAGTCAATAAATGATTGGGTAGACTAGTCGTAAAAATACTCTTGATAGATAAAAGTTTACCAAGTTTGCTAAAGGAGAATTTGAAACTCTAAATAGTGAAATAGATCTAGATTCTAAATAAAGATAGAGAATTATGATTTGATCAACTAATTGAAAATTTTGAAATAGGTTTGTTGAAGAAGAAGATTGGAAAAAATCTAATCCTAATCCAAAAATAACAAAAGCATATGGATGCTAAGGAATGCTGGAGTATGATAAGGATATGGAGAAAAATAAGCTCTGATAGCCAAGGGACACTAAAAGATATATAATATCAAAAAACTAAAGGAGATAGTAAAATAGACCACCATACAATCGGCCTATGCTAGATAAGGTTTAGGATGCAAAACATAAGTAAGGTAGCCTACCAGTCTATAACAAACAAAAATATTTATTTATAATATATTTCGGTCCTATGTTGTGACAAATTAATGTTCTAGTGTTCTAATTGTTTCTAGGTATATTTTTTCCTAAATTATTGTTTTGGACCTGCATGGGCCACCACTAAAAACATGTCACGATCCGATCCTAAATTATTGGGTCGAACCGGATCATGCCCAGCCTGCACCGTTGTGAGACGGCAGCAGTAAGCTGTTTTATATGCAGGTATTCACAACAACCAATACAAGAAAAGAGACCTTTTACGACATTACAATTAAGGCATACTTAAAATAGTATGTCGTAAATGATTTTTTACGACATACAATTTAGAGAATGCCTTAAAATTACCTAGAATAAAATTTATTCTACTGTTTACGACGTACACTGGATGCCTTAACGTGTATACTAAACAAGGCAGACATTGAATGTTGTAAAAGTCTTTATTAAACTTTTAACGACGTTTATTGAGTGCCTTAATCGTTTACAAAATAAGGCACACAATAAATGTCTTAAAATCTGAAAAAAAAAGGGGGGCGCCAAAATTTTCACTTCCCTCCAAAGCCCGCTTAGACCCGATCAATAAAAACAAAAGTTTTCTTCTCCTTACATATACACACCCTTCTCCTTACATAAACAAAATTTTCACTTCAGTATAGAAGAGGAATTTCTTCGATTCCTCTCCTTCAGAAATCCGCGGAGTAGAACGAGGAAGCAAGGAGAGATCAAGAATAAGCATAACACCCGTGACCTCCCCTCGAGTCAGTATAGAAGAGGGATTTCGTTGATTCCTCCGCCACCTTGACGAGCGCAGTCGATTTCTCCACCCTCTCGAGAAGGTCTGGTTCCATCTCTGCCACTTCTTCTTCTTATTTTGTTTTTCCTTCATATTTGTGTTAAATTATAAGCAATATTCTTATCTCCCAATAATTTTTCCCTATTTTAGGCTTTCATTTCCCCAATTTTTTTAGGGTTTATGATACGAGTTCATAATCATTCTGAAAGAGGAATTTTTTTCCTTCTCCATCCTCGTGACCTAGGTTATCGGAGTGCCCGTGCTACAAATCCGTCCCTTCGAGTCAGTATAGAAGAGGAATTTCTTCTCCATCCTCGACAAAATCGACGAGTGCAGCCGATTCCTCCGCCACCTCGACAAAATCGACGAGTGCAGCCGATTCAAGTTTGTGTTAAATAACAAGCAATATTCTTATCTCCCAATAATTTTTCCCTATTTTAGGCTTTTATTTCCCCAATTTTTTAGGGTTTATGATGCGAGTTCATAATCATTCGTATTTGAGTTTTAGGGATTTAATTTTTTAGGGTTAAATTGAGTTTTAGTTTATAAATTTAGAGTTTTAGTTTATAATCATCCGAATGTTTTAGGGTTAAATTGAGTTTTAGTTTATAATCATTAGAATTTGAGTTTTTCGAAAATTGTTTACAATTGCTGATGTTGTACTTGATTAAAGGGTCTAATACCAATTCCAGTATCACCTTCTTTACCTTGTTTAATGCCAGACAGTAATCCGGTAGGAAGAAAATTTGAACCTTTTTGTAGTTTGTTTACTGAATGCCCATGTTAGTTGCAGGCTTCATAGTATTGGTATCTGAACTGGTTGGACTCTTCTTATGGGTATCGGTATTGGTGGTTTCGGCAGCTACGGGGGTTATGGATCGGAGTTTTGGAGCTCCTTGTTTACTATGTCAAAATTAATTATTACTACTAAATACTTAGAAAAATATTTCATATATTTAGGCATAATTTCATGTATTATTTGTTATTTATAGTGCTTTGAATGGAATAGTATTAACATCGATGGGTGTTATGAATTTATAAATATACAACTTTGGCAAATGAAATGGTTACAATGGGTCAATAAGAAATCTTGTCGATACTTTGTAGCATGTAAATCTTCGACATACAGAATCATTGTATTGACACCATTTCCCTTAAATTTCTCTCTTTTCATTGTCATTTTTCTTTGCCTAATTGACTCGGAAAGATAGTCCTTATGTTGGTATTGGTCGGTATCGGTAATGGTTCAGGATATGCCAAAAATGATACAATATGGTTGCTACCTATTGGTGTCAGCCAATACTGGGAATCTTGGTTAATAAGGTAAAGAAGGTAATTCGAATTTCGGCACTAAATGAAATGTATGGCCATGAGCATACATTTCAGAGAACTTTGGTTATTAATATGTCAAACCAATTCAGAGAACTTTGGTTATTTAAATCATCATTATAATATAACTATAAGTTAAATATATTTACAATATTGTAGTTACAACCTCTCTTTGCACCATTTCTACTGATACAGTTACATTTTTTACTTTGTTTTCCTTCATGTTATAGATTTTGCTGCACTTTGCTGTACTTGTGCGGGCACAATGATGGTTGCAGCCAACTTGTGGTCGTAAAAGGTACTATCATTTTTCACAATGTTTGCTGTACTTGTGCGTATTCTGTCGAGCAGTGCAAGTGGCATGCCAAGTTCAGGCAGGGAGCAATGAGCATTGGTTATTGGCCTTTGTGGTTGTGTGCCTTATGAGTATAGGTATATGTGTGAAGTGGATGTGTGTGTGTGTGTGTGTGTGTGTGTGTGTGTGTGTGTGTGTGTGTGTGTGTGTATGTGTGTGTTTGATAAGGGTTAGGATTCAGAGGGAATGGCTCTGTAGTACAGCAGGTAATAGGATCTTGGCTTGGCCTTGAGTTTGCCTTGTGAGTGAGTGTGTGGGTAAGGCATGTTAGTATCCTAATGATTAGGATTTGAGGTCAGTTGTATCAGAACAGTGTAACAGAGAATAGGAGAAGGCACTACACTATAAGTTAAATGTATTTTTCTCTAATACAGCCTCGAAACCTCTTGCACAGGTTCAAGCCCGACATGTGAACCAAAAATCAGTCATAATATCTAAAAGACATGGTCTCTGTTAATATGAAGAGTCTCTCAAAATTACATCCATTTCTTGTGACTGCAGAGCATATAGTGTTTTTTTTAGTGTCTTTCAAGTGTTCTATTATCAGCTGTTATGTTCTTATCATGACACTGATAGTAGGCTTCTTTGTCCTCGAGGTATTATTTCCTGTGTCTTTCTTGCTCTCTGGAAGCTTGAAGTTCCCTGCAGAAACTGATGCTATTTTAAGGCAATACGAACACATGCCTCATTTGTCAATCCGCGAGCCAATTTCCGTTTCTGAAAATGGGCTCCGGAAAGTGCACCTGGAACTTTCTTTAGGGTGGTTATTCTCTCTTTTTTGTCATATTGTGTGTTTATTTGTACCTTAATGATATGATCCTCATTCAAAAGTTTTTTTTCTCCCTTATGAAAGTTACATCTGTTGTTGACCATCACAGCTCCTTGGGTGAGATCTGGTCCACAGCCCTTAACATAACTGGTCCTTTGTCAAATTGGTCCTTTGCTAACAATAGGCTCCCAGGTGATCCACAATGAACTAGTGCTCTGCTTTGCCTTCCAAATATTATCATTTTTCTTCTTTATAGGTAATATTCTGTGAAATACTCTGCAGCTCCTGGAGTATTTGAACAACACATATAGGAAAATAGCACACAAATTATTGTGGGAAACTTACTAGAACTGCATCCAAGTTCTAATGTCTGGCATAAAAAATCTTAGAGAAGGAAAATAGGGGAAAGAAAATAAAAAATTATTGAGGATAGATTTCACGCATCAAGAGAGAATTGGGAGTTTTATACATTGCAGAATTGGGAGTTTTATACATTGCATTTGTTTGTGATATCCTGGGTTTCAAATGCACTGAGTTGACAGATATGACCCCAACCTGAGAATGGGTTCCATTTTATAAATCTGAGATTGTATCCTATGTTAACTAGTATATGGGGGTATTATGGACTGCAAATCTGGGAATATGGGTTGTCTGGGTTTGAAATTGCCTAAAAGGAAATTTGAATTCCCAGTATGACACCTTTCCTTGTACTATTTCTCCATCTTCTGTTACTTTGCTTGTATATCATGGAAACTGGCAGGCTGTTAAGGTATTTTCAGTATGCATGTATATAATGAATATTCATGTTACAATATTAAAATTACTTTCCTTATGTTGGTATTGGTCGGTATCGGTAATGGTTAAGGATAGGCCAAAAATGATACAATATGGTTGCTACCAATTGGTGTCAGCCAATACTGGGAATCTTGGTTAATAGGGTAAAGAAGGTGATTCGAATTTCGGCACTAAATGTATGGAAATGTATGGCCATGAGCATACATTTTAGAGAACTTTGGTTATTAATATGTCAAACCAATTCAGAGAACTTTGGTTATTTAAATCATCATTATGATATAATTATAAATTAAATGTATTGCCATGAGCATAATGGAAATGCATCCTCATCCTGATAGTATCACAAAGTGGATTCCCTTCAAATAAAGTACTTGCATATAAACTATTCTCTATTTCAGTGGCTAACAGGTTATAATTCGTACAAGGTGGGTCATACACAATGGAC
Organism: Iris pallida; assembly: GCA_029216955.1. Classification (NCBI taxonomy): domain Eukaryota; kingdom Viridiplantae; phylum Streptophyta; class Magnoliopsida; order Asparagales; family Iridaceae; genus Iris; species Iris pallida. The sequence goes on from JANAVB010041619.1 coordinate 11,164,079, forward strand.
AAAGATTGGATACACTTTAGAAGGTTACTATTTATTCCTTAAAACCATAAATATTAACATACTTGTTGCTTGTTATTAATATTAGATTATGTTTGGGGTTTGTCTTTATTTGTAGAGATTCACAAGCATATCAAAATGGAGCACGCAAGTTTGCTGATACAATTCAAGCTAGTAAGGGAAATCCAGAAAAAATTCAGTGTCCCTGTTGTCGATGTTTAAGTCATCGATTTCACCATTTTGATATGGTTTATGAGCACTTAGTCATATTTGGGATGGATCCTTTATATGATAAATGGATCTTTCATGGTGAAAGTTCTACTGCAACCAGAGACGAAGATATAGAACTACCCGAAGCATATAAAATATTTAGAGATGCAAACTTTGATTATGATCTTTTTTATGACAATAATAATAATACAGAACCTGCATATGAAAGAAGAGATGCAAATTTTGCAAATCTTGTGGAGGAGGCTGAACTTCCTTTATATGCTGGATCTACTTACACAAAGATGGCTGCAGTTGTAGCCCTATATAAGTATAAAGCTCGACATAGTCTCACAGACAGCGGTTTTAATGAACTTCTTGAGATGCTTGGCAAAATTTTACCTCAAGACAACAAACTTCCTGATTCTTTATATTCAGTAAAGAAGATGCTTAAAGATTTTGATCTAGGCTATGAGAAGATACATGCTTATGTTAATGATTGTTGTTTATTTAGAAAGGAAAAAGAACATATGGAGACATGTCCAAAATGTGGGGCTTCACGGTGGAAAGTTGATGTGCGCACGAAAAAGATTCAATATAGAGTTCCTGCGAAGGTGTTGAGGTACTTTCCCGTAATTTCAAGATTTAGGAGAATGTTTAAATCACCTGAAAAGGCAGAACAAGTAAGATGGCATGACACTCACAAAAGTCAGGATGGAAAGATGCGACACCCTGTTGATTCAATGGCCTGGAATATGATCGATACTAAGTGGCCTGATTTTGCATCTGATCCCCGTAATCTAAGGCTTGGTCTTGCATCAGATGGATTTAATCCTTTCGGTGATCGTAGTACTCAATATAGTTGTTGGCCTGTGATTTTGGTTGCTTATAATCTGCCCCCTTCCTTATGCATGTCAAAGGAAAACTTGATGTTGACGTTACTAATCCCCGGACCTAAGCAACCAGGAAATGACATAGATGTATACTTGGAGCCACTTATAGAAGATTTGAAAGAGTTATGGAGCAATGGTGTGAATGTTTTTGATTCATTCAGTAAATCCATATTTAATTTGAAGGCTATTTTAATGTGGACAATAAATGACTTTCCGGCCTATGGAAATTTATTTGGATATTCCACAAAGGGTAGAGCAGCTTGTCCCATATGTGGAATTGAGATATCTTCAAGATGGCTGACTCATTGTCAGAAGCATGTATATATGAACCATAGACGATTTCTTGCCCACAATCATCAATTTCGATTAAAAAAATCTTGGTTTGATGGAAATGAAGAACATAGAAGGAAGCCTAGAGCACTAACAGGTTCAGAAGTTTTTGATGTGGTAAAGAACCATGTCAATAATTGGGGAAAACCAAAAAAAGAAAAGAAGAAAAGGAAGAAGAAGCAACAACAGCCAAACATTGATACAATATGGCCTTGGAAGAAGAAATCGATTTTTTTTGAGTTACCTTATTGGAAGGTACTATCATTACCCTATCTCTTTATGTATCTCTTTCTCTGAAAATAAGTTTTCTTTTCATTTATGAATATAATTTTTTTATATGATGTTTCAGAGTTTGCTATTGCGACACAATTTGGATGTGATGCATATTGAGAAGAACATTTGTGAGAGCATCATTGGCACACTCTTGAGTATAAAAGGGAAAATAAAGGATGGACTAAGTTCTCGTAGAGATATGGAAGAAATGGGCATAAGAAAAGAACTACATGCTGAAGAAATTGGAAATAAATTTCGATGGGCAGCGGGCTCTTTTAATTTATCAAAGTCGGAGAAGCAATTATTTTGTGCAAGAATTGCAAATTTAAGATTACCTGATGGTTACGGCTCCAACATTTCAAATCATGTGTCATTGCAAGATACCAAGATTATAAATCTCAAGTCTCATGATTGTCACATTCTACTCCAACAAGTCTTGTCAGTAGCATTAAGAGGACTTCTACCAAAGGGTACGAGAACTGCAATATTTCAACTTTGTTCATTTTTAATGAATTATGTCAAAGAGTGATCGATAAAAACAGATTGGAGGAACTAGAAACTGAAGTTGCAGAAACTTTGTGCTTATTAGAAAGGTTTTTTCCTCCATCCTTTTTTGATGTTATGGTGCATCTCACAATTCATCTTGCACGAGAAGCTCGAATTGGTGGGGGGGTACATTTTCGTTGGATGTACCCATTTGAGAGGTAATAATATATATTTTAAATTAATAATAAACTTATGAATTATTCTATACTCTTCTAAGATTTGCTTTTAATTAGATCTATGAAGGTACTAAAAGGATATGTTAGAAATCGTTCAAGGCCTGAAGGATGTATAGCAGAAAGATATCTTGCGGAAGAGTGTTCAAGTTTTTGTAGTGGGTTCATAAAGCAAGCTGTTGAAATTGGAGCTCAATATAGACGCAATGATGATCTTGAGAATGAAACTAGCCGAGAAGGGAGACCAATTTCTAAAGGAAAAACAATGAGTATGTCCTCTGACATGCTAGAGATAGCCCATCGTACTGTTTTGTTTAACAATTCTGAAGTCGAACCGTACATTAAGTAAGTATTCTACCAATAATAATTCTTTTGACTTAAAATTTTCACTTTCTGAGTTCTTATTTACCTGTACTTTAATATCAGAATGCATCTAGAGGAACTTAAGCATTTGGATAGGCGTCTTTTGAAGAATTAAAGTCTGCTACAAAAGAGACATACAGAGGCTTTCATAGGATGGCTAGCAAATAAGGTCAGAACAGGCCAAGTTGACACTATGTCGAGCACAATAAGATGGCTAGCATGTGGGCCAAGAAAGGATGTAATGTCATTCTCAGGTTATGTCATCAATGGTCATCGATTTCATACAACAGATGCAGAAAAGAGCACACAAAATAGCGGTGTCTCAATTGAAGCAGAAACAATTTGTCGATCTAGTGCAAGAGACACATCTCTTGTCACTGGAAGTGTAACTTATTACGGAGTTATTAGAGACATAATTTTGCTTGACTACTACAATATTCAGGTTCCTTTATTTCAATGTGATTGGGCAAACATAGAAAATGGTGTCAAAGTTGAAGAGGGATTTACATTGGTTAACCTTCACCACGGGCAAAGTCAATTTGAAAGAGATCCATTTATTTTAGCTTCACAAGCAAAGCAAGTATTTTATTCAAGAGATACCGATGCATCCCATTGGTATGTTGTTCTAAGAGCACCACCACGAGGTTTTTACGAGTTAGAAAGTTCTGAAGAGAGTACGTACATGCCATGCGCACTATTAGATGTACTATAACTTGATCCGAATCTTGATGGTGAAGGTTATGTAAGGCTTGATTGTGAGAAGGTGACTTCGGATGAGGTAAATAATTACTATTTTTATACGAATCATAATTATGATTATCCCAACAAAATGATTTTTTTGTTGGATTAAACAGAAAATGCATAAATGGTCACTTTTACTCTCTTGCACTAGTCAGTCCACCTGAGTCAGTCTATAAGTTCAGTCATATGAGATGATCATATATAGTTTCCATTTATTGCAAATGTTCAGTGTTTCAGGAATATTGATCTAATACATACCTATATGCACTCACAAGATCATATATAGTTTCCATGAATTCTAGAACAAGCATATATAGTTTCCATGATATCGGGGGGTACATTGGAAAAAAAAAGTATTCGAGTATGATGCCTAAAGAAAGGAAGAATTGATACATAAAACTAGCATAAACAAGATCCATTGGAGTGCCTGTTTGTTAGTTGTTTGAAAAATGATATAATTGTTCCATTCTGGCAAATCTTGTCTCTCTCTCTCATATCAGTTGTCTGTCAAATTCTTCAGCTTATGAATCACTATCAGCTGTGCATTTGATTGATTTTTTTTTTGATGTTGCTAGGTAACTTACCTATCATGAAGAAATGCTGGGAACCTGCTGCTGTAACTTGGAATCCAAAGGTGAGACTTGTTATGTTTGTAAAATCTGAGTATTTTTTTTCTTTCTACAGGAAACCTCTTCTTGATTTGCTAATTTATGCTTTCTGATTCCTGTTTTTAGTTTTTTGTTCTATAAATGCTTGCATTTTTTAAAAACTTGTAGATTTTATGGCCAGAAGCTTGATATGCTATTGAAGAAAAGGAAAATGACTACTTTCCTATGTGTGGGTACCAAAGGAATTGAGGAGAAAAGGAAAGTGGTTTCGAATGGAAGAAAAATTAGGGGAGAAAGTGATTCTATCCATCTAAGGATTAGCGGATCGACTGTAAACATCAATCAAACAAACTTATGAATGCATAACCTTAATGTAGTTAGGCTGAGAGTACCATCAATGAACCCCAACTACAATGTTTACGACATTGTGGGCAATTTAAAGTGTTGAACTTCAAGAAAACAATTGAAGCATATTTCTGCTATTCTTGCTGCAGCTATATTGTTCATTGTTGTACTATCAAGCTATTAAACTTTGCACAAAGTACAATTTGGATTGACACCCTAAAGTAGAATGAGATGACTGTATTCTGCTGAGTTAAAAATGCTCAAATGCTTAGGAACAGCTCAAATGTAAATTAAGAGGAGTGGATGTACCTCTAGCTATTAGTTGATAACAAAATGTAAAATCGATCTTCTTATGCATCCATGGACAACTTCATAAATTCTAAGAAAATCAAGCATGTAAATTTGTAGCGTAGATGGTGGAATAGATTTTTTTTTAATATGGTGGAATAGATTAAACCTATAGTTCTCCTTGGAAACAACTCACCTGGATCAGCTATTCTGACCTAAGAATCTAAGATCATTACTCAATGCGGTAAAACGACCAAGCCATTTTGTGCACAGTAAGGTTATTGTCCATTAAAGTTTGAGCATGAGGTTATAATTACACAGAAGTATAGCTTGATTCCATGCATATATAATAATATCTTAAGTAAGAATGAACTGGAGTGGATGAAGTGAAGATGAACCTCTGGCATCATAATTAATCTTTAAATGGAAAAACAGAACCTCTGAGATATTATGTGTCCCTGGACACCTTACAATATTGAAAGAAAATTCATGTTAACACCTGTAAAAGTTTAGGAGCATTGTACGTAAGCAAGTGCATCAGATATGAGGATACGGAAACAGGTTTATATGCTAGGAGTGATGAACAAAGGGAGATCACTTTTGTCATAATTTTAGCATACAAATCAAGTTGCTGCGAAATCAATATAACATTTATCTTGTAACATTCAATTTAAACTGGTTATCAGTGCATCAATAAGAGTTCTTAAGAATTTGTTTCATCCTGAATGTCAATAAATCTATAGAATTATTGAGATTGCTCTGTAATAGTATTTCCTCCCAACGGCCTTGTCTTAGTGTCTGTATACTGGTTGGTGGAAATGCCAAACTGTTGAACTGCCTATCAACCTGATATTATCCTCATGGATTCGTAGTAATCCATCGTCACTTTCCGCAAGATAGAGTCTTTGGTAAAAACATAGAAGCTATAATGCAGCGACATGCTTCTAGAGATGCATTCTCATCTTAAACATACTCAGCATGATACTTTCCTGGAATGCCATTAGATACATATCAGACATGGTAGAGCCATACCTGGGTCTCACAGGATCCTAAAATCCAAGAATATGTTAGATGTGCTAGATTCCATCCTTGAATATGTTAGATGTTGTCGTTAGAGATGTTGGAAGTGGATGAAGGATGCCGAAAAAGCGATGCTTACTCGTAGAGTTAACTCAAAAGAGTAGGTTGAACACAAAAGTTGTGATGAGTTTTAAAAGGTTATATGGGCATCTGGGTCAAATTTTATATTTGTCATCGGATAATGAAAACAAATTTTATATTTGTCATCTAGTTCCACATGTTGTTTCTTTGTCTACCTCAATGGATCTTCATTGTGTTAACCAAATGCTTGAAGCCTTGAATACATACAAGACTAAAATTTTGAGAGGTGACTACCAAGTCTCTGGAGAACTAGTACAAATGTTACCATTAGTCCTGTGTACTGTTGTTACATAAACACAAATGTGCTTGTTACATAAACTGAAACTAAGTTTCATATTGACATCTTTATTCACTCTTTGATTTATTTATATTTAAGTTCTTGGTTGTTTTCTGCAGGTCATCTGACCCAGAGGCTGTTGTAGGTCTATTCAGAAACTTGTGAACATGTCGGGATCTGGTGAGGTAAGCTCCATTTGTTTTTATAATCATTTTTAATAATATCTTGGTGAAAAACTTATAGTTCTTATTATTTGCTTCTTATATGAAGTGTTCAAAAAAAGGTGCTAAAAGAGGAGAGAAACAACGTTTAGCTTCTATATCGATTTCCATGCAAAGAGGAAATGAATGTGCAAGAATATCAAATGGAGACTCTAACTCTCCATCTAACATGGCACATAATATACCAAATGACCAAAATCAGTCAAGTTCTACTGTACCTGAGAAGAAGAAAACTAGGGGTAAATCAAGAATGGATCATATTCGTATGAGAAAAAATCCTGTTCCGGTCGATTTCAATGACAAGGGTCAACCAATTGGAGATACTGCAGCTGAATTTGCTAGTTTTCTAGGCTCGACAGCAAGAGATTTAGTTCCAGTGACAATGGATAAATGGACAGATCTTTCTGATGATTTTAAACATCAAATATGGGAGAGCATCACGGTAATATTTTTCTGTCATAATTATGTGTTTTTGAGATGTAGTTATGTACTTATATTTTTATTGTTGGCTATCTTTTTCTTATAGCAAAAATTCATACTTGATGGCTGCCACAAGACATATGTATTCCAAAAGTTAGAAAGATATTGGCGTGATCATAAATCTAATTTGATGAAAGGTGTGATGGAGCAAGCAAAAGTTGTAGGTCTACCACGAGCAATGGCCCTCATGAAACCTGACAATGTACACTTCTTTAAAGATTGGAAGGCTTTTGTAATGAAGAGAAGTGCTCCCAAATTTAAGGTAAGTATTGTTGGTTTCATTATATGTTTTGTTCTTAATAATTATTATTGCTATATGACACATAGATTTCAAATATAATACAGGAAACAAGTGAAAAGTTTAAGAAGATGAGGAAAAGTCAAATTTTGTTGCATACAACGAGCCGTAAGGGATATGCTCGTCTAGAGGAAGAAATGGTAACTCATCTTTGTCCGCCTTATTAATTTTTACTCATCTTTTGTTAACTCAAAACATGTATTGCAGCGTCAACAAAGTGATAATCCTAGTTCAATACACAGAGTTGATGTTTGGATCAAGGGACATAAGAGGAAGACTGGTACATTGAGTTCAGAGGCTCAAAAAATTCTGGTTTGTTTTTGTCTATTTATTTTATCATTTAGTTATTCACTTATAACGTTCTAAATTATCTATTGTTCTATTTGTTATTAGGATGAAGTAGAAGATATTTCATAAGTCAGCGACACCATTAGAAAAAAGTTCTCTTCAAGACGATGCAGTTTCAAAAGTAATTAGCCCTGAACGAAGAGGAAAAGTAAGAGGACTTGGTTTTGGTGCGACTCCTTCAAAAGTAGATGGCCAAAAATATCATCGGGATAAATTCAGTAGATTAGAAAATGAGTTTAATGAATTAAAAGTTTGTGTTAAAAGTATTGTTGACAAGGTTGTTGTGAATGATAACACTGTAAGTTTTTTTTTACTTCGACACATCTTTATTCTTTGTTATGAACCAACTTGTTCAATAGTTAATGTATTTTTCATTCATGTAGCAAACTGCAAACTCAAACCCGATGAGCAAGGCTAACTCAAACTATGGGGTTGAAAGTTCTGACAATCGTGAGAGAGCTGAAACAAGGAGGGAAGAAGTAAATAAAGAAATTCTAAGTTCTCCTATCACTGGGACAAAATGCAAATTGTTGAATTGGGAAACAGGTTTAGAAGTTGTGGCAATTGGCGAGATTGCATCTACAAATCCCAAAGATTTGGTCCATCATGTGGCTATAGGACAAGAGTGCTATAAAGTTTGGGTGCATGAAGTCATTAATTATGGGTTGACTTTATATCGGCCGACCCGTGAATTTTTTTTCCTACATGTGGCTTTATCAAGTACGATCGCGTGGCCTATCAAGTATATCAAATTCGACTAGTAGTTTGTGTCCTTTTGAGGTAAGGTAATATTTACACAATTTTGGTGGAGATTGGCAATTTCACAGGAACTTATCATGTTATTATTGAAGCATAGCTGAAGGCGTGCTATTTTCTGATCTATTTTCTATGTTCCAATTTATTCCTCATATGCATGATTATCTCCTCTTTAATTTTCTGACATGTAAATATTCCTCGTTTGCTGAAATTTCTGCAGTGAGTGCATCAATATTAGCTTCTTCCATATTCAGTCCATTAGCTGCATTGAGGTTCCATTCTAAACTCTAAATCTTCATGCCTCAATCATTGCAGAAAGTAAGCTGAGCACATATCATTTGATTCTACTTTTGCATCTTATGTCACCTTCAAAGTGAACAAAATAACATGTGGGAAATGCATCAATTAATACTTCATGTGCCACCATAGATAATAGGGATGTGCAGCCTCCTTCTTTTTAGTTCAGAACTCTTGAATCTTTTTTAGTTCAGAACTCTTGAATGTATGATACCAAACATAATAGGGATGTGCAGCCACCAATTAATAGAACTCTTGAATCTTTTTTAGTTCAGAACTCTTGAATCTTTTTTAGTTCAGAACTCTTTTTTAGTTTAGAACTCATGAAGGCACCATAGATAATAGGGATGTGCAGCCACCAATTAATACTTTATGTGCCACCATGATCTTACCAACATAGTAACCAGAGTATACAGCCTCTGTTTTAGTTCAGAACTCTTGAATCTTGTTTAGACATGTTCAGATATCATGGACTGATGTACAGACCTGGAAAGTCCTGGGAACAAGAACCTTAATCCATTCTTTTATAAGCAGCCTGTAAGCATATCCCAGTCCAGATTAGTACCCAAGCATAGGCTTAGCCACTGGTGGTTTAGTGCAGGTACATCCATAACCATACTCCCTTTGACTACATAGCAGTAGGCTTGGGAGTATCCCAGGATTTCATGTACTGGGCTATGAGAGGAGGAGGGAAACCAAGTCTCGAGGACAGCAGGCAAGTTGGCTCTGCATATCTGAGATATTACTCTTGAATTGTGTATTGGCCTACATCCTAATGCAGCAGGAGGGAAACCATACTCCCTTACATCCTAATGCAGCAAGTTGGCTCTGCATATCTGAGATATTACTGGGCTATGAGAGAAGGAGGGAAACCATACTCCCTTACCAACACTGTGTATTGGCCTACATCCTAATGCAGCAGCTAACATAAACTCTGTGTATTGGCCAACATCCTAATACAGCAGCTAACATAACACCTGAATTTAGGATTGGACCCATGATGCATTCAGCACAGTTCTGAAGTGTGCACCTAGATACTGCTACATCATGAACCATCTGTGAACAATGATCTATAGGATCTGTACATTGGTGAACCTGATATGTATCCTATGTCAGCCCACTCTTATGCTTGTATCAGTAGGTATCTGGATATAGGGTTAATGAAGAGTGGTAAATAAATATGCTTGTATCAGTAGAATCGCCTACGCCTTGACTACTCGTCCTGGACAGGGCGACACATTTGGGCACCCTCCTAAAGCCCGCCTTAGCCCGTTCAGACCATGAGCGAAAAAGAAAGACATTCCACAGTCTATATATATATATATATATATATATATATATATATATATATATATATATATATATATATATGTGAAAAAAAAAAAAATATATATATATATATATATATATATATATATGTGACTTGGAGACAAACCACATTAATGTCAAGTAGTGAGAAATATAGAATGCAGCTTCAAGCTTCAGGTCATAGGGAACTCATCTCTTTCGTTCTTTTATTATCTCCTTTAATTGGTACTAGAAAATAAGGTTTACGATTCTTAGATCACTTCCAATCGTCTGCAAACTATATTAACCACACATCAATGCTGCTGCTCAAGTATTGTATTTTCCTAGATACAGGTAGAGACATGAACACAGGTGTCATTCTTTTGTACTGTCAAGCAAAGCTAGGTGGGTTGTTAGTGCTTCACAGCACTTCTGACACGGACACAAATAATTCAGGAGTGGGGCTGGGTCTATTTTTGGGTGGATTCTGAATAATTGACCATTTTTTTGTATTTGCTTCATAATTGTCTTTTTATTGCTTTCCTAGTTTAATTAGAATTAGTTTCTTAACACTTAAGTTAGGTCACGAACCATCTATGAACAATGATCTATAGGATCTGTACATTGGTGAACCTGATATGTATCCTATGTCAGCCCACTCTTATGCTTGTATCAGTAGGTATCTGGATATAGGGTTAATGAAGAGTGGTAAATAAATATGCTTGTATCAGTAGGTACATTGGTGTATCTGGATATGTATCCTATGTCAGCCCACTCTTATGCTTTTATAAAATAGAGTTCTGGGTTTCAGTTTCAGACCCTTCCTATGAGTGTTTTATATATTATAAGACAAAAAAGTTAATGAGAATTATGTAGCCTCCATTTCAACATATCAATCAGTTTCTTCCTCAATCTTACAACATCAAGAGATACAGAAAATCATAGATAAAATACATGTAAAAAAAATACAGTAAATGTATTTCCTTCACCAATAAAACTTGTTCATAATTGAGAAGGCTTTGGGAACATATCAATGATGAACTTCTGAGCCGCAGAAAAGCTACCCTTTAGCTTGAATTTACCCCTGTACACCAAAAGTTACAAAAAAAAACACCCTAACTGTTAGGTAACCACCAAAACCGATCGAAAGCAAATTCAAAAAGAAGAAGAAGAAATCTCAATATATATAAGCAATTTGAAAAAACCTGGCAACTGAACTGTAGATATCCGCATATACCAGATGATGAATGAATTATACCAGACATATCCAACATGTTATATTAAGTAATTTTATTATGCATAAATATATGTCAGAAATTAACGAAATGTCTATAGATTGCATAATCAAGATGCTCATATCAACTACCTCTTTTGCTTTTGTGTAGGTTGCAGATATGGGATGAGAGATTGTCAGACAGAGGGCAGGTTATACTGGAGAAGATGGTGGGCAAGTTGTTGTTCAACATTATATTTTGATGTATAAATTTTGGGTTTGGATCATTAGATATTAATGTTTAAGTGAAAGTTTGCTTTTTCGTAATTGCTACATAAATTTTGGATTTAGATCATTAGATATTATTGTCTAAGTGAAAGTTATGCTTTCTCGTATTTGCTGGATAAACTTAGGATTTGGATCATTACATATTATTGTCAAAGTGAAAGTTATTATTTTTCGTAATTGTTGGATCATTTGATATTATTTTTCGTAATTATATCTTGTTGGATCAATGACGTCTTGTTCTTTTGTGTTTTGTTGTCAATGGTAAAATTGATTACTATTAAAGCATGATTTGTTTTTTTTAAAAAAAATTGAAGAGAAATTAAGGCGTGCATAATATGTCCTAATTTATGTGTATTCAGTACTTTTTACGACATACGTTATATGTCATAATATACGTGCATTAAAGAGTAATTGATGTCTAGTTTATACTTTCCACGACATACAAGAAATGTCGTAATTTTTGTGTATACACGGCATCCATTGCATGCCGTACAAACAGTGTATTCACGGCATACATTGAACGCCATAATAACTAGTGACTTTCTACGACGCGGGCGAATACGGCTTTCAATGCGGCATACATTGAACGCCGTAAAAACTTTTTACGGCATACTTTGCACGCCGTAAAAACCAATATTTCTTGTAGCGAACATCTATACATTTGTCACAACTTTGAATATACGAAAATTTTAAAACTTTTAAACAATTGAAAAGTATAACTGGAAATGAAAGAACTGAAATAAAGTGCTGAATTCAAAATTAACAAAACTCCAAAATAGTAAAACTAGAAAACTGGAAACGACTAGCTAAGCGGTCGGCTCGTCGGCCTCAGGTCCTGCGTCCTCCAAGGGGGACTCCGGCAACACCACAGGGTATAAAACCGGGTCATAGTAGCTATTGTACAATAGCTCAGCATCCTCAATGTCACCTAAAAATGTGGTCTCCAGTCAGGAGGGAGCAAGTACGAATATGTATCTCATATTTCAAATAATAATGGAAAAGTGCAGGCTAAACAGTTGAAACAATATTTTCTAGCAATTTAACAATTAAAAACAATATGATTTGAAAGTGTAATCGTCTATGACCGGCTTGGGTTATACAATAGCGTCCTAGCGACGCGATACGGCTTATCCCCGTGTGTAAGAGGGGTAAGCTCGCACAATCATGCAATATAGGGGGTATTGGTCATAAACGTTACACATTTTCCCAATCCCTACAATCAATATCCATCAATATTTGAACCTTATGAGAGGGTTCTATCACGACCCGCACCCTGTATAGGGGCACGAGAAGTGGGTACATCCAGCCTATGCCGCACTGTCGACGGTAGAACGCTATCCTAGGTCAATAATCTAACAATATAAAAGTACATGTACAGTTTATACTCTCCGAATGGAGGTGACAAACAGAATACAATCTCAATCACATCTAGGTAGAAGAATGAAAGATAGATAGATAGACAGTAACTCAAAGAGAACAGTAGAATAGATGAAATAAGTCTAAGTATCTAGGATACATAACATCTAGAATGTCAACTCATAATACAATACGTCTAAGAGTCTATATATCTCAACATCTCAAAATACAACTCAGGCGTGAGACAAAAAGATAATACAGAAAAGACTGTCTAGCTAAGCTAGCCTAGACTACTGGGGCAACATCCTCAGCTGCAGGTGGATCCTGCTGAGGGTCCACAACATAAGTATCATCTAGTCCTGCTCCATAATGGGTAGACACCAGGGCCTTATCCTCATCCTCTGTAATATTTTCAACAGGTCCAGTCAGGACAGGAACGAGCATAATACATCTCACGCAGTGTATAGTATGATAGAAAATATAAAGCATGCAATAGAGTAAAATACAGGAACTGCTGAAGGAAGATACATGTAGTAAAAGAGATAGCTGTAAAGGAAATATCTACTGTATATAGAGAACTGTAAGTGGCTAGTGATGTAGAGTACAAGATAGACATGTGAATGGCTAGAATTTATACATGATTACACTACTGAGTTTGCACATGATTACACTACTTTGGAATTATTCACATGTCCACTTCTACTCTCCCGTTTCCCCAATCAATACACAAGGATCCATTCATGTTACGTTAAGATTCGTGATAAGCCCATAATTGGATGATACGTGAGTGATTCATAAAGATTCATGAAGGCTCGGTGATCATGAGAGTACATGAGTCACTAGCTGATACATGAAGATACATGATAATAGAAGTATGATATACATGATGTAAGTAAAACACACGTGACAAAAGTATTTGATGCTCCCGAGGGCGATAACATCTCATGAAAAGATCCATATAGCACCAATCCGAGATAACAATCGTGTCAGCATCAAGTAAAGTAATCTAGAGCAAGAATATAAATCTTGGCAAATATGAAACGGTCAGAGAATGTACTCGCCTGATAACTGAATGTCTGAAGAGGATATACTGCCTGAAGAGAGGTGTCTGGCTCCTAATCAGAGCAATACAAGTTACAATGTATCCACAATGGTAAAAATAGAGTATACAATGCATACTACATGATTCTAGGTTAATCTGGTCAAGTCAACTCTTGGTCAACTCAACAGTCAAACTAGGTCACAGAAAGTCATACTAGGTCACAGGGAATCAAACTAAGTCAAATAAAGTCAAACAAGGTCAAACAAGTCAAGGTTAGTCAAATCTAGGTTAAAGTCAACTCTTGGTCAACATTCTAGTCAAATTAGTCAAATACTAGTCAACATGATCAATCTGGGTCAAGTCTAGGTCAAACTTAGACCAACTAAGGTTTGGGTCAAACAAAGACTAGTCAACAAGGTAATTAGGTCAATCTTGACTAATGGTCAACTTCTAGTCAACCTCTAAGGCTAACACCAATCATGACACAACTCCTAAGTATACCACTTAATCCCATACATATCTTAATCTACATAGGGCTATCCATATAACCCATGGTCAAACATAATCAATTAGTTAGGGTTTAGTCAACTAGTTAAACTAGTCATTTTAGGTCAATCCTAGTCAATTCTAGGTTAACTAGGTCAAATTTGACCTAAGGTTGACTTTGGTCAACCCTTAGTCAACAAGGGTCAACTAGTAGGTGTTTAGGTCATTAGGTCAATTGGGTTAGCCCCAATGCCATAGGCTAATCACTTAGGCCATAGGCTAGTGACTTAGGTTTCCATATAACCTATATTTAGAAGTCATACATATATCTATATATATATAGATATACACAATCTATCTACTACCTATATATGTATCAATATATGAATACACTATATATAATACCAAAACCCACATATATATATATATATAACACTATACATGATCTAGTAAAGATATATATATATCATATATATATATATACATATATATACTCACAAAACTTATATATAATATATATATATAGGGAGAGAAGTAAAATAGAGAGAGAGTGAAAGAGAGAGAATAGTGAGAGAAAGAGAGAATAGTGAGAGAGAGAATGGGCTGTCACAGGAAAAGGGGGGGTGTGTTCCAGTTTCCTGGAACCAGGAAACAGCACCCACACAACACACACAAATGCACACACACACACCTACATATATACATACATGTATATACACATGTATATACATGTATACACCCTAAAATCCTACCTACACACTCACATACACATATACTACCTATACATACACTGAAAATACACATATACATGTATAAATTATAATAAAAATAGATTTGAAATTCGAATTTAAAAAACTGGGAATATCCCAAATTCTGGAATAATAGCACTATGTATAGGTAAACATGGTAAACCCATGTACACACACAAAACCGAGCTAAGGCTCGAACCTAAAGGTTAGTAATCGTGTCCCCCTATGTGTTCGTGTCGTGTGTGTCACTGGAAGTCCACTACGATACGACACGGCGTGTCAAAGTGTCAAAAAGCACAATCGGGTAAGTTTACAGTGTCACAGCGTCGTGCAGAGATGCACACGCGTGTAGGACACGACACACGTGTCCTCGTGTCTCGTGCTCGTGTCCCTAGGTTCGTCTAGGGTCAGGCTAGGTGTCTAGCAACCTGAGTCGTGTCCACGTGTCGCACAGAGTCGACACGAGACCCGTATCAGTCGAGAAAACATGACTGATACGCGTGTTTGGCACCGCGTCGTACAGCGGTACACGCGCCTCGTGGACACGACACGAGCCACGTGGGGCCTCGTGGCCATGTCCACGTGTAGCCCACGTGTTGGGCTACACACTCGTGTCACCATGAGGTGTCTTCGACTCGTATCCATGCGACACGAAGGCCGTGTCCGTGAAGAAAATGTGCGCGTGCACTGTCAGTGCACGACCAGTGCACGTGTCCTCGTGTCCTCGATAGGACACGAGAGTGTCTCAAACTCGAGGGGGGGCATGACAGAGGTTGCCCCCTCCTCTGTGTCAATTTTCCCGTATCCACGTATCCTACAGTGTCCGCACTAGGTGTCGAGTAGCAGGGGAGGCTGCACAGTCTCGTGCGCGCGTGTCGAAGGGTCGTGTGCTCCACACGTGGCACGTAGAGCCTTGTGCTCGTGTCAGTGGGTAGGTGGGGTGGTTAGGTTCGTGTCTAGGTTTCTGTATCGTGTCCACGACTCGTGTGGACACGACAGGAAGTGTCAACAGTAGGGTCTTACAGTGTGGTTTTAACAGTGTGTTCGTGTCCTGTTTTGGACACGAACACAACTCGAAGTGTGCTCAGATAACTAGGGTTGTGTCCTACATGTCTAGGGCTCCCCAAATATATATTTTGTTTTGAAAAACAATAACTTTTATTCCTAAGTGGCATTTCACCAAACACTACAATTAGAACACAGATACGTGTCCGATACGGACACCAAACCAACCCTAAATCTTACCAAACTTAGCCTACAGTTCCATGGTACCTAGATGCATGCATTTATGAAGAAAAACAGAGTATTAACTAGGTTTGAGGGCATTTACCTATTTGTGCAATTTCAATGGAAAATCAAGAGAAGGGGGTGTCCACTTCTCTTGGTGATGCCCAAGCTCCACAAATCCTTGATAGCAGGCCCTAACTAGTATCCTCTAGTGTAGGGGAGTCCAATGCAAGAAACTAGAGGTGATTTGGATCAAAATTGATCAAGTTATCAAGGTTTGAAGAAAGGGAAATTTTGTAGGATTAAAATTCATGTAAATTTGATCATGAATGAAATGATAGGTTATATAGGAGGGGGGTAGTCCTATGGCCAGCCCAAGAGGTAGGGGGGTGTCCTTGGGTTGCTTCATAGTGAAGGCAAAGACTTCTAGGTAAAGGGTTGAAGATATTTCTAGGTTTCAAGAAATATCTCAAAAGTAAATATCTAGATATTTCAATCCTAAGATATTTACAACATAGAGTAAATACCTACACTTAGTCTTCTAGGTTAATGGCTAACCCCTCGATTAGGCTAAACTAGGTTAGGGACTAACATGACACTAATCAATAATTAAATAATAATAAAAACACGTAATTACATATAATTCCAATAATTCCTAGAAAATTACCAAAATACCCTTTAGGCTAAAAAGCCCTAATTTGATGTTCTAAGCCTATGGCTAGGCTCACATGATCATGGTTAGTCTCTAGGTTATGGAATCTCTAGGGTTTACACTAGGGTTATACCAGTAAAGTCACAAAGTCATAAGTCATGACTTAGAAAATGGTTTTAATTAACTAAAAATCACCAAAGATCATATCATGACTAAAATACCATTAATAAATAATAAAAATAATAAATTTTCAAAAATACCCCAATTTCAGAAAATTGGGTGTTACAAGTCTACCCACCTTAAAATAATTTCGTCCTCGAAATTTAGATGGTCGTACTCCTCCTAGGTCAAACCTCCAACAATCAGGGACGAAGCTACTACCTAGCAACATACAAGGTCAACAAGTATATGGGTAGTATACCTATACTGGGTCAAGACCAAAAAAAAATTGACTGGCAGTTTTAGGTCATAAGGTGTCCTTAATTCAAATCGAAATCAAAAGTAACTCCATGGAGTAAATCAGGATGGAGCCTCGAGTCAGGAAAATCGTACTAAGCAAATGAAGCACACGATGGTATGCCTGAGTGGGACACTAAGGTCATAGGTGTAGAGTGTCATGTCTAGGTCATGTATGCGAAGTCAGTTTTGAGAAAACAACTAGTCTTGTGCTCCTAACTTAAAAGTCACGGTAATGTGCCTACGATGATCACAACTTAGAGTGGGAAAGGTCTATGGCCTAAATTGAACCAAAAATCGTGATGAAATAGTGGTACCAGGGGGACAGGTTAAATGGGACAGTCTGTGGTCTCATCTAGGTACACTAGTCATTCTAGATCAATACTGTCCTATGGTATCAAAACGTACAAGCAATCTAAGGTGTCCTAATTGGGAAGGTAAGGGAACGACAATCATCAAGGCTATAGGGCCGTCTACCATCCTATATGAAAATTGGTTATTAACAAGTAAGTGAGAAATCATTAAAAGTTACTATTCCATAAAGTGGTAAAAGAAAATTGAAAATTTAGGCACAACAATCACAAATAGATTTTAGTCTTGATACGATCTAAGTTGATCAATTTCAGGATAATCGAGATTTGGGCAAGATGGGAGATCAATGAAATCAAGTATGAGCACGAGCATCCAATGATGAAGATCCAGGTCATGATTAAATTTAATTCAACTGGATACGAATACGAGGTTCATAGGCGATAAAAAATAATTCCAAGGAGAATTGTCAAGGCTATTGCGGATAAGATTCTAAGGCAAGTTTAACTATGTTTCCATCCACGTAGATTAATATATGAAAAATCAAACCAAAATACAATAGGTTGATCAGACCATCATGCGTTGGTTCTGATTAGATAATATGTTAGTGGGTGTACACCCAATAAAATATATCATGATCAAGCTCGAAAAGGATAAGCTTGTAAAAAAAAACTTAAGGATAAATTTATAGCATAAGATATAAGTAAGGGTGGAAATGATGAAAGAAGATACATAGTCCAAGATCCTTAACCAATCGGGTCAAGCATTCAAGGTAAGGTACAAGGTAAGTATTCAAGGATTCAAGCAGAACACCATCACATGCCAGGTCGAAAGAATTGAGCCAAGGTGGATCTCTAATTGAAATAAGAATTAATTTAGTATCATGGTAGAGGTTATAGTTTAGCATTTGACCAGAAAATTATATCAAGAAAATAGAGTACAAGGAGACGGGTTTCAGTAGGACATAGAATACCTATATGAAGGTAGACTAGTCTTAGTCTTACATGCGAAGTTTGTTGGGAGGTAACAGCTAGTATTATACTCTGAATATCTAAGTCACGGTAAAGGACGTCCAATGATCTAGAATAGAAAGTGGGAGTTCAAGACGTGATAATTGATGCAAAAATTAAAGAAGATCAAATTAACCCATGGAATAAAATTAATTAGGAATCTAGTAAATAATTTAGGAACACAGTCCTAGGGATAGATAGGCTACTAGATGGATATAGTTAGGGTTCGATAAATCAAAGGTCAAGGTTAGAAGGTCTCAATAAGGTCTTGAATTGAGGAAATGTCGAGTAAGTCAGGTTTGGGATACAATCACATAGATTGGTAGGAGTTGAACAAGATGCAAAAATAGAGGGGACAGTTCATTTTAATGGAAAGCAATTAGCAAGAGGATTAGATGGCAAGAAACAGATGAGAGTTTTCTCATAAATGTGATTGAGTACCTTAAAATAAAAAAAAATTAATCTAACACAAAGAAATTTAAATCAACAACTACAAAAATTTCAAAATCATCTACTAACACCAGGATTCAAAGTTCTACAGTGAATCCTCCAAAATCAAATTCAATCAAGGGAAAAGAAGTTTAAATCGTAATTTCAAATGAGATTCTCAAGGGTCATCCCAGGAATCTCTCAAGATATCCTAACAATGATTGAGTATCCTCACTCACTAAGCTTATTCCTCAAATCCTATCGCAGGCTGTAGTGATACTCTAGTTCGAATATCACTACATAAACTCGACCTGCATGGGCCACCACTAAAAACGTGTCACGACCCGCACCCTGTATAGGGGTACGAGAAGTGGGTACGTCCAGCCTACGCCGCAGTATCGGCGGTAGAACGCTGTCCTAGGTCAATCATCTAACAATATAAAAGTACCTGTATAGTTTATACTCTTCGAATGGAGGTGACAAACAGAATACAATCTCAATCACATCTAGGTAGAAGAATGAAAGATAGATAGATAGACAATAACTCAAAGAGAACAGTAGAATAGATGAAATAAGTCTAAGTGTCTAGGATACATAACATCCAGAATGTCAACTCATAATACAATAAGTCTAAGAGTCTATATATCTCAACATCTCAAAATACAACTCAGACGTGAGACAAAAAGATAATACAGAAAAGACTGTCTAGCTAAGCTAGCCTAGACTACTGGGGCAACATCCTCAGCTGTAGGTGGATCCTGCTGAGGGTCCACAACATAAGTATCATATAGTCCTGCTCCATAATGGGTAGACACCAGGGCCTCATCCTCATCCTCTGTAATATTTTCAACAGGTCCAGTCAGGACAGGAACGAGCACAATACATCTCACGCAGTGCATAGTATGATAGGAAATATAAAGCATACAATAGAGTAAAATACAGGAACTGCTGAAGGAAGATACATGTAGTAAAAGAGATAGCTGTAAAGGAAATATCTACTGTATATAGAGAACTGTAAGTAGCTAGTGATGTAGAGTACAAGATAGGCATGTGAATGGCTAGAATTTATACATGATTACACTACTGAGTTTGTACATGATTACACTACTTTGGAAATATTCACATGTCCACTTCTACTCCCCCGTTTCCCCAATTAATACACAAGGATCCATTCATGTTACGTTAAGATTCGTGATAAGCCCATAATTGGGTGATACGTGAGTGATTCATGAAGATTCATGAAGGCTCGGTGATCATGAGAGTACATGAGTCACTAGCTGATACATGAAGATACATGATAATAGAAGCATGAGATACATGATGTAAGTGAAACACACGTGACAAAAGTATCTGATGCTCCCGAGGGGGATAATATCTCATAAAAAGATCCATATAGTACCAATTCGTGATAACAATCGTGTCAGCATCAAGTAAAGTAATCTAGAGCAAGAATATAAATCCTGGCAAGTATGAAACGGTCAGAGAATGTACTCGCCTGATAACTGAATGTCTGAAGAGGATATACTGCCTGAGGAGAGATGTATGGCTCCTATTCAGAGCAACACAAGTCACAATGTATCCACAATGGTAAAATAGAGTATACAATGCATACTACACGATTCTAGGTCAATCTGGTCAAAAGTTAACTCTTGGTCAACTCAACAGTCAAACTAGGTCACAGGAAGTCATACTAGGTCACAGGGAATCAAACTAAGTCAAATAAAGTCAAACAAGGTCAAACAAGTCAAGGTTAGTCAAATCTAGGTTAAAGTCAACTCTTGGTCAACATTCTAATCAAACTAGTCAAATACTAGTCAACATGATCAATCTGGGTCAAGTCTAGGTCAAACTTAGACCAACTAAGGTTTGGGTCAAACAAAGACTAGTCAACAAGGTAATTAGGTCAATCTTGACTAATGGTCAACTTCTAGTCAACCTCTAAGGCTAACATCAATCATGACACAACTCCTAAGTATACCACTTAACCCCATACATATCTTAATCTACATAGGGCTATCCATATAACCCATGGTCAAACATAATCAATTAGTTAGGATTTAGTCAACGAGTTAAACTAGTCATTTTAGGTCAATCCTAGTCAATTCTAGGTTAACTAGGTCAAATTTGACCTGAGGTTGACTTTGGTCAACCCTTAATCAACAAGGGTCAACTAGTAGGTGTTTAGGTCATTAGGTCAATTGGGTTAGCCCCAATGCCATAGGCTAATCACTTAGGCCATAGGCTAGTGACTTAGGTTTCCATATAACCTATATTTAGAAGTCATACATATATATATATATATATATATATATATATATATATATATATATATATATACACAATCTATCTACTACCTATATATGTATCAATATATGAATACACTATATATAATACCAAAACCCACACATATATATATATATATATATATATATATATATATATATATATATATATATATATATATATATATATATATATATATAACACTATACATGATCTAGTAAAGATATATATATATATATCATATATATATACATATATATACTCACAAAACTTATATATATATATATATATATATATATATATATATATATATATATATATTAAAAATATATATATATATATATATATATATATATAGGGAGAGAAGTAAAATAGAGAGAGAGTGAAAGAGAGAGAATAGTGAGAGAGAGAGAGAATAGTGAGAGAGAGAGAGAGAATGGGCTGTCACAGGAAAAGGGGGGGTGTGTTCCAGTTTCCTGGAACCAGGAAACAGCACCCACACAACACACACAAATGCACACACACACACCTACATATATACATACATGTATATACACATGTATATACATGTATACACCCTAAAATCCCACCTTCACACTCACATACACATATACTACCTATACATACACTGAAAATACACATATACATGTATAAATCATAATAAAAATAGATTTGAAATTCGAATTTGAAAAACTGGGAATATCCCAAATTCTGGAATAATAGTACTGTGCATAGGTAAAAATGGTAAACCCTTGTACACACACAAAACCGAGCTAAGGCTCGAACCTAAAGGTTGGTAATCGTGTCCCCCTATGTGTTCGTGTCGTGTGTGTCACTGGAAGTCCACCACGACACGACACGACGTGTCAAAGTGTCAAAAAGCACAATCGGGTAAGTTTACAGTGTCACAGCGTCGTGCAGAGATGCACACGCGTGTAGGACACGACACACGTATCCTCGTGTCTCGTGCTCGTGTCCCTAGGTTCGTCTAGGGTCAGGCTAGGTGTCTAGCAACCTGAGTCGTGTCCACGTGTCGCACAGAGTCGACACGAGACCCGTATCAGTCGAGAAAACACGACTGATACGCGTGTTTGGCATCGCGTCGTGCAGCGGTGCACGCGCCTCGTGGACACGACACGAGCCACGTGGGGCCTCGTGGTCATGTCCACGTGTAGCCCACGTGTTGGGCTACACACTCGTGTCACCATGAGGTGTCCTCAACTCGTATCCATGCGACACGAAGGCCGTGTCCGTGAAGAAAACGTGCGCGTGCACTGTCAGTGCACGACCAGTGCACGTGTCCTCGTGTCCTCGATAGGACACGAGAGTGTCTCAAACTCGAGGGGGGCATGACAGAGGTTGCCCTCTCCTCTGTGTCAATTTTCCCGTGTCCACGTATCCTACAGTGTCCGTACTAGGTGTCGAGTAGCAGGGGAGGCTGCACAGTCTCGTGCGCACGTGTCGAAGGGTCGTGTGCTCCACACGTGGCACGTAGAGCCTTGTGCTCATGTCAGTGGGTAGGGTGGGTGGTTAGGTTCGTGTCTAGGTTTCTGTATCATGTCCACGACTCGTGTGGACACGACAGGAAGTGTCAACAGTAGGGTCTTACAGTGTGGTTTTAACAGTGTGTTCGTGTCCTGTTTTGGACACGGACACAACTCGAAGTGTGCTCAGACAACTAGGGTTGTGTCCTACATGTCTAGGGCTCCCCAAAAATATATTTTGTTTTGAAAAACAATAACTTTTATTCCTAAGTGGCATTTTATCAAACACTGCAATTAGAACACAGATACGTGTCCGATACGGACACCAAACCAACCCTAAATCTCACCAAACTTAGCCTACAGTTCCATGGTACCTAGATGCATGCATTTATGAAGAAAAACAGAGTATTAACTAGGTTTGAGGGCATTTACCTATTTGTGCAATTTCAATGGAAAATCAAGAGAAGGGGAGGTGTCCACTTCTCTTGGTGATGCCCAAGCTCCACAAATCCTTGATAGCAGGCCCTAACTAGTATCCTCTAGTGTAGGGGAGTCCAATGCAAGAAACTAGAGGTGATTTGGATCAAAATTGATCAAGTTATCAAGGTTTGAAGAAAGGAAAATTTTGTAGGATTAAAATTCATGTAAATTTGATCATGAATGAAATGATAGGTTATATAGGAGGGGGGTAGTCCTATGGCCAGCCCAAGAGGTAGGAGGTGTCCTTGGGTTGCTTCATAGTGAAGGCAAAGACTTCTAGGTAAAGGGTTGAAGATATTTCTAGGTTTCAAGAAATATCTCAAAAGTAAATATCTAGATATTTCAATCCTAAGATATTTACAACATAAAGTAAATACCTACACTTAGTCTTCTAGGTTAATGGCTAACCCCTAGATTAGGCTAAACTAGGTTAGGGACTAACATGACACTAATCAATAATTAAATAATAATAAAAACACATAATTACATATAATTTCTAGAAAATTACCAAAATACCCTTTAGGCTAAAAAGCCCTAATTTGATGTTCTAAGCCTATGGCTAGGCTCACATGATCATGGTTAGTCTCTAGGTTATGGAATCTCTAGGGCTTACACTAGGGTTATACCAGTAAAGTCACAAATCATAAGTCATGACTTAGAAAATGGTTTTAATTAACTAAAAATCACCAAAGATCATATCATGACTAAAATACCATTAATAAATAATAAAAATAATAAATTTTCAAAAATACCCCAATTTCAGAAAACTGGATGTTACAGGTTCCGTGTAGCAATATGGTTTAAACATGCAGCTTGACAATTACTAAATAAAATACAAGAAAACATAACCGTAACTTGTCTCTGTTAATTGACTAGATCGGAAAAGTCGGTACCGAGGAGGATGTCAAGTTCGTTTCCGAGATCCTACAGTTGAGAACCTTGGCTTAGAACCATAATGAAACCATTCTAGGTGTGCTAGTTACAATCTCTAGAAGTAGACCCTAGTCAGGTTTTAAATTATTTAATAATCTACCAAAAATCTAGCGTCGCGACTACGTTCGTTATCTTTTTAATTAAATAAGTCGGTTACTGATTAATTGGGAAAAATAGCAATTACCAGTTAATTTGGTAAAACTTTGTATTTTAAATATATCATATGTATAAAACTATATTTTTTTTTAGTGATAAAACATGGACTTCGTTAACTTACCAATATTTTATTCAAGTTAATTTATCGTAAAAAACCTTATTAATTTTATACAAAATAATTAATATCCAAATTATAATTACGCGTCTAATAACGAAAACCAACTCAGAAAAGAAAGTAAAAATCTAAACTACACAATACAGGGTCACAGCGAAATAAAATAGAACTGGACTTATGCCCTTTACAAATTTTTACATAAACTAATTAATCATCTAGGCGAGCTCTGAGTGCCGCAAACGGTTCAAACAGTAGGCCGAAGCCATGCACCAAAAATACTAACAGCAATACCAGTTCTAAAAATAATTATAAATATAAATATAGTTGTAAAAATGCGTCTCAGACTTGGTCCCAATGTCATGTTGCTGGCTAGCGCCTCAACGTACAGGTACCCTGTAGCGTTTGCGCTTCGCCGAGGCTCATTCGACCGATATGGTCGTCGCCTAACTGGTGATACAAAAATCCATGGAATCCGAAAACCAGCAAATCCAATCTATAAATCATTTTGCAAAAATCGGTTTTCTTTTGAAAATAGGTTTTACTCAAATTTGCTAATTTTATACGAAAATCCCTTTAAAAATATTTTCCCGAAAATTTGGGCAGCATCTCCTCTGTATTTGGGACAACCCAATCCTGGAAAAATACTAACCCAACATCAATGACTGTGCCCAAACCAGGGAACACCAAAAATCCTACCAAAAGTAATTATCCAACCCGAAAACACATCACAATTATATATAGCCCAAACCACAGAATACTCCCGAAATAAATTCGAAAATCCCGAAATAAAGTTCGGGAAACCGAAGGCCACAGAACCAAAACAAAACGAACGAATCATTCTGATATGGGATTCGGAAATTTCGAAACTACCATCGCCTAAACCGAATCCCGTAATGGGATCGGGAACCGTATCATCATCGACACTAAAGTAGGGACACGTGGACACGAGATATACCTTGGGTTGCTCGGCTAGAGATCTCACATGATAATAGAAAAAGATGGACTCGAAAAAGTCCCAAACTCGCAGACAGCAGCGAAAATCGCCGGAACAGCGCTGAACAACGATGTTGGAACAGCGGGGCGCACACGGGTTGAGCGCTCGGCCTGGGCTGGCCGGAGCGGGGTCGGGGCGGCGCTGGAGGGCACGCGCGGATGGTCGGGCGCGGACAGCCGCGGGATCGGCCGTGGAAGCTGCTGGACGACGAGGGGTCGACCGGAGAGGGCCGGGGGCGAGCGGGAGAGGGCGGTGCCGGGTCTAGGGCACGGCGGCGGGGCACGGCCGGGTCGGAGGCGCGCGGAGGCTTCGCTGGATGGGGCGCGGGGCGGAGATGGCGCCGGGTGGAGACGCGGGAGATGGCACCGGAGGGCGCGCGGGCTTGGGCGCCGGTTTGGCCGAGCGAGACTCGGCTTCGGCGCACGGGATCGGTTCTGGAGGTTGGGAGAAAAGGGAATAGCTGAGGGAGTAGGAGAGATAAGCGGGAGATGGGAAATGAGTGCTGGTGGTGCGTTGTTTTAATAAGGAAGAGTGGGAGAAAGTTTGTGTGGAGGAGAGGAGAAGTAGCAGGAGAAAAAGAGGGGATGGGTGGCTTGGTCGTGGGAGACCAAGCCAAAACGTGGGGAGGGATTTTTTTTTATTTATAACAAGTCAAACCATATAAATAGTTTTTAAAAATCTAGTTTTAAATGGAAAAAAAACCAAGGATGGGTTCGGACTGAGTCGGGTTTCGGGAAACCGGGTTCGAACTCGGAGTCGGACTCCGGACACGGGATCGGGACAGAGCCACAAACAAAAACCCAATGATAATTTTGAAAATAATATTTTTCCTAATTTCGACTAATAAATAATAATAATATATAATAATATATAATAATAATAATAATAATATTAATAATAATAATAATAATTATATTTATAATTATAATTATAATTATAGTTATAATTATAATTATAATTATAATTATAATTATAATAATAATAATAATAATAATAAAGCTAAGATTACACTACAAATCCAATAATTAATAAATTCCAAAACTCTGGGTTTCACAACATCCGTGGGACATTTGAGAGAGAGCGCACCAACGATATCAACTTTACGGAAGCAACATTTCAGAGTTTGCGGAAATGACGCAGTTAAAGAATTCAATCGATAGTCTAAGGACGTAAAGTCGTGCTCTGATACCATTATGTCACGCCCCGCTCCCGTAGGAGCGATCATCCTCGCTAAGGCGTGATGCCGTACGAGCCTAGATTGCGCTCGTACAAGGCGGGTTCCATAACGGTCGATTTTAGCGGCTGCGACGGAGTCGTTGCACAAAAGTCCCATGCAGAGACATTGAATAATAGAAGCGGAAATTTGAATCAAAACACAAGTTATTCAAAGAAGCTCTTTATTGATATTGAAACAAAGATTACAAAGGGCGCAAGGCCAAGATTACAAGTCTCTCGAGCTCAGTTTTCTCACATTACAAGTTCACTCTGCTCTTTCTCATCTCTCGATACAATGCTTGAGCCAGCGGAAGCTTCGGAAGGCGACGTCTATACATTATGTCCCGTATAAGTCTTGACTCCATGCGGCCGCACGCTTTGAATCGCCAAGGAACTCCGTGCCTCGACACATCCAAGTGAGCCCCGTGCCACGAGCTTCTACCGTACCTGCACATGAAAACTATGTGGGTGTCAGTACTCAACTGTACTGGTGGAATGAGCTCCTCACCTACCCATACAAAACCAACACATTTAATTTACTTTGTGCAACATAGTCCATTCTTATCAATTGTCTTTCTAGTCTTGTCTTAGGATCAGTTTTATGACAGACGCCTTGGCCTATTCTGTGTCGCTGGACCATTCCGTGCTTGCGTCAACAATGTTAACTCATGCTTTGCCTCTAGACCCTCCTCGTGCCAACAACGTTAACCTATCAAGTCGTGCTTGCCTTACGGCCCAAAATTAGAGACGCAACTACACGATAGACTATATTTCCGTGTGACCATGCTACAAGTCCGTACGGAGGTCGTGCCTCGCCACTCAATCTGACTTAACCATGTCGCCGCCTCGCAGCCCTTGCTATTTTTATCACCAACTGACCCAATCAAGACTTCTGAACTTGTGTTGACCGACTTTTGCCTTGTAGCGGTTCTTGACTTAAACCCCAGACAACTCAGATCCAACACATGCAACTTATATGCCAAGACTTACGACTCGATGCCACACCCCTGTGCCAAGTATGTCGCCTATGTTGAAGCCACATCTTAGGCCCCAAGCATCATGTTCTAACTTGTATACACCTTCGACTCAACTCAATTCCAAAGGCATACCCGTGGATAGCCGCCATTTTGCCGACATCTATATGAACACGGGTCACTGGCAGAACAAGCCATCCTGGACTCATAGCTGGCGTATAGGATGGTCCGGTCAAAGCAAGTAGCGAGCCCCAATGACCGTCCACCGAATACCTGTTGCCTTTACCTGGCACAACTATACCTGTTTTCTCCTAGGTCGGATCGGTCCTGTGGCCCCAGGTTGTCGATCCGAGGAAACCCTTCCTTTTACCTTGTACAAGTTGTCTATGACCATGCAAGACTCGACTCAAACTGGCGTCTCACACAGTCATTCCTCTTCCACTGTTACCATATCTTTCAAACCAATATCAAGACTTCTATCATTTGAGACCCCTCGACGACCCACGGTCGCGAGCATCCTTTCCATGTTACCATATCATTTCATTCAACTCAATGCCTATTCGATAGTCCTTTCTCCAAAACTCATTAAATCAATCGTAGTTCATGCCTTAAACACTAAGTTCGTGCATCGTGCCTCAAATCGACTTCCGATCTACGCGACGCTATCGTCCAAGTCATACTTTATATGACGGGCCTTGAGACCGTAAGACTATGTGGTTATACCCAACCATAGAACTCGTAGGACCGTGCTTGCTACCACTCCGATAGCCTAACATAACTTGCATGTCTTAAACGCAAAACGACTCGACGAGCAAAGGCGGCTTCAAGCCTCGTATTGCGAAAACATACCGCACATGCGTTCGACTTCTGAACAACCAAGTCATTTGGGTGCCTAGACTTATATCATAAGTCGTGCAATACAACTTAACTCATGGGGCAAGCCAAGGCTATGCCAAGCCTTGGACGATAGGACCGTGCATGCTTTATGAAGCATTTATACGGGCGACGCCTACGAATTTGGCTAACTCTTACCTTTGCGACAAATACCAACTTTTTCTTCTCCCAAGTCACGGGACGAAGGACCGAGTGTCATTTTCAAAGCATGTCGTGCACCAACTCTAAGCCGACCGTTGGACCTTTCCATATTCTAACTCAATTCGACCTGTCGGGATTATTCTCTTTAGCTATGTGGATTCGTCTCTTTTATTATCAAGCCTACTTGTGCGAGTTAAAAACATGTGATTTATTATGTGAAGGAAAAGATGAGGCGAGTTCACCGAAACTACCCCACCTGAGCGTGCGATCGCCTCGACCGAGCGATGTCTCCGAGTAGCCGTTGCAAGGCTAAGTCCGAACGCCGTCGGTGTTTCGATTCCACCGATTGACTGAACGGGACAGGGCACTATAGGCGGCAGCCTGTCCAGGGAGGAGGGGGGAGGGGGGTTGAGGGAAGAGGAAGAATAAATTAAGGAAGGGGTATTTTTGTCAAAAAAAACTATATCTAATGGGTTGACCGTCCGTTCTGGAAGGTTTCCGTCCAAAGTAGGAGGACTCTTACATTTTACAAAACTGTGGGATGCACCTTAAAATAAGGTAAATAAAGTGGAGGCCAAGTCAAAAATTTTCTAAAAAAAAAGGAGCACTCTTATATATTTTTAATGCGTAGGCGTTTCTTTTTTATGGATTTACAAGTCTGGGATGCATTATTCTTGGAGAAAATGAGGAGCCAAAGGCTTACAGGTTGTATGACCCACTTTCTAAGACTAATAACAATGAGTAGAGACGTAGTGTTTGAAGAAAATGAGTCATGAGAACCATTTATAGGTGACTAGTAAATGCATGTATAATAATAATAATGTATATTAAGAATATTATTCAATTATAATCATATTTTTTCTAGCTCATGTGATTAAGGTGTGAGGTATTCTTCTTATTTGGTTGAGCTCGATTCCCCATGTGAATATATATAACAATTTTAAACATTTTTCAATATTTGTTTACATAATTTATTTTTTTAAGTAAAATGGACCGTGATATAATGACGGCTTAGACGGCTCACTTTTGAGCCGTTTTGAAGCCTCATTGTATAGTGGAAGATTTGGAATGGGGGTGAGAGTGACGAAGAAGCAAGGATAGAAGATGAAATTGTTGTTTGGAGCTTCGGTTTATTCTATTTCAACCGAATAGAATTAGCCAAAATCGGATAAATCAAAATTTTTAAAAATTCAAAACCAAAACCGAACCGAATTAGCCAAAACCGAAACCGAATCCGAACCCAATAATAAATTCGGTTATTCGGTTATACTATTTATATTGTTTAATGAGCCGGACCAAAACTGAAATCGTGATTAAATTATATTAAAAATTATAAATTTTTATACACATATTTTTTGAGTTTCAAAGTTGTGCACGATGTTGGACTAAGTTGTTAAATTACCAAAGTTGGAATTCAAAACACATATATAATTATTGATTTTAATATATACAAATTTTTAATTACAAAATATACAAAGAATTGAGAATATATACATGATTGTATAATTCTTATTCGATTTTCGGTTTTAAACCCAAATTCAAAACCGAAATCACATAAAAAAATTTAGTATCTTGAAAATCAAAACCAAACTATTTTTTTTTTTTGAAATCGAACCGAATTTCTTATCCGATTCGGTTCGATTTTTGGTCCAAAACCGAATATGCTCATCCCTAGAATGAAATATTAGAAGATAGTCCACTCAAGCAAGAGATAGGAGGCCAGCAGTTTCGACGAGGGACTATGTGAGTGGAGAAGATCTTCTGAGGAAAAGCCATGGACTCAGAGATCGAAGCAAACGACACATGGGAGCTGACAGACTTCCCCATTGGAGGAAGGAAGAATGGAGTAGAATAGATTTACAAAACAAAATTAAATGAATATGGCATATGGAGGACCGGTAGAAAGTGATACACTCAACAATATGTTATTGTCGGGGCACAATTTTTTCGATGGAAAACTGAGGATTCGTAACAATAGTAAAAACAATCGTTATTTACGTAACACTTCACAGAAGGTACGTAACAGAAATTCCTTTAATGTAACACTTCACAGAAGGTGCACAAACTTCTACCAACGCATACACTTCACCGAAGGTGCGCTAATAGAATTCTGATAAACGAAGACGGTGACAGATGAAAGATGGAAAAACTCCTGCTAGGGTGAATGATCAACGTTGCTCAAAGCTTTATTTGTCCCACACGAATAGCTTCCAGGAACCAGCAAGTTCGTCGGAGAACTTGGAACACTCTTGCTCTTCTGACTCCTCGGATGAACACGAACTCCCGTACAAAACTCAACCCTGGTACAATACCTCTCTTCTCTATAACAGCTTCTAAGCACTTGTAAACTTTATGTCTACTACTTGTGTATTAGTTTCTAACTGTGAGAGAGAAGGAGGAGACCTTATATAGGCCCCTGCAACAACTGTCCAGTTAGCACAATATTAGGGACGTGGTAATAACCACCCCGAACATGGAGCGACCACTCAGAACATGCAATGACACGTTCTGCCGCAAGTTGTGCCACTCGTGTAACCAGTGTGATTTGCACTTTACGCACACAGCCATTTTACGCAACCTGCGCACACTACGCACTCTATGCACGTTGCGTACGCTGCGTACGCTGCGCACTCTACGCACGCTGCTCACACTGTGCGCACTGGGCTGCGTACTGGACTGCGTAACTGGGCCAGCGTAACTGGGCTCGCGTAACGGGTCGCGTAATATGGTTGCACAAGTGGCTCGCACAACGAGCGCAACTTAAGCGCACTATGCACCTAGCGACGATGCTGACATGCTAAGTACAAAGTGCGCCAACAAAATGCCACATTACGCCTCATGAGCCCTTGAGCCTGAGTCCGAGCCCGAGCCCGAGTTCGAGTCCGAGTTGCTAAGCCCCTACGGGGCTTAGCTCCTATGGAAATAAATTTTCCAAGAGCAAAAAGCATGAATGCTTTTATTGTTGATTTAGCCTTTTTCCCATTAGAAAAATAACCCCACATGGCACACCCATGTGCACCTCCACACCATCTCTAGAATAGGAAAGCTAATATATAGAGATATATTTGTTTTGGCCTAGCCGATGTGGGACTAAAGTTCTAAACAAAAGAGGCCAAAACCAAACAATCCCCCACATATCTCTATATATATGGGTATAAGTGTTCCCCATAGTAACTGTCCATCATGCATTAGGAGAAATGTCGCTGACGACTTGAATCTTCCCGCATGGGTCAAACAACAGACTATAATACAAGAATGGATTAAGCCTTGAATTCTGCATCATAGCTGAAATTATTTCCACTTACATAATGTAGTTACATGTGCTTCTGGCTACACATTAAAGGCTCCGTGCCAGCCTGGTTTCAGTGTATAATTTTGGGCGTCTACAAGTTTACCTCAAGAGACGGCCTGATATCTCTTTGTCCATACACTATTGGTGAATTCATTATAAAGAGACATGACATGAAGCGCTTTGCGCTTCCCTTACGGTGCTACGCCGCTATGACATGGCTTAAAGTCGAGGCCTTACCTCGTACCGAAAACCTCATCATAGTGTCGTACTACTGTAGCATGAGGCAACCACCTCTTTGTAGTGCCAAACTACCCAGTATGAAGCCTTAGGCTCCCTTGCGGTGTTACGTCGCAATGACATGGCTTGCAAGGCCGAGGCTTTATCCCTAACCGGATACCTCATCGTGGTGTCGTGCCACTGTAACATGAGGAACTCCTCTTCTTTGTAGTGCTGACTACACCCCTCTTTATTTTTAACACACAACATTAAGCTAACTGCCTATTTGCGGTGCTACGTCGCTGTGACTTGGCCTGCAAAGCCGAGGCTTTATCCTATTCCTGGGCAGTACCCCATATATAGGAACCTCATTGTGGAGTCACCCCACTGTAGCATGGAGTTTCACTCCTTGTAGTGCTATTCTACCGTGCTTCCTGTAAAGCACACCAGACATTCACTATGCTTGAGAACTCAATTAGGCATTTAAGCGCTATTCTATTCGTTGCGCAAGTGGCTCGCGCAAGGAGCGCAACTTAAGCGCACTATGCGCCTAGCGACGATGCTGACGTGCTAAATGCAAAGTGCGCTAATAAAATGCCACATTACGCCTCATGAGCCCTTGAGCCCGAGCCCGAGTACGAGTCTGAGTCGCTAAGCCCCTACCGGGCTTAGCTCCTATGGAAATAAATTTCCCAAGAGCAAAAAGCATGAATGCTTTTATTGTTGATTTAGCCTTTTTCCCATTAGAAAAATAACCCCACATGGCACACCCATGTGCACCTCCACACCACATGTGCATCTCTAGAATAGGAAAGCTAATATATAGAGATACATTTGTTTTGGCCTAGCCGATGTGGGACTAAAGTTCTAAACAAAATAGGCCAAAACCCAACAATCCCCCACATATCTCTATATATATGGGTATAAGTGTTCCCCACAGTAACTGTCCATCAAGCATTAGGAGAGATGTCGCTGACGACTTGAATCTTCCCGCATGGCTCAAACAACAGACTATAATACAAGAATGGACTAAGCCTTAAATTCTGCATCATAGCTGAAATTCTTCCCACTTACTGTCACCCCCATTTTTCATATTTCCCGTATTTCGTATTTATACTCGTATCTGGATTTTTGGCATGTTTTTATATTTCTCAACTTGTGAAATTTCGGTATTCTCGTATTTTGGGTTTTGACATGGCTCGGTTTTAATTGGTTTGGGTTGGTTTGGTTTGGTTTAATGTGTATTGGAACACCTTAGCCTATGCTCCACCCTCAACACACCACATCCCACCCTCATTAAAAACTCTACCAACACTCTCTCTCTTCATTACTTCCTCCATTAATTTCTTCTTCTTCTTCCTCCACCCAACTCTCCACACCCATAGGCAAGTGCAACTTGCTTCTACAAGAGAGCCCATTTTATTGTTCCATTAGCTTCTCCTCATATTTCTAAGACACATTAGAACTTTTCATCTTCTATTTTGAGGCTTAAGTTCTTGTAGATCTAGAATTTAGTTATGTTCGGATTTTGGTGGTTTTGATCTATCAAACTTCTTTGTTTTCAAGTTTTGATGGTTCCATGTGGTGGGAAATTTTCTTCTACCCAATTTTGACCTTTGAAAAGTTGGATTTGGACTTGTTTTGACCAAGTTATGAACTTTTCAAGCTTTGGGTTTAACCATGGAGTTCTTGCTGGTTTGGAGAAGACAGTGAGCAGTGTGCCGAGCTTTTTAGCTTACGCCACTGAGCTGCGCGTGCTTTTTAGCGCAGCGTACGCAGACTTGGGTACGCTTCCTGTTGGAGGCGTGTCTCTTGCGTACGCAGACTTGGGTACGCTTCCTGTTGGAAGCGTATGTCTTGCGTACGCAGACTTGAGCGTGCCCTGGCCTGAGCGTACGCAGACTTGAGCGTGCCCTGGCCTGAGCGTACGCAGACTTGAGCGTGCCCTTGCCGGAGCGTACGCAGACTCGAGCGTGCCCTGGCCTGAGCATACGCAGACTTGAGCGTGCCCTGGCCGGAGCGTACGCAGACTCGAGCGTGCCCTGGCCTGAGCGTACGCAGACTTGAGCGTGCCCTGGCCGGAGCGTACGCAGACTTGAGCGTGCCCTGGCCTGAGCGTAAGCAGACTTGAGCGTGCCCTGGCCGGAGCGTACGCAGACTTAAGCGTGTCCTGGCCTGAGCGTACGCAGACTTGAGCGTGCCCTGGCTTGAGCGTACGCATGTCCTGAGCGTACGCTGTCTTGAGCGTACGTATGACCCTTGCGTACGCTGTCCTAAGCGTACGCTACCCCTTGCTCCTCCCCTTGGGTGCCTTATGTCCCCATATTCCCCTTTTATGAATTTGCAGCCATTTTATATCCTTACGCCTTTGATGTAAACTTGACATGAACCCGATATGATCATGACAGTATTTATGAATGTTAATCGGAACAAGGCTTACTGATGGAATTGCATGATTAATGACCCACCGTGGTGCACTCTTGACAAGTAATTTGACATGATAATTCTTGATGGTGGTCCGTCGTGACGCACCCTTGCCTTGATAAGTAATCTTGATAAGTAATATGACATGATGGTGACCCGTCGTGGTGCACCCTTGACAAGTAATCTTGACAAGTAATCTTGACACGATAACCTTGATACGCTGTTGCGACGGCTAACTTGACATGCTAAGTGAATTCTTGACACCGTAGGTGATTGTATTGAATGTGCTTGTGTAAGCAACCAGTCTTGTCTCGCATCATGTCTAGGACATGTATCCCTGGTTACCAAGGTCAGGGATTCATACCGAATCTGACTAGGTTAATGACTAGATTGATCAAGTAGAGCATATAGAGAGGTATTCCGGCTACAAGCAATCCCGTTATCTGGGCGCCTTCCTTGATGGACTTGTAGCCTGCCGACGAGTATGGCACATTTCCAGCTCACTGTTATGTGGGGCACTACATGAAACGATTACTATGCATACTGTCATGTGTTGCATCCAAGTCACCTTACAAGGCATGATAACTCTAAGCTTGAACCTTGCGTCTGGATAACCTGGATAATCTGCAGGGCTTGTGGCCGTAGGCGTACCTCATTGCATCTTGCTAGTAACTAAGCTTGTGATAACCCTAGTTAGTTAAGTATCAAGCCGTACTCTTTGCTTGGCCGTGAATGATGGATGGAGTCCTATCTTGTCTAGTCTTGTCCAGATCCGATACATGGATATCTCCGGACATGCTTGTTTATACTTTACTTTATCGATAATTGGTTCGAGGCTAAGTTCTGTTCAGGTGAAGGGTTACAACCCCGGTCCTTATTTGGTTTACGGGTTGTAACTTGGTTACCGGAATAGTCCTTTAGTTATCTTATCGTTTATCATCATGTTTTCTTTAACTCATGTCTTATGTTATTTCATCTATAATTTATGTGCTGACATGCTGGTTTTAGTTCTTAAGTGAAGCCTCCTTTGTGGCACTTGCTCTTTCTGGGGTCTGAACCAGCTGGTTTTGTATGGCCAGATTTCGGAGCAGCTACCGAGGATCTCCCAACCTTCCTGCCAGATGGTGAACACTAGAAGGAATCCCGGCAACGAGTGGATTTTATTTTGCTCTCCCACTCCCTTGTAAAAATATTCTTTTGAGGCGTTTAGCCGCCGAGCAAGTGTTAGCTCGTTTGCAACTTTATTTACTGGCTGCTTACGGGCTGTAGCATGATTGACAAATCCTAGGGTTGATCATGTATGACTTAAACTCTTGCTAGTCTTCGTATTTTGTATGACTAGCTTCATGATCATCTGAATATGTAATGTATGGGACGCCTTACCTTGTATGTCTGATGATCTACCATCTTGTTATATCTACTTGTTGCTTGAGATTGAGACACTAGGCTTGTTATTGACCTTAAGAGACTGATGGCTTGTAGTAAACCCTCATGCATCTAGACAGCCGTGACCGTATTGCGATATGAGATTCACTTCAATGTACGTAGCTGGCTGTGTCTGTCCTCCGCTCTCCAGTATTCTGGTTCTGGGGCGTGACACGGTTTAAGTGGTGGCCCATGCTGGTCTTGTAGATCAAGATGTGTGAGGGTTTTACCGGATAGATGTCTCAATCAGCACTCGCCTTTGATCTCTACTCGTGCCTTCTGATCTTTCAGAATCCTTGACCTGATCACATGTTTATATCCTCGATCTATCATGGTCCTTTCTTATTGTTCCCTATGTCGTTTCCTTCAGCGGCATTGTTCCTGGTCCTACCGATCAGCAAGGCGGAGCACCTCCAGTGGACCAGCAGCAACCTGGAGACCAAGTCCAGCACTCTAGAGTGGCCTCCCGAGTCATGCATTCCGGGGACTCATAGCCCCCAGTTCAGCCAGTCCAGCCTGCAGAGCCTGACGATGGCACCTTGGTGGGTCTCATCAGGACATTGCTTGCATCTCAAGATCGTTGGGGCGATGCCCTGCACCAGGCAGTACAGGATGCCATGGGCCGTGTTGGTTATCAAGGGAACAATGCGGCTAGCAGTTTCAAGCGCCTCAACCCTCCCTTCTTTGATGGAAGTGAAGACACTATTGCAGCCGATGCGTGGCTCCAGGACATTGAGATTATCTTAGATGCAGCCAAGACTCCAGAAGGAGAGAAGGTAGCTGTGGTACGTCTACAGTTATTGGACCTAGCCCGCACCTTGTGGGCGATGATAGCAGTTGGTTTGGCAACGCCTGTTCCGTGGGCGGTATTCAGTACAAGTTTCAGATCAAGTACTTCGATGCTGTGGCTCGGCACGACTTACAGACGAAATTCACCAATCTCAGGCAGATGAGCAGGACGGTCGATGGATATGCGGCCGAGTTTTCAAGACTGAGTCGGTTTGCTCCCACTTTGGTGGCAACCGAGTTTGATCGAGCGCAGCGGTTCCAGCAGGGACTCCACCTAGAGATCATTCTAGCAGTTGAGCAGTTTGAGCATCAGACCTTTAATGCTGTTTTGCAGGCGGCTAAGAGGCATGAGTATACCTCGCAGAGAATTGTAAACAGAACTGGAGGACGGAAGCGGTCCCATGGTCAGATGATCCAGTCTTCAGCCCCAGCCCCGGCAGCTAGGGCCTTGACCATTGGGGCTCCGAGGAGGGCAGCATCAGTTACGTCGGTTCAGCATTCGACTCCGACGTATCCTCAGCAGCAGAAGAGGAGGCAGTCTTCCACAATGGGCTGCACTCACTATGGGAAGCCAGGACATCTAGTGTCAGAATGTCGCCGAGCACAAGGATTGTGTTTGGCTTGTGGGGCACCGGATCACATGATAGGGTCCTGCCCATAGAGAGCCGGTTCATCCTCATCGGCCCAGACTAGTCCCTCAGTGAGGGGACCAGCACCAGTGCAGCAGCAGCAGTATCAGCCTCCGAGACCATTGCCGCCTCAGGCTCAGGCATTCCAGCAGCAGCAACCGCAGCAGTATGCCCAGGTCCAAGCTCAGGTTCAGAACCGCCAGAGAGGTTTCCAGCAGAGGGGACCAGCACCCAGAGGGCACGGTCAAGCGATGGCTTTGACCGTAGAGGAGGAGTTGGCATCAGGTGAGGTGGTGGCAGGTACCATTCTCGTCAACTCTTTTCCTGCATCAGTATTATTTGATTCAGGTGCATCACATTCATTTATATCTGCACGATTCGCGACACGGATAGGACTGGAGTCCGAGTCATTATCAGTAAGGCTCAATATACTTACTGGTAATGGACTTGTGGGTGTAGATAGGGTGTTTTCCTCGTGTCGAATCGTAGTCAGCGGTAGAGAGTTTCCCGCTAGGTTGATAGAGTTTTCGATGGCCGATTATGATGTGGTCCTAGGAATGGATTGGTTGAGGGACCAGTATGCTAGTATAGATTGCCATGTCGGCAAGATTATTTTTAGTGTTCCCGGTGAGCCAAAGTTTTCATTTTCTCGAGGCGGAGTAGAACCTTCTTTCCCAGCATTGCGGATGGCCGTAGCAGCAGCAGTTCAGTTTCCCAGAGTTGTAGAAGAGTTTCCTGACGTATTTCCCGAAGAGCTTCCAGGCATGCCCCCAGAGAGAGAGATAGAATTCACAATCGATTTGATTCCAGGGACGGCACCAGTGTCAGAGAGAGTCTATAGGATGGCACCATCAGAGTTGGAGGTCCTGTACAAGATGATTGAAGAACTTAGAACCAAGGGATTCATTCATGCTAGCAGATCACCTTGGGGAGCTCCGATGCTTCTTGTGAAGAAGAAGGATGGTACGTCAAGATTATGTGTTGATTATCGTACCTTGAACTCTGTAACCATTAAGAACAGATATCCTTTACCAAGGATAGATGATTTATTTGATCAGCTTAGGGGAGCGGCATTATTCTCGAAGATTGACTTGCGGTCAGGGTACCATCAGATCAGAGTCAGAGAGCAGGACATCCCGAAGACAGCATTCAGATCTAGGTATGGACATTGGGAGTTCCTTGTTATGCCATTTGGAGCGACCAATGCACCGGCCGTATTCATGGACCTCATGAATCGTATCTTCATGCCCTATTTGGACCAGTTCGTGATAGTGTTCATAGACGACATCTTAGTCTATAGCAAGAACGAGGTAGAGCATGAGCAGCATCTTCGTGTAGTTCTTCAGATTCTCAGGGAGCACCAGTTGTACGCGAAGTTCAGTAAGTACGAGTTTTGGTTGGATCGTATCTCGTACTTAGGTCATATCATCACCAGAGGTGGAGTGGAAGTTGATCCCCAGAAGATAGTGGCTATAGAGACATGGCCAGTACCTAGCACCGTTGCAGAAGTTCGGAGTTTCCTCGGATTGACCGGCTATTACCGACGCTTTGTGTCAGACTTTGCTCGGATTTCAGCACCACCGACGCAGTTGACCCGTAAGGATGTGCAGTTTGCTTGGACAACAGAGTGTCAGAGTTCATTTGAGAAGTTGAAGCAGAGATTGATGACGGCCCCCATTCTCACTCTTCCCGACGGGACGGGAGGATTTTCAGTTTATTGCGATGCATCCGGCAAGGGATTAGGATGTGTCTTGATGCAGCATGGTAAGGTAGTCGCTTATGCGTCACGTCAACTTCGTGACCATGAGAGGAATTATCCAACCCATGACCTGGAGTTAGCAGTCGTAGTTTTTGCATTAAAACTTTAGAGACATTATTTGTATGGAGATCGGGTGGAGATTTTCACCGACCACAAGAGTCTGAAGTATGTGTTTACCCAGAAGGATCTTAATATGCGACAGAGGAGATGGCTAGAGCTACTTGTGGATTATGACATCAACTTACAGTATCATCCTGGGAAGGCCAACGTGGTAGCAGATGCATTGAGCAGGAGAGCCGGAGTTTCTTTTCTAATGGCGCAGCCAGAGTTGTTAGCAGATCTTCAGAAGATGGGTATTGATGTTGTTCTTCCTTCCAGTGTGGCATTGATGGCCAGTATGCAAGTTCAGTCCAGCATAGTTGAGAGGATCAAGTTAGCTCAGTCCACGGACTCTAAGCTTCAGCGGCTTAGGACAGAATGTGTGGCAGGACAGAGACCAGAGTTATGCATTCATGAAGATGGTACACTCCGACATGGGAGGCGTCTTTGTGTACCCAGTGGTGATATCAGACAGGAGATCATGGCAGAAGCCCACAGTTCTCAGTATTCCATTCACCCCGGCGGTACGAAGATGTATCGTGATATTCGGCAGCATTTTTGGTGGAATGGCATGAAGAGGGAGATAGCCCGGTTTGTCTCTCGTTGTTTAGTTTGTCAACAAGTTAAGGCCGAACATCAGAGACCAGCTGGACTTCTTCAACCTTTACCGATCCCGGAATGGAAATTGGAGCACATTACCATGGATTTTGTAACTGGATTACCTAGATCCCCAGCTGGGAGGGATGCCATCTGGGTTATAGTTGATCGTCTCACGAAGGTAGCTCATTTTCTTCCTTTCAGAATCGGTCAGTCGACGGATCAGCTTGCAGAGATGTACCTCAGGCAGATAGTCAGATTACATGGAGTGCCAGTCAGTATTGTGTCCGACAGAGATTCAAGATTTACCTCGCACTTTTGGTGGAGTCTTCAAGAGAGTTTGGGGACTCGTCTCAAGTTCAGTTCAGCCTACCATCCGCAGACAGATGGTCAGTCAGAACGCACGATCCAGACTCTTGAAGACATGCTACGGTCATGTACACTCGACTTCGGTGGTTCGTGGGAAGATCACCTGCATCTCGTAGAGTTCTCGTACAATAACAGTTTTCAGGCT
Source organism: Iris pallida (assembly GCA_029216955.1). Classification (NCBI taxonomy): domain Eukaryota; kingdom Viridiplantae; phylum Streptophyta; class Magnoliopsida; order Asparagales; family Iridaceae; genus Iris; species Iris pallida. The sequence goes on from JANAVB010041619.1 coordinate 11,204,598, forward strand.
AGTATCCAGATGGCACCTTTCGAGGCCTTGTACGGCAGGAAGTGCAGATCTACTTTAGCTTGGGACGATATCGGTGAGAGGCAAATGCTTGGACCAGAGATGGTGACGCGGACTATTGAGGTGGTCAGACAAGTCCGAGATCATCTTCGAGTTGCCCAAGATCGCCAGCGTCATTGGGCCGATTCTCATCGGCGTCCCCTTGAATTTTCTGTCGGCGACCACGTATTCCTTAGGATCTCGCCTACCCGTGGCATCATTCGATTCGGCGTACGGGAAAAGCTCAGTCCTAGGTATATATGGCCGTTTGATATTCTAGAGCGAGTAGGTGATGTATCCTATCGTCTCGCACTTCCGCCGTCGTTACGTGAGGTACATGATGTCTTTCATATATCCCAATTACGACAGTATATCCCGGATCCGAATCATGTCCTTGATCATTCGGAATTGGTTGTTGGTACCAACCTTTCGTATGAGGAGAGACCCGTATCCATATTGGACCGGAGGGAGAAGATACTCAAGAACAAGACTATCAAGTTAGTCCGTGTTGCTTGGGGTCATCACTCTTTGGGTGAGTCAACATGGGAGCGTGAGGATGATATCCGATCGCGATATCCCGACCTGTTTGACTCGTAAGGTATAATGTCTTCTTATGCCTTATGCTTAAGTTCCTTGCTTGCATGAATGATTGCTTGATTGACTACTAGTTCTGTATTGTCTGCAATTGATATAGCTTGCTCGACATCTCTAGCCTCTTGATTAAATTCCGAGGACGAAATTCTTTTAAGGTGGGTAGAGTTGTCACCCTCATTTTTCGTATTTCCCGTATTTCGTATTTATACTCGTATCTGGATTTTTGGCATATTTTTATTTTTTTCAACTTGTAGAATTTCGATATTCTCGTATTTTGGGTTTTGACATGGCTCGGTTTTAATTGGTTTGGGTTGGTTTGGTTTGGTTTAATGTGTATTGGAACACCTTAGCCTATGCTCCACCCTCAACACACCACAACCCACCCTCATTAAAAACTCTACCAACACTATCTCTCTTCATTACTTCCTCCATTAATTTCTTCTTCTTCCTCCTCCACCCAACTCTCCACATCCATAGGCAAGTGCAACTTGCTTCTACAAGAGAGCCCATTTTATTGTTCCATTAGCTTCTCCTCATGTTTCTAAGACACATTAGAACTTGTCATTTTCCATTTTGAGGCTTAAGTTCTTGTAGATCTAGAATTTAGTTATGTTCGGATTTTGGTGGTTTTGATCTATCAAATTTCTTTGTTTTCAAGTTTTGATGGTTCCATGTGGTGGGAAATTTTCTTCTACCCAATTTTGACCTTTGAAAAGTTGGATTTGGACTTGTTTTGACCAAGTTATGAACTTTTGAAGCTTTGGGTTTAACCATGGAGTTCTTGCTGGTTTGGAGAAGACAGTGAGCAGTGTGCCGAGCTTTTTAGCTTACGCCACTGAGCTGCGTGCGCTCTTTAGCACAGCGTACGCAGACTTGGGTACGCTTCCTGTTGGAGGCGTGTCTCTTGCGTACGCAGACTTGGGTACGCTTCCTGTTGGAAGCGTATGTCTTGCGTACGCAGACTTGAGCGTGCCCTGGCCTGAGCGTACACAGACTTGAGCGTGCCCTGGCCGAAGCGTACGGAGACTTGAGCGTGCCCTGGCCTGAGCGTACGCAGACTTGAGCGTGCCCTGGCCGGAGCGTACGCAGACTTGAGCGTGCCCTGGCCTGAGCGTACGCAGACTTGAACGTGCCCTGGCTTGAGCGTACGCATGTCCTGAGCGTACGCTGTCTTGAGCGTACGCATGACCCTTGCGTACGCTGTCCTGAGCGTACGCTACCCCTTGCTCCCCCCCCCCCTTGGGTGCCTTATGTTCCCATATTCCCTTTTTATGAATTTGCAGCCATTTTATATCCTTACGCCTTTGATGTAAACTTGACATGAACCCGATATGATCATGACAGTATTTATGAATGTTAATCGGAACAAGGCTTACTGATGGAATTGTATGATTAGTGACCCGCCGTGGTGCACTCTTGACAAGTAATTTGACATGATAATTCTTGATGGTGGTCCGTCGTGACGCACCCTTGCCTTGATAAGTAATCTTGATAAGTAACATGACATGATGGTGACCCATCGTGGTGCACCCTTGACAAGTAATCTTGACAAGTAATCTTGACACGATAACCTTGATACGCTGTTGTGACGGCTAACTTGACATGCTAAGTGAATTCTTGACACCGTGGGTGATTGTATTGAATGTGCTTGTGTAAGCAACCAGTCTTGTCTCGCATCATGTCTAGGACATGTATCCCTGGTTACCACGGTCAGGGATTCATATCGAATCTGACTAGGTTAATGACTAGATTGATCAAGTAGAGCATATAGAGAGGTATTCCGGCTACAAGCAATCCTGTTATCTGGGCGCCTTCCTTGATGGACTTGTAGCCTGCCGACGAGTAGGGCACATTTCCAGCTCACTGTTATGTGGGGCACTACATGAAACAATTACTATGCACACTGTCATGTGTTGCATCCAAGTCACCTTACAAGGCATGATAACTCTAAGCTTGAACCTTGCGTCTGGATAACCTGGATAGTCTGTAGGGCTTGTGGCCGTAGGCGTACCTCATTGCATCTTGCTAGTAACTAAGCTTGTGATAACCCTAGTTAGTTAAGTATCAAGCCGTACTCTTTGCTTGGCCGTGAATGATGGATGGAGTCCTATCTTATCTAGTCTTGCCCAGATCCGGTACATGGATATCTCCGGACATGCTTGTTTATGCTTTACTTTATCGATAATTGGTTCGAGGCTAAGTTCTGTTCAGGTGAAGGGTTACAACCCCGGTCCTTGTTTGGTTTACGGGTTGTAACTTGGTTACCGGAATAGTCCTTTAGTTATCTTATTGTTTATCATCATGTTTTCTTTAACTCATGTCTTATGTTATTTCATCTATGATTTATGTGCTGACATGCTGGTTTTAGTTCTTAAATGAAGCCTCCTTTGTGGCACTTGCTCTTTCTGGGGTCTGACCCAGCTGGTTTTGTATGGCCAGATTTCGGAGCAGCTACCGAGGATCTCCCAACCTTTCTGCCAGATGGTGAACACTAGAAGGAATCCCGGCAACGAGTGAGTTTTATTTTGCTCTCCCACTCCCTTGTAAAAATATTCTTTTAAGGCGTTTAGCCGCCGAGCAAGTGTTAGCTCATTTGCAACTTTATTTACTGTCTGCTTACGGGCTGTAGCATGATTGACAAATCCTAGGGTTGATCATGTATGACTTAAACTCTTGCTAGTCTTCGTATTTTTTATGACTAGCTTCATGATCATCTGAATATGTAATGTATGGGACGTCTTACCTTGTATGTCTGATGATCTACCATCTTGTTATATCTACTTGTTGCTTGAGATTGAGACACTAGGCTTGTTATTGACCTTAAGAGACTGATGGCTTGTAGTAAACCCTCATGCATCTAGACAGCCGTGACCGTATTGCGATGTGAGATTCACTTCAATGTACGTAGCTGGCTGTGTCTGTCCCCCGCTCTCCAGTATTCTGGCTCTGGGGCGTGACACTTACATAATGTAGTTACATGTGCTTCTGGCTACACATTAAAGGCCCTGTGCCAGCCTGGTTTCATTGTATAATTTTGGGCATCTACAAGTTTACCCTCAAGAGATGGCCTGATATCTCTTTGTCCATACACTATAGGTGAGTTCATTATAAAGAGACATGGCATGAAGCGCTTTGCGCTTCCCTTGCGGTGCTACGCCGCTATGACATGGCTTAAAGCCGAGGCCTTACCCCGTACCAGAAACCTCATCGTAGTGTCATACTACTGTAGCATGAGGCAACCGCCTCTTTGTAGTGCCAAACTACCCAGCATGAAGCCTTAGGCTCCCTTGCGGTGTTACGTCGCAACGACATGGCTTGCAAGGCCGAGGCTTTATCCCTAACCGGATACCTCATCGTGGTGTCGTGCCACTGTAACATGAGGAACTCCTCCTCTTTGTAGTGCTGACTATACCCCTCTTTATTTTTAACATACAGCATTAGGCTAACTGTCTATTTGCGGTGCTACGCCGTTGTGACTTGGCCTGCAAAGCCGAGGCTTTATCCTATTCCTGGGCAGCACCCCACATATAGGAACCTCATTGTGGAGTCACCCCACTGTAGCATGGAGTTTCACTCCTTGTAGTGCTATTCTACCGTGCTTCCTGTAAAGCATATCAGACATTCACTATGCCTGAGAACTCATTAAGGCATTTAAGCCAGCCTTCCCACAGGAACCGTTTTCTGCAGAAAACAATAGTAGACAACAGTGGTTATAGGTCTGTAACCTCTCCATGCCCAATAGAACATGTACCCACCGTTCCTGATATTCTTTCATTTAATGGTCCTCCCTTGAACCAAAAGCTAGATGCCTAGTAGATAAATCCTTGAACTAATAGCATAAAACTTTATGGTAGGAATACAATAACTAATATCAAAATACCTTCAAGCCCATTTTACATGCTGAGTCATCGACCAGCTGGCGCTTGAGGCCCTTGGTGAACGGATCCGCCATGTTTTTCTGACTCCAAACATCAATCACTGCAATTACACCTCTCTTAATAAGATCGTGTACTGCCCTGTGCTTTAACCGCATAGTCCTCTTCTTTCCGTTGAAGAGGTCATTTGATGCCACCGCCGCAGTCGCCTGGTTATCGCAGTATATCGGTATTGCCGGTATTTGTGCCCCAACCACTGGAAGATCATACATGAGCTCCCGAAGCCATTCTGCTTCCTCGGCTGCGGTGTCAAGTGCAAAGAACTCAGATTCTATGGATGACCGCGAGAGCATTGTCTGCTTCTTCGACTTCCATGATATAGCAGCTCCACCCATTGTGAAAATATATCCACCTGTGGACCTCTCGCTCTCCAAATCTGAGCACCAGCTGGCATCACTGAAGCCTTCTACTACCTGCGGATCTCCGCTGTAGTATAGTGCATATGTCTGAGTCTTCTTGAGATATCTCATAACCCGTTTCACAGCCTTCCAGTGTTCAACACCAGGGTTGCTCGTGAAACGACTCAGTATTCCCACGACGAAAGCTATGTCAGGCCTTGTGGCAGTAGTAGCATACATCAAACTCCCGATTACGCTTGCATACTCCAGCTGCCTGACGCTTTTCCCTGAATTAGACTTCAGCTTCAGATCACACCTGTACGGCGTATCGATCTCTAGAAGATCCCGATACCCATAATGAGTGATCATTTTCTCAATATAATGAGACTGTGACAGCGCTAGTCCAGTGTCTGTCCGGATGATCTTGATCCCTAATATCACATCAGCTTTCCCCAAGTCCTTCATACTGAACTTGCTCGAGATGAACCTTTTTTTCTCCGTGACACAGCTCATATCCGTACCTAGGATAAGCATGTCGTCCACATACAAACAAACGATCACACCTCTTCCATCAGCGAACTTCGTGTAAACACACTTGTCCGTCTCGCTGACCATGTAGCCATTTGACCTTATAACCTTGTCAAATTTCTCATGCCACATCTTGGGAGCCTGTTTAAGACCGTACAAAGATTTCACCAACTTGCAAACTTTGTCTTCAAGACCCTTGACGACAAATCCGTCTGGTTGTTGCATGTATATCTCTTCGGTCAGCTCGCCATTTAGGAAAGCCGTTTTCACATCCATCTGATGTATCACCATCTTATGTATTACTGCAAGAGCAATCAACATCCTGATGGTGGTCATCCGGGCAACTGGAGTATACGTGTCAAAATAGTCAATTTTCTGCTTCTGAGAAAACCCCTTGGCTACCAACCTAGCCTTGAACTTGTCAATAGTTCTGTCTGCTTTCATCTTCTTCTTGAAGATCCATTTGCATCCGATGGGTTTCGCTCCTTCAGGAAGATCAACCAACACCCAAGTGTTATTTAAGGTGATAGAATCAATTTCATTGTCAATCGCCTCCTTCCAGAAAACTGCATCTCTGGTCTTCATCGCCTCATCATAGGTAAGCGGATCTGCTTCCACATGATAGGTGACAAAGTCACTTCCGAAGTCCTTCGGCCTCCTCACACGCTTAGCTGACGGCTCAGCTTATTCTGGTTCAATCGATGTTTCAACAACATCTTCTTGGACCAGATCTTCATTGAAGACTTCAGTTTGCTGCGCACCCTCATTGTTCTTCGGTATATCCGCAAGAACAATATTCTTGTGCCTTGCAAATTTGTCTTCAAAATATTCTGCGTCGCGAGAGTCAATGATATGATTTGACTCAATATCAAGAAATCTCTGAGCATCACTCTTCTCGGCATACCCCAAGAAGATTGTCTTAGTAGTCCTTGTCCCAAGCTTTGAATCTTCAGATCTGGAAGCTTGACATATGCCAGACACCCCCACACTCGAATGACATTCAAGTTAGGTCTGACCTTGAACCAAAGTTCATGAGGAGTAACGTCTGAAGTTGCATGAGGCACTCTATTTAGAATAAAAGTGGCCGTCAATGCAGCTTCACCCCTGTAGCACTTAAGAAGGCCAGCAGTCAACAACATTGAGTTAATCATTTCTGTTAACGTTATATTCTTCCTCTCTGCTACTCCGTTTGATTGAGGAGAGTATGGAGCCGTAGTCTCATTGACAATTCCATGTTCTTTGCAGAACGATGCAAATTCATGAGACCTGTACTCCCCACCTCGATCACTTTTTATTCTTTTGAGTTGTTGTCCAGTCTGCCGCTCAGCTTCGGCTCTGAACTCCTTGAACTTCTCGAATGCTTCGTCTTTTGCCTTCAGCAAGTACACGAATGCATACTTTGAGAAGTCATCGATGAAGGTTATGAAATACTTCATCCCGGCCTTTGTAGAGAACTGTTTGAAGTCACAGATATCTGAGTGTACTAACTCCAAAAGATCTGTACTTCGATTAACCCGAGGAAAGGGTTTCCTTGTGATCTTAGTTTGAGCACAAACTTCACATTTCTCTACCTTACCCCCACATTTGGAGATAAGTCCTAGACTGGACATTCTGTTTATTCGTTTACAATGAACATGTCCTAGCCTATTATGCCACAACTCAAGAGTATAAGCAGAAGGAGTGACTTCATTAATTACATTAATTACATTGAACTGATTTATAAGCTGAATTTTGAACATTCCTTCGGTATAAAAAGCTTTCTCGAAATATGTTCCCCTGATAGACATCGCCATCTGGCCAGCATTGATATCCATCCTGAGGCCTGCGTTGCAGAGTAGGCCTCCTGAGATCAGGTTCTTGGCGATAGCAGGTACGTGCATCACGCCTTGAAGCGTCAGAGACTTCCTCGAAGTCAGCTTCAACACTACCGTCCCGATCCCGAGCACTTCAGCTTGTGCTTGGTTCGCCACCATAACCACATCAGAAGTAGGGGTGTAGGTGGTAAACCACTACTTGCTGGAGCAAACATGGCAGGTGGCTCCAGTGTCTACCTACCAGTCAGCATCAGTTCCTACCACATCAACCTGAGCAATCATAGCAACAACATCAGTGATCATAGTTACCTTACTAGGCTCTCCTTACTCGATTGCTTGGTTTTTGCTTTGCACTCATTCTTAAAGTGACCCTTCTTGCCACACTTTAAGCAAGGCATTTAAGACTTTGGCTTCTTTTTCTTGAAAGAAGTTCCCTTGACTTTTAGATTGTCAGGGTCCTTCTTCTTGCTGTGGGAAGCCGCCTGCTTTTCCCTTGGTTCCTTGGTATGAACCATATTGGCGTTAGCCAATTGCTTGGACAGTGAGATCGGGACGCCTTCAGTTGAGCCCGCATCTGGTCCTCAACATAGATTTCCTAACAGGAGATCTTCAAGGGTGACCTCCAGCTTCTTCCTATGCATGTTTGCATAGAACTTGCTCCACCCAGCGGGGAGCTTTGAGACAATCCCTCCAACAACAAACTTATCGGGGAGGGGCATCGCCTCGTCTTCCAGCTTCTGTCGCAGTTTCAGGAACTCCTTTACCTGCGGCAGCATAGACTTTTCGTCCTCAAAGAACCACTTGTGATATCTTTCAACCACAAAGATTTTACTGCGGTTCTTGTCTTTTTTGTAGAGTTTTTCTAAAGACTCCCATATGTCTCTAGCGATAGTCTTCTTAGAATAGGATTCTGCAAGGGAATCTTCCATAGCATTCAGGATAAGCAACCTGCAAATACTATTTTCCCTTCTCCATTTTGCTTGAAGTTTAGTAGCCGCGGTGATTGCGGCAGCAGACCCAACATCTGGAACAGTAGGTTCTTCCTCCAGAAGCACATGATCTACGTCTTTGAGTTGAAGGGTGAGATATACCTTCCTTTTCCAAACTTGGTAATGTTCTCCATCAAACTTTTCTAACTTACAAAAGTCAGAATTGAAGAGTGAAACATTAACGTTTTCCATCGTAGCAATAAAGCTTTGAGATTGTTATTGTCGGGGCACAATTTTTTCGATGGAAAACTGAGAATTCGTAACAATTGTAAAAACAATCGTTATTTACGTAACACTTCACAGAAGGTACGTAACAGAAATTTCTTTAATACAACACTTCACAGAAGGTGCACAGACCTCTACCAACGCATACACTTCACCGAAGGTGCGCTAATAGAATTCTGATAAACGAAGACGGTGACAGGCGAAAGATGGAAAAACTCCTGCTGGGGTGAATGATCACCGTTGCTCAAAGCTTTATTCGTCCCACACGAATAGCTTCCAGGAAGCAGCAAGTTCGTCGGAGAACTTGAAACACTCTTGCTCTTCTGACTCCTTGGATGAACACGAACTCCCGTGCAAAACTCAACGCTGGTACAATACCTCTCTTCTCTATAACAGCTTCTAAGCAATTGTAAACTTTCTGTCTACTACTTGTGTATTAGTTTCTAACTGTGAGAGAGAAGGAGAAGACCTTATATAGGCCCCTGCAACAACTGTCTGGTTAGCACAATATTAGGGACGTGGTAATAACCACCCCGAACATGGAGCAACCGCTCAGAACATGCAATGACACGTTCTGCCGCAAGTTGTGCCACTCGCGTAACCAGCGTGATTTGCACTTTACGCACACAGCCATTTTACGCAACCTGCGCACGCTACGCACTCTACGCACACTGCGTAAGCTGCGCACGCTGGGCTCGCGCTGACGTGCAAAGTGCGCCAACAAAACGTCACATTACGCCTCATGAGCCCTTGAGCCCGAGTCTGAGTCGCTAAGACCCTACGGGGCTTAGCTCCTATGGAAATAAATTTTCCAAGAGCAAAAAATATGAATGCTTTTATTGTTGATTTAGCTTTTTTTCCATTAGAAAAATAACCCCACATGGCACATCCATGTGCACCTCCACACCACATGTGCATCTCTAGAATAAGAAAGCTAATATATAGAGATACATTTGTTTTGGCCTAGCCGATGTGGGACTAAAGTTCTAAACAAAAGAGGCCAAAATCCAACACAATATGGGGTGCTCGATTAGATACAATTTGTTTTGTGATTGCACTTGAAACTCAGAGGGAATGGGCAATCCATCAGCTAGACGTGAACATGGTGAATTAAATGAAGAAGTCGTTGTGAAACATTATGAATAGAACAGTGATGAGCACAAAGCGTACAACCTTAAGAAGGCTTCATATACATAAATCAAATATAAATTTGTTTATCTTTTAATTATAATTTGTTATGCATATATGTGATGCATATATGTGAATAAAAGAGAGCGTTTTGGATTATGCTAAAGACAATGGAGGAAGTTGGTTTCAGAATTTTTATTTTCCATAAGCAATTTAGGAGCAGAATTGAATATATATATATATATATATATATATATATATATATATATATATATATATATATATATATATATGACCTCTAGCCTAGTGGTTAAGAGAGATGCATACGGTCCAAGTGGACGGAGTTCGAGCCCCAGTGGAGAGGCGAGTTCGCCACAATTACCCATTACTTCCAATCTGATCCAACTCTAGCAGGTGTTGGGTTGGGACTGGGTTTGAAATTTGGTTACTAGCTAGATCGCTCGGCCCATCCAACACCATGATTATTTACATAATACATTCGTTAACTTACAAATTTATGGGAGATTATATAAAATTTATAAACCGATAAAAAAAAAATCATAACCAACTATAATGTTGTTGGTAAATATTGCACACAAAATCATTTGGCTAACAAAAATATTATTTTATCCGGAGTTTGTGACCGCAAATTTGATCATCAGCCGACATGATAGCCAACTGTTGCTTCCCCCAGTGTGGCATGGATTGTGAACGGAGCTTGTATGCAAACAAGCTTACCTTAGGTAGAAGTCCTTCCTTATTCCCGACCTTGGACCATGAGTATACATACTATCAGCACAGCAGCATTAGACTCGTCAAACGAACCGAAGGGGTCCCATCACAATATCTCCAGTCCTGGGCCTCTTGGCCACTAAAACAAATGTGACCAATTGTTCAGAAATGAGTGCTTATCTTCTACTATATAATGCGGCTTCAAAACGGCTCAAAAATAAGTCTATCTAAGTTCTATGTATATCATCATTTAATTTTAAAAAATTATAATTTTAAACTCTCTCCTTGCCTTCCGAATAATTTAATACTCTTTTTTTTTCTTCCGCATAACCGAATACCCTCCCTTTTATTCACATATTTCCATAACAAATTATAATTAAATTTAAATTAAATATCTATAAATCTTTATATATATATATATATATATATATATATATATATATATATATATATATATATATATATAAACAAACAAACAAATCTTAATTTAAATTTAAATTTAAATATTTAAATATTTAAATATTTAAATTAAATTTTGACAAGATTAGAAAAAAGAAAAATTATTTTACGTGCTTTTACTAGTTATGTATAATAATGATAGGTGCTCGTGCATTCTAACTGAAATAGTACCTAACAATTAGAGCATCATTAGTAAGGCCCATCCCATTTTCTAGATTCTAGATTTAGAATGTTGGAGCTCATTTTGTAGAATAATAAGTCTCATTCCTAGTCCCAATTTCTACAATTTCGGTCCCAACCCATCCATGGGTGCTAAGGGTTGGGCCTCCCAATTTCTAGATTCTAGATTGTAGAAACTCGTTTTGTAGAATAGTAAATTCCAATTTGGAGCCCAACCTTCTAGATTCTAAACTTTATATTATTTTTTTCCTACATTAATTTTTGACCATACAATTTTTGGGACCGGAGCTCACTTTATCATTTCCTACTATTCTTATACAAACCCAACCCATTCTACATTTACCTTTTTTAGAAAATTTTGGGCTCCAAATTGTATTGGAGAGTCCCAACTACTAATGATGCTCTTACAATACAGAAAGCTCTGTTGGAATAAAAACACTTCAGTTTCCTACAAATTTGTCAAGCTTGCCCAGTTAAAGAGAAGCAGCAAACTGTAAAATCAATTCCATGAAAAATAAAATAAAAAATTTACTCACTCCCATATAATATTATTGTCATTTCATGTACTAGCATCATCACTTGGTAACCTCCATATTATGCTCAACTTGTGCTGCCACTCAATAAGAAGACTATCTATGCCATGTCTATCTATGCCATGTGAAGCTTAATCACAATGCTGCCAGTCCCAACTATACTCAAAAATGCTTTTCAATTATTTGAACAGAGAATTGCTCGTAGAGCAATGTACTCTAGAGAAATTGTTATAAGAGGAAAGAAGTTTGCAAATTTGCAAATATAGCACCAAAACGTCCATAAAAAGGGCATTTTTTTTACTGTACTCCTAAGTCAGCTCCTTAACCGTTTTACAGTTCCAATAACCTACCATTAAACTATCTAATATAATCTCTTAGCTAAAAAATGCCCATAAAAATGACGTTTTCTGACTTGTTTAAAATTATTCCACTACTAACTACCGTATAATCTATCTAATTTAACCTCCTATCTATTCAATCTAATATAACATGCTCACATACGCCCATAAAAAGGGCGTTTCTTAGACAAACGCCTTTTAAAATGGCGTTTTGTTTCTTTCAGTGTAATTTTGTTATAATATATGCTCTACATAAAATTTCAAACAATTTTGTGGCTGTATATGCAATTTTCTGTTATTTGAAGTTTCCTATATCCAGCTATTGAGGGTACTACCTAGTAACATGTCACCCTTCCAGATTCCCATACTATTTCTTGGGAGGAGTAGAAGAAAAAGTAATCCTGTATTACAGATCACAACGAGTGAGGACCAGAAACAGCAGGAGATCTTCTATGTCTGAGTAAAGAAACTTCAAATTTAGCAGAAGAATCATAGACTGGAGTATCCTACTCTATCCCCACTGTTAACTAAACAGCTCCACAAAATCTGACCAACCTTACAACCTTAGGGCAGCCACAATTTTGACACACAGGGATAAACCCAATCATTATGCTTTGTGCGCGGCTATAAGATTAAGTTTAATTGTGATGCTTTTACAACCTGCCAATGATTTTGGAACCTCCAAATGCTACCTACACTCCGAATTTAGTATTAACCAACAAAGATATCAATTTTAGTGAAAAATTGTTTGATATCAACAAGAAGCAAATGAAATAGTGGTGTCATCCCCTAAGGTCTGAGTAGTGAGAAATCAGAATATAGACATTTGCAAGTTCATGATCTGAATCCAAGCCAAACCACCATTTTCAAGTTCATGTCCCTCTTGTCTTCAAAACCATGACCTCTCTGTCCCTATCAAAGTCCTAAAACATTTGCCCAAACTTTGGTGACAAGGCTTTCACATCGAAATCTATGTTTTAAGGCAATAATGAAAATTCTTACTAAACCCTAAATTTAGCAGATCAAAGAGCAAATATATTTTTACTAATTAGACTTTAACTCACAAAAAGAATTGAAACCACAACACATTATATTGGATACATCCTTTTTAAGATTATCCTTAACTGAAACTGAAACATCACCTGTATTGTGTCTGAAACATCACCTGTATTGTGTGAAGTTTACGTTTTTAGTCAAAAATTATGTGATTTTCATACAATTATTGTGACCGTCCAACAAAGATTGTACTATATATATATATATATATATATATATATATATATATATATATATATATATATATAATTCACCCACTTAACATATAAAGTTTTTCATCTGATAAATTGAATCGTAACAACTAATATTGAGATATTGAGTAATCTGTAATTTTGAGATGTTGGAAGAAATTGATCAGAATTAGTTCTTAAATTTAATATTTTTATTATATATTAAAATATTAAACTAATTTTATGGGAATTTTGAAGAATAGATTAAAGTATTTTTTTTTAAGAGATTAAAGAATTTTCTTATATGGTTAATATGAAATATTAATTCTGAAACCAAATTCAGAATGTCAGTAAATTACATAACTTAAATAAATGGTGTAAATTTTCTAATTTCCGATAGAATGTCAATTAGAACGTATGCAAATATATTTTTGAGGATAGAATGTCAATTAGAACTGCGAAGAAATGGGGAAGAGTGAGATCTTTATAGAGAGAGAATCTATACATTGTAATTCATATGTTATTAGAAAGAACAAGATAATACAAGATTGTATTTCAAAAACAATATAAATTTATAAAAAAAATTAATAATATAAGCTATAAATGACTAAAAATTATTGAAAAAGAATCAATAATTTTATTTTTCGTATGGGATGAATATGAAACTCGCCTTATAAAAGGCCACGTCAGTCAACAAAATGACCCAAAAACCCCAAAAAAAAAGTATTGTGTTCGTGTCATACAAGTTTAATGGGAAGCAAAAGATAATACAATATTGTATTTCAAAAGCAATATAAATTCATAAAAAGAATCAATACTCTGAGCTATAATGACTACTAGTTTATTGAATTAGAATCAATAAAAAGGCAAGACACTGAAAATATATTGCCTACAATTTTATTGTTGTATATAATGAATATGAAACCCAACTTATACCAGGCCATGCAACAAAAAGACCAAAAGAAAGTGTTGTGACCATGTCGTGTCATACGCAACATAAATCATGAAAAATACAGTAGGACATGCCAAAATCAATGTTGTGTTTGTGAAGTTGTGTTCATAGTGTTCAATGTAGTTGTTCTACTAAAATATTTGTCACTATTTAAAAAAGAAACAGATCAATAGAATTCATAGTGTTCAATCTAGTTGTTCTACTAAAATATTTGTCACTATTTAAAAAAGAAACAGATCAATAGAATACATAGTTGCAGGGTATGAAGATGGAAGTGGTTTTTCTGGTTTTTCTCAAGCAATAACTTGGTCAAGTTACGGGTGTTAACTACCACCACCAACAGTAGAAAGTTGGAGCTAGACACTCACACCACATCTCTCTAAAACAGTGACCAAACAACTACAACAAAATTTCACAAGTGTTAAAATAGTTTAGAGGGGAATTCTTGGTTTTATGTTATGTTAATGTGATTTCTGAGCTTACGGGAGAATTCTTGGTTTTATGTCTCAGTGACTTTTGAGCCAAATATATAGGCTGCTTTGCTAATTGCCCTTAAATATGTTCATTTATAGTTCAAGGCACATCAAGTAATTACTTTGTAAACCCCTCATTTTTTGGTGATTCAACACAAAGGAACACATAAGATACATCAAGTAATTACTTTGTAAACCTCTCATTGTTTGGGCATTCAACAGAAAGGAACACATAACATAATCAAGAAATGCAAATAGACTAGCATACAAAAGCATCATACGAATAGCAAGATAGAGAGACTAATTACAGGGAGTTCATTTAATTCAAATGTAGTGCTGCATGCTCTTATTTCATTATCCATTACCTATAGATCCATACCAGTAATGGAATCCAAGAAAGATACCAACACCAAATAAGCACCGACTAACAAACCCCAATTAAAGACTTCATATCTTCCCTTATTCCTATCATAGCAAACATAAACACCACTTACACAAATTCCAATATATAAGTAACACTAGAAATAGTTTCATTATCACCACCACATAATAGTTTTCACGACTCACCTCCATCAAAATTTCAGGATCCTCTGTTCTGCTTCGCCTCTTCAGAAACCACCGTCTGATACTGCGCCTGCATTGCCGGAGGTGGTGTCGCCTGCGTGTAGTACATCTGCTGGTGCACCGGCTCTGTTGCTGAAGCGGCAGCAACTGCATTCGCATACTCGTACCCGTAGTTCACCACAGGTGCAGCTTGGGATGGATGGTGGTGATGCATCACATGATACCCCATCACATTATACAATTGGCCCTGATCAGCCGCCGTCCCTGCCCCCACATGGACCATTTGAGCCTGTGGGGCCATCGTCCGGTAAATAGTCGTCTTGATTTCGGTGTTAGGGGGCAATTTTGACAGGGGCACGCCGGTGACTGGTGGTGGCTGTGGGTTCTGGCGGACAGGGAGGTAGTAAGCAGGTTGATCAAATTGCTGAGCTTGATGCACCGGGTGTGGGACTTGATAGTAGGGGACTTGGACATAGTGGGCATTTGTGTGGATGAACTGCAGTTGTTGTTGCTGCTGCTGCTGGTGAAATTGGTGCATTTGTTCTTGTGCCGAAATTGTTGGTGGAACATATCCTGATTCGGCCACAAGCTGCATCCTCCGATAAGCCGGATCCTGAACCGGGATCTCCCTCCTCGGGTCCACGATCGGGTTCCCGACGGCCACAGCCGTTGATTGATAATAAATGGGTCTGCACAACGAACAACAATTATAGATTTAAGTTATAACTACGAGAAGACAAACGACGCATGCAATGCAATATGAAGGGAATATGAAGGGAGGATAGTTCACATCTGAGTACCTATCGGATATCAGACCTTCCGGCGGTTTCTGAACTGGCGAATCGGCTGAGAGAGGCGGTCTCCGGGCGTCGGGTTTGTCCTCATCCACCCCGAAAACCCCAGGTCTCGGGTTATCCTTCGGGGTCGAGGCCGCAGAGTTAGGCAAAGATACTGGCTGCGGCAGCAGAGCCGAATCCTTCTGAGCCTCGTCCGCCGCCATAGCCAGATTGAAATGGTCGGGCACACGGGGGGCGGGCAGATTCGACAGCGCGGGAGCGGAGGAGGTGGAATCGATAGAGGACGTGGTGGTCTCCATCATAGGTGAATCAGGGACGTCCTGCCGGGCCAGCTTCCCAGAGGAATCCAGACGCGGGATCGCCACCTGGTGGCGCTGCTGGTCCGGATCCGGGTGGTGCTGTGCGCCGCCGGGTCCGACATCCTCCAGGCCAAGCAAGCAGTTGACGGAGGCGGAGTCGATTATGGCTCCGTTGAGGGCGTCGACGAACCAGGTTTCGGATTTGGAGTCGTCGAGGAGGGATCCGATGGAGGAGGGGGCGGACTCGGCCTTGGAAGGGAAGAGGAAGAGCCTGAGCCGCTTGGTGGTGGTGGTAGGTCCCATCGTGTTGTTGGCGGTGGGGTTGGCGGAGATGCGGTCGTACTCTTCGATCATGTTGTCGAGATCGTCGTCGGTGGTGACGGAGATGAGGGAGTCTAGGTCCTCGTTGGGGAGCTGATACTTGAGGGAGAAGGGGCGGCCGCCGAGGAGGGTGCGGGAGAGCCTGGAGGAGATGTCGGAGAGGGAGGAGTTTCGGTCGACCACGACGATGCGGGTGTCGCCGCCGAGGTAGCAGAGGGACTTGTCGGTGGGGCGGGGGACGATACGTCCGCCGTAGCTGCACATTAGCCGGAGCTTCGGGGAGGACGAAGAATAGGGGGGCTCGTCCCAGGAATCGCCGCCGCGGGAACGGGGGGAGGAATCGACGGAGTCCGGGTACGTCGACGAGCCTCCGCCGCCGGTTCCGGCGGAGATGGCCGGATCCATGGTCAGAAGAAAAAAGAAGGTACGTTTTTTCTCTCTATATATGTAGAGAGAGAGAGGTTTTATTTCTGGATCTTTACTAGGTCACGATGTGGGAGATGAATTTTAAGATAATTGGAGAACATGGGGGATGATAAGCATTTTGGTAAAATTAGAAATACTTTATTGGGTTTGCAAATCACACGTATTTTAAAAATAATAATAATTCTGATTGGAATATTTAAAAAAAAAAATCTGAGAAAAAAAATATATTATTTTAAAATTAGAAAAATAGTATTTTGAATAGGTTTGATATATTATTTTAAAAAAATAGAAAAAATTAATTAGAATACTTCTTGACTGAATGCACAAACTAAAAAACTGCTATAAAAATTACTAAGGATAACACACAAAATGGCAGGAATTATCAATAGCAAAAGCTTTATCAATTTTTAAGTGATTATATTCTCCTAATCAATATTCTTTCACTTTTTAACTGAATATATTTTTTTAATCAAAATTATATTCTTCTACTCAGTTAAAAAGTACAATATTCTTTCAATTTTTCCATGTCAAATCATTATTTTGATTATCTAGGGCTATTAAAATTTTGACATCCTTAAATTTTAACAATATTGTGCATATCATGACTACCAAAATTTGAGTAGTTATTCGTTGGCACAAACAAAAATATTTCGATTATGAACCGATGTTATTAATATAGTTCTGAAACTTAAAAAATAGTTCAAAATACGACTATCTACTATAAATTAGGGTTATTTAGTAATAAGGTCTCGCATATATGTGGATTACGATTTGGTTCTCGAAATGACCAACATTAGAGTTTGGGTCTCGAAAACACTGTTAATGTAGGCTAACGAACAGTGATTTCGAGACCCAAATTCTAATATTTATCATTTTCGAGATCCAAATCCTAATTTTCATGTGTGTGTGTGTGTGTGACCTCTAGCCTAGTGGTTAACAGAGATGCATGCGGCCCGAGTTGTCAGGAGATCGATTCCCAGTGGAAATGTTCGCTATAATTACCTTCTTTCAATATATATATATATATATATATATATATATATATATATATATATATATATATATATATATATGCAAATGACCTCTAGCCTAGTGGTTAAGAGAGATGCATGCGACCCGAGTGGTCAGGAGATCGATTCCCGGTGGGAGCGTATATATATATATATATATATATATATATATATATATATATATATATATATATATATATATATATATATATATATATATATTTTAATATATATTATATATATATATATATATATATATATATATATATATATATATATATATATATATATATATATATATATGCAAATGACCTCTAGCCTAGTGGTTAAGAGAGATGCATGCGACCCGAGTGGTCAGGAGATCGATTCCCGGTGGGAGCGTTCGCCTACCTTCTTTCAAAAAAAAAAAAAATATATATATATATATATATATATATATGTGTGTGTGTGTGTGTGTGTGTGTGTGTACCTAAAAATTAATGTTTAGTGGTTTGGGAAGATGAATAACCCCAAAATATGTCATTTTTACTTAAAGTTGTAATGTCCCCTAATATTTTTTTAAAATATTTTAGGTATTAAAATATGATCATCATTAATTTTAAGATTTTTATAATGTCATGTGACAAAAAAAAAATTCTGCATGTATCAAAGAACCAAAAATATTGTATCATTTATTTTTATATTATTCATGTCAGTTGTCATGACCGAAACCACTTACAATAGTATATATTGTTGGAATTTTTTCAATATTCTTCGATTAAAAATCTGCAAACAAAATAAAATATGTAAATGTTATCGGCCTCTGGGGAAGTCGCGCACGTAGCACTGTCCTAAGAGTTAGTCTGGGTCTATGTGCAGACTGAATCCGAACGCCCTAGTGGTAAAATTCCCGCTCTACTGGAATCTTCTTGCCACACATGACGAAGAGAGAGTGACCACCGACTTAGCTCTGCCCAGAGCAAAAAAAGGAGGACGAAGTGTTTTAGAGAGTGGAGAGTACGAGATTTTTGAAGAGAGTTTTTGTCAAAAAATTTCTGTGTAATTAGAAGGAGGAGAAGGGAGCTTAATATATAGGCTGTTCCCAACGTTTGCAACAGCTAGGAGAATTGAAACAAATTAATTAGCCAATTAAGGGCGAACGTTACGAACGTTTACAGCACACAAAAAACACATGGTTCATTGAACCTGGACCGAGTTTAGAATCCAAACGTTACAGAAACTAATGAATAGTAACTATCAAATTTGAATGAGGAGCAAAAAGATTTTTAGGGTCTCAACCCGAATCTGAAAAAGAAATCGAATCGGCATTCGACGCCCGCAGATGTGGGCACGTACCCGCACCCGTTACGTGCGCCAAACCAAACAGGGCCGAGCCAGGCCGGGCGACGGCGGCGGCGCGCGCGTGTGGCACATAGGGCACCCTTACCAGGCTTTAATGAAACAATAGAAAGTATAGCAATATATGAATAGTAGATACATCCCACCTAGCCGATGTGGGACTAAAGAGTGGGATATTTGAGCTTTTGCTCAGCTGTGTTGATACAGCATATACAACAATCCCCCCCAAAAGGTCAAATCTCAAAGTAATAGCGTGAAGGAAAGATGTCACGACCCGCATCCGCTTTTCGGACGCGAGCTCGTGCGCAAGCCAGCTACGCATCAAGCGGACTCCAGCCCGACTCGAATACGTAAACACTGTCAAGTCTATGGTATACTACCAAATCATGGCAAAACAAATCTATATCTCAATCCGCAATAAGAGTATAAAACATAGATGAACACTATGGGTCGTGGTCTGCAGCCCACTAGCATATATGTCCGATAAGACTCAAAGAATATAACAAGAGTCTTTAAAGTGAATCAATAAACAGGATATCTCATGATAAGGAATGTGAAACACGAAAGGATAACAATGTAATATCACTGACAAATACCTGAAGCATGCATCACGATCATCTACTTTTCCGCTCTGCTAACTAATCTTCGTGCAATCGCTAAACCTGAAGAGATCATCAGGTCCTCAGGGGACATAGCAAGATACATAAAAACATGCCTATCTAGCAGTTTAATCATGCATAAAGAACAAACAAGATATAAATAGGGAAACGAGTCATAAGCATGGCAAGTGACATCTGTCTAAAGACTGCTAACATGTGACTATAGACCAGTAACAGCTATCCGGTGACTATAACTAGCAAGTAGAACCTGACAAGATGACTGCTAACAAGTGGTTAACACCAATGACTACTGACAAGAGACTATGAACTAGAATACAAGAACAACTACACGTAACTGAACTGCTGGATGAACAAGTGAACACGAGATCAATGGAATAACAAACCCTCGTCCCGAGTGGACTCGCAGGTTTGAACTAATCACTAACCCTCGTCCAGGGTGGACTCTGTAGTGCCCCGCTCCACGAAGATACTAGATAGACAGAAAGATCGGATTGCTGGCCCTGCAACAGAAGACGATTGATCTGGGTGAGTGGACGAAGTCTCATTTGCTGATTCGCTTACGCCTTAAGAATCTGAGTTTTTGATTGAATGCTTTGTTAATAACAAGATGGTAAAACATCGAGTATGCTTTAAGAGAATTTACATGTTGCCTCGCTAAGAAATGAATGTTGCCTTGATAAAGAGAACCTTGTCATGCTAATAACAAGACGGTAACCAGTATGTATACTTATAAGAGATTTCACATGTTGCCATGCTAAGAACAAGAAAAAAATAATCTGCATGTTAATAAGAAGACTCGTTGCCTGCTAATAAGAACTGAATTGATGCTTGTCGTGCTTGATACGATAAGAGAAGACAAATGAATGAATTGAATGCTTGATCATTGCTTGTTGCTAAGTATTGCTTGAGAATTATAGACATGTACAGACGGACTTGTACATGTTGACCTGAATAAAAGAAAGGCACGAATTGAACGTGTCGTATATCTGCAAGGGCATGAAAAGAACATGTCGTACATCTGATCACAAATCTGTCTCATCTGATAGAATCCTGCTAGAGCATGCATGTGGTCTAGGACAACTTGTTAACAAAGAAAATTTGTCTCTCGGGTGGATCTGGGGGCACCTGGACCATTCGGCCTAGGAGAGATTAGGGCCTCCATGTGAAAATGGGAGTCGATCTGAGTCCTTAGCGACGAGCTGAACCCAAGAGAGTCACAGCGGCTAATCATGGGTTTCCCATGGACCACCATATAGATATGTGTTGGTTGGTACAGAGCTGAACCGGAGAGTCACAGCTGCCAATCGGTCTGCATGTGTCTATCATATGTTTTGCTAAGAGCTAACGATGCAGAGACGAACAGGGAATGACAATGTTGGTTTTATAATGTTTATGCTAATCCTTGTCTTGTGCAGGGATGGACGGTCGGCTATGGTAAGAATCACTGAAAAGTGATACACATGTATTGCTTGAGTTTGCTATATGAATTGCTTAAAAAGATTAATCTGTTACCAAGAAGTGCTTTATCCCTCTAAAGAAAAGATGTAATATCATGCTTATAATCTGACCCCTAGAATGTCTTGAATCAAAGAAAAGATATGATATCGTGCTTATACTTGTCCGTAAGAATTGCTTGATCAAAGAAATGAATATGCTCATGAAACACGCTGCGCACTGCACATGAAATGAATAGTCATCGTACTAGAATTGAATAGTCCCTTGTATGCTTAAATGATATGAACTGTGGCTTTTTCAAAGATGTTTTCAAAAGAGATATAAACTGACTCTATATGCATGAAATAAACATAGGTAAAAAGTAGCAAGATCACATCACAAGAAACGTTTTCCTCACTAAATAAACAGTGATCGTTTCAGACAAATGTAGCTCTTTGTTCACAATCACCAGTATGCTGATATACTGACCCACCATCAGTCTGAATGCAGGTGCACTATGCATCGAAAAAGGATAGTCCGAAGCGATAGCCCGAGCCTCATCCTCAGGAGCCAGAAATCAGAAGAGATGCCAAGAGATGACATCTGTTGCAAGAGTTGGTTTTGTATATAAAGGGATGTAATGTATGGGAACGGGATCATTGTAATCTGTATTGTTTCTGAGAGAATGTAACAATATATCAGAGAGAATCGAGAGCTTGTAATCTGTTCAAATGAAATCAATAAAGAAAATTGTTTCTTGTTACCATTGTGTTCAATGTATGTATTCTGAAATATGTCCGCTGCTGCTTCAATTATCTGCGATACGTTCCGCTGCGTATTATCAACCTTGTCTATCTTGTCTTATTCCAGGTCTTGGCCTTGTGCAAGCGCAACTTAGGCTTGCACGGCATCACGCCTTAGCGAGGACGAACGGTCCCAAAGAGCCCGAAGCGAGGACGAAAGGACTCTGCGGGATCGGGGCATGACAGACTCTCTGGTTAGTTCTAATCACTAACCCTCGTCCCGAGTGGACTCTCTGGTTAGTTCTAATCACTAACCCTCGTCCCGAGTGTGGACTCTCTGGTTAGTTCACGTCAAGGCACCCTCGTCGAGTGTGGACTCTCTGGTGCAAGTACAACATCCCCGTTCCGAGTGTGGACTTCTGGATGTAAATATATCAAGACAAACACCCTCGTCCTGAGTGGACTCTCTGGTGCAATGATCAACCCTCGTTCCGAGTGTGGACTCTCTGGTTAGTTCACGACAAGGCACCCTCGTCCCGAGTGTGTACTCTCTGGTGTAAGTACAACATCCTCGTCCCGAGTGTGGACTCCCGGATGTAAACATATCAAGACAAACACCCTCGTCCCGAGTGGACTCTCTGGTGCAATGATCAACCCTCGTCCCGAGTGTGGACTCTCTGGTTGAGGAAAAACGATACAGGGAAATAGCAGTTCAATCACACGTACTCGTTCCAAGACACGACTCAGTCAGGGTACAGGTGAGACAAGGTATGACTCAGTCAAGACACAGTCAAGTCCAGTATAACTACACTGTCAAGTTAAGCAAGACCATAAACTGGTGAGAACGGTATATAGAAACTAGATAAATCAAGTCAACTAGAAAGCTAATGAATCATAAAATCTTAACAAATAGAGTATCTATGATAATATAATAATAACATGAAACTATAAACATGAACTTAAACTGTAGAGGGAGGCAAGGTATCTTGCCTATGGTCCTTGAACAAACCGTAGTCACAAGTCGAGGATGAGGTGATGCCGATCTAGGAGCTGTCAACCTATAACACATATCGTACCATGAACCGTGCACGAAAACTATAAATCAATTCTAATGTTCTAGTTCTAAATTCATGGAATAGTGGCTAGTTGGGTTACTAATCTAATAATAATTAATTCTGGAATAATTTACTTTAAAACCTAATTTAACCTAATAATAATCTGAATATAATCTAAACATGCAAGTTTGGCCATCAAAAGTCATGTTTCCCAATTTTGGAAACCATGGCACGCAAATCGAGATGTACCGTTGACTATCTAGTCAAACGCTGTAAACTCTAGATTTTGAAAGTGCATCTTAGTAGATTTTAGCGCCATGAGTGTGCTGGAATCAACCGTGCCACAAAATCAAGCTTTGGTCAAAAGAAATCGCCGTTATGGCTAATCATGACCAAAGTGGTGATCAACCGATTAATTCTGAGTTCAACAGAATAACTAAAATACTAGATGAACGAAATAATTTCTGGAAAAATATGTCGTAGAGCTCTATGTTATCTTTCCGAAACTTCAAACGGTTCATGATTTCGAGTTCTGGTTCTCCCGGAATCTCGAAAACACCGAAACGTGTTAAGTTTCGGACAACCGACACTCTATAAATTTTTCAGAAATTTAGGAATAATATCTACGAAAATAAATTAAATATTCAGAAAGCTTACCTCGATACGAATCCAAAAAAAAAGGGACACGAAAAGTACGTCAGAGTTGGCGGGAATCGCTTCGGGAAGTCGAAAATCCTAGATGAGTTCTCCCACAAAAGGCTGCTAGAATTTAATTATGGTGGGCGAATATAATAATATATATATATGAGAGAGAGAGGCGGTCACTGTAGCAGTTGGCGCCGACAGGTGGGCCCCCCCGGGTGAATTTCTGGGTATTTATTTATTTATTTCAAAAATATTTAAAAATTATTTTAAGTCCAAATAAATCAAAATAAATTGCAGAAAAATCCAGAAAAATTCTAGAAAATTCTAGAAAATATTTCTAAGTGTCTATAAATAAATAAAATATTTTAACACAAAATATCATCGTGTGACCTCGCAGTAAATTCTAAAAACCTATAAAATATAAATTCTATATGTTTAATTATATAAAAATTCCCAAAAATTCTAAAAAATCCAGAAAATTTCTAACATATTCTAGAAAATTTTTAGTCATTTAGAGCCCAAATAAAATATTTGGTCTAGAAATACCCCCGTATGACCTTACAGTAAATCCTGAAAGTCCTTAAAAATAATAAAATCTTAAATATTAAATACCTAAAAATATCCAAAAATTGTAGAAAAATATAAAATAGCTAAATAATACATATATAGGCTATCTAGAAGTCATATGATCACAAGATGGTCATAAATTACCTCTGGGCTTAGTCACAACTCCTATGATCATAAAAAATTAAATATAAACTAATCAATTAAAAATAAAATATCACTAAATTATAATTGGGGTAGCAGATGCCACAAAAGAAAATGATGAATAAGAGAGCTTCTGGGCAGTTGTATTATGTAAAATAAGATGGACTAAACCTTGAATCTCACGTAGTGACTATCGTCTTTATCTGAAGAAGAGCTTGATGGACTACGCCTTGAATCAGTCTTCTTGAACCAGACTTAAAATAGCACACATAGTACGCTAGAGGTACTTGGGTCTATTAGGTGGCACGTTTGATTGGTCATGCACACTTTTACACATTCATGAGAGTTGTGTTGGTCCAATGATTGTATCATGTTTTTGAATATGGTTAATAGTTAAGTTTAGCATTTCATTATCACTAATCTTTATACTATCGCTATAGCATTTCTACTTATACTTATACCTTTGATGATATGTGCCTATTGGTTTACATATTAGTGATATGAGCTTTCTATCTTAAATTTAATCGGGTTGCCAAAATTAAAACTATGTTTTTGATTGTGGTTATTCAATTAAGTTTAATCATTATGATATCACTAACTTTTATGCTATCACCTTAGCACTTATACTTAAACTCATCATTGTCCTAATGAACATTAAACTATCATACTTGCTACTATGTATTGCTTTGTTCGTCTAACATGTACATGCAGGAAAGCTATAAGTAAGATCAATGTGGACACATGCAATGAAAAAAATCATGGTGAGCCAAAGACGACGGATCCCACAAGATTTCTTTGAACCCCCGACGCATCTCTGGAGCCACGCACTCGGGGGTTCCGCTGCCCGGTCAGCGGACGGGGGTCGAGGGGACAGCGCCTCTCGTCGGGGGTTCGGGGGCGAAGCTCCCGAAAGGTATTCAGTTTTCGCAAACTGGATCTTTGGACAGCTGCCGCCAAGGGAAAAAGCCAGCACCTATCAAAGGAAGAAGCCAAGCCATGCCATCATCATTTCAAGACTCTGAAGAAGCCTGCACCTGCCTAAGTTTATCTGGAGTCTGTAATGAGTCTTAAAAATTATTGTAAACACAAGAAATGGATGGCAAAATCGAAAGCTAGGGCAGAAACTAGCCCAGGATCATTTTTGGCTGAAAACCGGCATACCGACGGTATACCGGTGCATACCGGCGGTATACCGATTTTGTTCAAAGAAGTTTCTGTCCACAAAATCGGTATACCGACGGTATACCGGATCATACCGACGGTATACCGATTCAGTAACGTTGAAATTCCAACGGTCGGATTTTCAGCATTAAATTATCCCAACGACTATATTTCGAGCCGTTGCAATCCCAGACCGTATACCGACGGTAGCTGGATCATACCGACGGTATGCCGGTTCGTGGACTGAAAAAGTTGCCTTGAGCTCTTTTCAATGCTTTGGTTATAAATAGCCTTGAACCCCTTCATTCAAGGTTGATGCTTTGAGCCTAAAAAATTTCTAAACCACCAAAGCTTATCCACATACAACTCTACAAAGCTTTCATTTGCCATCCACAAATTGTGTTAGAGTTATTGAGTTGAAAAGTGAGATCTTCATCCTATTAATAAGGAGATCAAAACCTATTGTAAAAGGTTGAAGTTGGAGAGTCTTCGTATCCAAACTCTCAGTTGAAGTTGGGGAGTCTTCGTATCCAAACTCTCGGTTGAAGTCGGAGAGCCCTTCGGATTAAAGCTCTTGTGTAAGAAGTTGGCGAGTTCTTCGGATCCAAACTCGTTTGTAACTATTTGCTCAAATAGTGGATTAAAGCCGGAGAGAGTTCCGGGACTGGACTGCCTCTTAGGAGGATACCAGGATATATCGGGTGTCGGTATTGTGTCTGCTTCTTCTCTTGCACTTATATTTTTAAATTGCCAATTAGCTTGTGCTAAGTGCTTGATTAGTTAGCTTGACCCTATTCACCCCTCCTCTAGGATTCCTACAAGTTGTCTAGGATCGCCCTGTCCTATAGTCGCGGCCCTCACGACCTCTCATATAGGTAAGTCCTCAGGGGTTGTGTGTAATCCCCCTATATTTTATATGAATTTACGAAATTATTTTAGATTTTATAGTATTCCCTTTTTATAAATTATTAAAAAGTATATAAATTTTGTAGTATGATAATTGTTAACAAACTTGTTATATTCATCACAGGTAAATGTACCAAATATGTATTCAAAAATTATAAAAATATTTATGAGATTTTAGAGTTTATTTTCATAATTTAAGAGAAGTTCTACACGTGTTATATATATTTCTATATATGATAATGATATACATATATACTAAAATT
>JANAVB010041619.1:11233867-11294104 GCA_029216955.1 Iris pallida
TGGTATATCGTCGATGTACTGGTGCGTATCGGCGGTTGTTATTCTCATCATACGGACTTTTGACAAATATCAGGTAGCCTGTATTATGACTTGTCTTTTGTTTGATTTAAATCTTGACTCGTTTTAATTTTGTCATTCCCGTTTTCCGTTATACGTATTTTTAGTATACGTATACGGACTTCGACCCGTATTTTTTTTGTCTTATTATTTTATTGCTCGATCTAGACTTGTTTTGATCTTGAGTGGGTCAATTTGGTTTGGTCCAACTTGGCTTGCTTGGGATGGATTGGCTTGGTTTATTTTGATGGGTTCAACATGTTTAACCATCTTCCCCCTTCCCTTTTATAAACCCCCATCTCTTTCTCACTCCTCCATTATTTTATTCTCTTCTTCCTCCAACCCAAGGCAAGTACATCTTGCCAAATGTTGGACAATGCTACTTTTATTTGTCTATTATCTTCCACACATGATTCTAAGACCCTTTCTTGACATTTTTTATT
Source organism: Iris pallida (assembly GCA_029216955.1). Lineage (NCBI taxonomy): Eukaryota > Viridiplantae > Streptophyta > Magnoliopsida > Asparagales > Iridaceae > Iris > Iris pallida. The sequence goes on from JANAVB010041619.1 coordinate 11,234,368, forward strand.
TGGTGGTTCAAATTTTGTAGATCTAAGTTTATGTCATTTTTGGTTTTCGTTGGTTTTGATCTATCAACTTGCTTGTTTTCAAAATCTAATTGTTCCATGTCGTAGAGAATTTCATTTTACCCAAATTTGACCTTTGAAAAGTTAGATTTTATTTTGTTTTGACCGAGTTATGCAAGTTTGAAGTTCATGAGTTCCTTCGCCATCTTTCTTAGATTTTTGGAGAAGATGAGCAGTCTGACCGCATGAGTCCTTGCCGCATGAGTCCCACAGACCGCATGAGTTGCTGGCCCCTTTGGTCTTGCGGACCGCATGAGTCCCACAGACCGCATGATCTCTTGGTCGTTTTGGTTCTGCGGACTGCTTGGGTCTTGCTGACCGCTACAGTCCTGCGGACCGCATGAGTCCTGCGAACCGCACGCCTTGGCCGCATGCCTCCCTCCTCCCCCTGTGGGTGCATGTCTCCCTGCTTCGTCTGCGCCCCTTGGCATCGGCGCACCTTGCTTGCCCTATGCCTCTTGGTGGAAGGTCACCCGTGTACCTTGTATTTATTTTATTTTATTGCTTAGACTTGGCCTAACTTGCGACGACCCTCACTACAAAAATTTGTCAGATTAGCGACGGCACAATACGTCGCTAACCTCGGTGAAAACGTCGCTAAATCAATTTAGCGACGTTTAAGGCGACGTTTCGGGAACGACGGAAAAAAAAACGTGTTGCTAAACGAGAAAACGTCGCAAAACGTCGCTAGGGCGACGTTATTTGGCGACGTTATTAATGTCGCTAATTGGCGACGTAATTTGCGACGTTTATTGGTTGACGCTAATTAGCGATGAAACGGTGACGTTATTGTGTTGTCACCGTTTGGCGACACTTTTGCGACGTTTTGGCGACGACGAGCTGACATCAGATTATGGTGCCACGTGTTGCCCCGTCAGCATTTAACGACGCATTTAGCGACATTTATTAACGTCGCTAATGTTAACGACTAATGTTAACGTCGCTAAATACGTCGCTAAGTTAAAAAATATAAAAAAATAGGTTCCAGAATGCAAATGGTGCTGGAGCTGGAGCTGGAGCCTGAGCCAAAATACAAAATACGAAATACAAAATACAGAATCCAATCCCTGGGTTCGCCGACCCCCTCGGTGGAACACTCAACACCGGCACGCACAATACATTCCAGAATATACAAAAAATATAAAGAAAAAATACTATCCGCAACGAACAATGTCAATATATAATATCCTCAATAACCAAATCAATATCCACAAATACGTACAAACTCAGTATCCTCAACGAAAAAACTGAATATCCCCAAATACGTACAAAGTTAAAATACAAAATACAGAATCTAATCCCTGGGTTCGCCGAAAATACAAAGACACACAGTTCTAATTCATATGTGTTTAAGTGTGAGAACGGATGGCTCAGAACACAACCCAAAATTCATTCTAGCATACATTAGTGTGAATCATCTATGTTCTGTACATATGGTGTAGTATACGTTCTTATCGAATCTAGTATCTAGTATCTGAAGAATGTAACAGAATTAAGATGAACTCACAATGTAATACTAAAATATCATCTACTACTATATAAGATATAGTGATAGGTTGTCGTATCATCATTGCCGATGGATGAGGGTCGGAGGACAGTCAACTTTATCTACGGCTACATAGTTTCTGTCTCGCCAGTCGAATGGCTGCAGGAACTATGTCCTGATCACCATGTCGTACCATAGTTTCTGCCTCGCCAGTCGAATGGCTGCAGGGACTATATGTCCCGATCACCATGTTACCAATTAACCAACCAACAAACTATTTGTTACAAATATCGGCACCGTATGTCGCGAAACGTCGCTATGACGTTGCTAATAGCGACTAATTTAGCGATGTTAGTATGAACGTCGCTAAATTCTAAATTATTCCCCTACCAATTCATTTTTCCCCATTTTACTCTCTCACTCTCTCTCCTTCCCCCTCCGGTGCTCTCACTCTCTCTGGCGCTCTCACAGTACTTAAGTGTGAGAACGGATGGCTCAGAACACAACCCAAAATTTATTCTAGCATACATTAGTGTGGATCATTACGTTCTGTACATATGGTGTAGTATATGTTCTTATCGTATCTAGTATCTGAAGAATGTAACAGAATCAAATGAACTCACATAATGTAATACTAAGCATCATCTACTACTATATAAGATATAGCGATCGGTTGTCGTATCATCATTGTCGAGGGATGAGGGTCGGAGGACAGTCAACTTTATCTACGGCTACATAGTTTCTGTCTCGCCAGTCGAATGGCTGCAGGGACTATGTCCTGATCACCATGTCGTACCATAGATTAATGTAAATGGAGCTGGAGCCTGAGCCAAAATACAAAATACAAATTCCAATCCCTGGGTTCGCCGACCCCCTCGGTGGAACACTCAACACCGGCAGGCACAATACATTCCAGAATATACAAAAAATATAAAGAAAAAATACTATCCGCAACAAACATTGTCATATTAATATCCACAAATACGTACAAACTCAGTATCCTCAACTAAAAAACTGAATATCCCCAAATACGTACAAAGTAAAAATATAGTACAGTCCAAAAATGTAAAAACGAACTACTGATCGCCTGGAGCTGGAGCTGGACACGGTGCTGGAGCCGGAGGAGCGCCACCAGATGACGCACAAATACCGCTCGAGTGAGCCAAAGGCATGCAGCCACTTCCCTCCCTCCATTCCCCCTCTCCCTCTCTCATGCTATCAACGCCACAACTTTCCAGTGTTGCTCCCTCTAATGATGATGAACGCAAAAATTAAAGACCCCCCTCTCCTTTCTCACTCTTCACAGTTCTCACAACAGGAAGGATCAGTATTTCTAGTTCTCTTCCATCCATCCATTCCTCCGTTCTGATCAAGATTCCACATATGATATCAAGCTCAAGTGTAGAGGCGGGAGAGAAGAAGTGGGCAGGAAGAGAAGGGGGAAGCAGCACAGCCGACGGCATAACCTGGAGGAAGTATAGAGGCTTTCTTCAACATCGTAGGAGAACTATAAGGATATATTCACAACATGTCACCTTGTCAAAGACCCTTAATATGAAACCATGTTACCACGGTGTCAGAAGACTAATATGTCATAATTTTTTAAGCCGTGTGTTTGACATAATCATCCCAACTCTTTCCTTCTATTTAGTAATCTTGCATTTTTTTATGAAATGCAAGATTACTACATAGGAGGAAAGAGTTGGGAGGATTATGTCAAAGCATACGGCTTAGAAAATTATGGCATATTAGTCTTCCGACACCGTGGTAACATGATATTCACATTAAGGGTCTTTGACAAGGTGACATGTTGTGAAAACATATATCCTTATAGTTCTCCTATGGATGTTGAAAAAACCTACTGAAATCTTCCAGGTCTTGCCGTCGGCTGTACTGCTTCCCCCTCCTCTTCCTGCCCACTTTTTCTCCTCCGCCTCTACACTTGAGCTGGATATCATATGCAGAGGCTTGACCAGAACGGAGGAATGGATGGATGGAAGAGAACTAGAAAACACTGATCCTTTCTGTTGTGATAACTGTGAAGAGTGAGAATGGAGAGGAAGGTCTTTGATTTTTGCGTTCATCATCATTAGAGGGAGCAACACTGGAAAAGTTGTGACGTTGATAGCATAAGAGAGGAAGAGGGGGAATGGAGGGAGGGAAGTGGCTACATGCCTTTGGCTCACTCGACAAGTATTTATGCGTCAGATAAAATACAGAAAATTTGATTTTTTCTCCAAGTGTGAGAACGGATGGCTCAGAACACAACCCAAAATTCATTCTAGCATACATTAGTGTGAATCATCTATGTTCTGTACATAATATGTTCTTATCGTATCTAGTATCTGAAGAATGTAACAGAATCAAGATGAACTCACATAATGTAATACTAAGACATCATCTACTACTATATAAGATATAGTGATAGGTTGTCATATCATCATTGCCGAGGAATGAGGGTCGGAGGGCAGTCAACTTTATCTACGGCTACATAGTTTCTGCCTCGCCAGTCGAATGGCTGCAGGGACTATGTCCTGATCACCATGTCGTACCGTAGATTATGCAAATGGAGCTAGAGCTGGAGCGAAAATTTAGAATCCAAAATCCAAATACATAATCTAATCCCTGGGTTCGTCGAAAATATAAAACCAAATATTGACACACAGTTCTAATTCATATGTGTTTTAAGTGTGAGAACGGATGGCTCAGAACACAACCCAAAATTCATTCTAGCAACATTAGTGTGAATCATCTATGTTCTGTACATGGTGTAGTATATGTTCTTATCGAATCTAGTATCTAGTATCTGAAGAATGTAACAGAATCAAGATGAACTCACATAATGTAATACTAAAACATCATCTACTACTATTAAGATATAGTGATAGGTTGTCGTATCATCATTGCCGAGGATGAGGGTCGAAGGACAGTCAACTTTATCTACGGCTACATAGTTTCTGCCTCGCCAGTCGAATGGCTGCAGGGACTATGTCATGATCACCATGTCGTACCGTAGATTAATGCAAATGGAGCTGGAGCTAGAGCCAAAATACAGAATAAATAAGAGAACTATCAGAGAATCACATAAAACTAACTAGAACTGAAATACAGTAATTGACAAATAAATGAGAGAACTATCAGATGTGAGGGGCAACAACACAATAGCGTTGATAGCGAGATAGATAGAGAGAGAGACACAACTAAGTAGCACTTGAACTTTAACTAAGTAGCACTCGACAACCAACCGGAGAGAATACTCTGAGAGATCCTTCTGAGTAGGACGTATACTATGAGAGATCACCTTTACAGAATGATATCAGTAGTGGGATTGAGTGTTGGAGGAGATATTATCAGAGTATACGTCCTACTTAGATGGGTCTCTCATCGTTACTATTTTTTTCTGACAGCATGGTGGATGTGCTCCGTCAACAGATTCTTGCTCTGAGACAAAACTTTATTCCGGAGCTTAAGTGGACATCCTTCGTGTAGATCTCGAGTGAGAGGTTCCTGACAGCATGATGGTCTCCTTTGTCAAAGGATTCTTGCTCGTCCCACAACCAATTGTGGGACGAGCAAGAATCCTTTGACAAAGGAGACCACCATAATGTCAGGAACCTCTCGCTCGAGCTCTACACGAATAATGTCCACTTGAGCTCCGGTCAAAGTTTTGGCTCAGAGCAAGAATCTGTTGAAGGAGCACATCCACCATGCTGTCAGAAAAAATAGTAACGATGAGAGACCCATCTGAGTAGGACGTATACTCGGATAATATCTCCTCCAACACTCAATCCCACTACTGATATCATTCTTATAAAGGTGATCCCTCAGAGTATACGTCCTACTCAGATGGATCTCTTAGAGTATCCTCTCCGTTTGGTTGTCGAGTGGCTGCATGGACTATGTCCTGATCACCATGTCGTACCATAGTTTCTGCCTCGCCAGTCGAATGGCTGTAGGGACTATGTCCTGATCACCATATCGTAGTCCAATACAATCCAGAGATTGACATAGTAGTAATTCATATATGTAATCCAATAAAATAGTCTAATACAAAAATAACCCAATACAAATAAGTACTAATAGCTAATGAGAACCACACAGCTCACGCAAACGCTCAGTGATACAATCATGCAACCCCTCGAATAAGTGGGATCTACGACGGTAGGTGAGATGTAGTCCCTTGCAAGTGCAGCATGAATAGAACTCCCGGACTCACTAGCTACCGGTGTAGGATGAATAGAACTCCCGGTCTCACTAGCTACCGGTACCACTTCCTCCTTAACAATAGGGAGGAAGCCACCTCAGTATTCACTTCCCTCAAACGACGTGCCGCTCTTCGGGTCATGGGTGCCATATGGTAGATCGATATTCACAAATAATTAACTGTAACATAAGCAAGCAAACTAAAGGAACCATCATATAATTTGAGTACATTTTTGAAAGCAGATAAAGTATAGAAAATTCAATTTTTTGCCAAGTTTGAGAACGGATGGCTCAGAACACAAACCAAAATTTATTCTAGCATACATTAGTGTGAATTATCTATGTTCTGTACATATGGTATAGTATATGTTCTTATCGTATCGAGTATCTGAGAATGTAACAGAATTAAGATGAACTCACATAATGTAATACTAAGACATCATCTACTACTATATAAGATATAGTGATAGGTTGTCATATCATCATTGTTGAGGGATGAGGATCAGAGGGCAGTCAACTTTATCTACGGCTACATAGTTTCTGCCTCGCCAGTCGAATGGCTCCAGGAACTATGTCCTGATCACCATGCCATAGTTTCTATCTCACCAGTCGAATGGCTGCAGGGGGACTATGTCCCGATCACCAAGTGTGAGAAGGATGGCTCAGAACACAACCCAAAATTCATTCTAGCATATTTAGTGTGAATCATCTATGTTCTGTACATTGGGTGTAGTATTTGTTCTTTATCGTATCTAGTATCTGAAGAATGTAACAGAATCAAGATGAACTCACATAATATAATACTAGGACTCATCTAATATATAAGATATAGTGATAGGTTGTCATATCATCATTGTCGAGGGATGAGGGTCGAAGGACAGTCAACTTTATCTACGGCTATATAGTTTCTGCCTCGCCAGTCGAATGGATGCAGGGACTATGTCCTGATCACCATGCCATAGTTTGTCTCGCCAGTCGAATGGCTGCAGGGACTATATGTCCCGATCACCAAGTGTGTGAACGGATGGCTCAGAACACAACCCAAATTCATTCTAGCATACATTAGTGTGAATTATCTATGTTCTGTACATATAGTGTAGTATACGTTCTTATCGAATCTAGTATCTAGTATCTGAAGAATATAACAGAATCAAGATGAACTCACATAATGTAATACTAAGACATCATCTACTACTATATAAGATATAGTGATAGGTTGTCATATCATCATTGTCGAGAGATGAGGGTCGGAGGACAGTCAACTTTATCTACGGCTACATAGTTTCTGCCTTGCCAGTCGAATGGCTGCAGGGACTATATCCTGATTACCATATCGTACCGTAGATTAATACAAATGGAGCTGGAGCTGGAGCCAAAATACAGAATAAATAAGAGAACTATCAGAGAATCACATAAAACTAACTAGAACTGAAATACAGTAATTGACAAATAAATGAGAGAACTATCAGATGTGAGGGGGAACAACACAATAGCGTTGATAGCGAGATAGATAGAGAGAGAGAGACACAACTAAGTAGCACTTGAACTTTAACTAAGTAGCACTCGACAACCAACCGGAGATGATACTCTGAGAGATCCTTCTGAGTAGGACGTATACTCTGAGAGATTACCTTTACAAGAATGATATCAGTAGTGGGATTGAGTGTTGGAGGAGATATTATCAGAGTAAATGTCCTACTCAGATGGGTCTCTCACCGTTACTATTTTTTTTCTGACAGCATGGTGGATGTGCTCCGTCAACAAATTCTTGCTCTGAGCCAAAACTTTGTTCCGGAGCTTAAGTGGACATTCTTCATGTAGAGCTCGAGCGAGAGGTTCCTGACAGCATGTTGGTCTCCTTTGTCAAAGGATTCTTGCTCGTCCCACAACTAATTGTGGGACGAACAAGAATCCTTTGACAAAGGAGACCACCATACTGTCAGAAAACTCTCGTTCGAGCTCTACACGAATAATGTCCACTTGAGCTCCGGGACAAAGTTTTGGCTCAGAGCAAAAATCTGTTGACGGAGCACATCCACCATGCTATCAGAAAAAAATAGTAACGGTGAGAGACCCATCTGAGTAGGACGTATACTCGGATAATATCTCCTCCAACACTCAATCCCACTATTGATATCATTCTTGTAAAGGTGATCTCTCAGAGTATACATCCTACTCAGATGGATCTCTCAGAGTATCCTCTCCGGTTGGTTATCGAGTGGTTGCAGGGACTATGTCCTGATCACCATATTGTACCATAGTTTCTGCCTCGCCAGTCGAATGGCTGCAGGGACTATGTCCTGATCACCATGTCATAGTCCAATACAATCCAGAGATTGACACAGTAGTAATTCATATATGTAGTCCAATATAAATAGTCTAATACAAAAATAACCCAATAGAAATGTTCCAATACAAATAAGTACTAATAACTAATGAGAACCACGCAGCTCACGCAAACGCTCAGTGATACGATCACGCAACCACCTCGAATAAGTGGGATCGACGGCGGCAGGAGAGATGTAGTCCCTTGTAAGTGCATCATAAAAAGTGTCACGACCCGCACCCACTGTGAGAGTACAAGAACGTAACAACGCCCAGCCTACGCCGCAGTATCGGCGGTAGAACGCTGTTCTAGGTCATGAACTATAACTACATAACATGAATATAGTCTCCAAAAGGAGGCCAACACAGAGGTACAACTCAATCACAATCTAAGGTAGAATGTAGTATGATGGAAATAGATAAGAAATTCTCAACTGAGGTACAGCAGAAATAAATAACAAGTCTCAACATCTATAAAATATACAATTCTGAAAATAAAGACAACAGTTTAAACATGAAAAGAGAGGACAGTCTAAGCTATCTACACTATACAAGGTATCATCCTGAGCAGCTGCCTGAACCTCCCCAGGGGTCCAGGTCGCGAGTGTCAACTAGGCAAACTCCAAGTAATGGTGCAGGGTTCCTCATCATCCTCTGTAAAATTTTCAACAGGTCCAGTCAGGACGGGAGCGAGCACAAAACATCTCACGCAATTCATATCATGTTAGGAAATATAAAGCATGCAATAGAGTAAGGTACATGAAACGCTGAAAGAAAGAAGTATATAAAAAACAGTAGAGATTTGATAACAGGAAATATCTAAATATGATAAGTAAGAACTGTAAGCCTACTGTGATTTAGAGTACAATATGGTTATGTAAACGGTCTAGGAAAATGCAATGGTAACTCCATTGTACGTGGGTGTACAATAGACATATACAATAGTTATACAATCTTGTACAATAGGATTTGATTACATAACCAATTCTACTCTTCCTTCCCAATCAGTACACAAGGATCCACTCTAGTTACGTTATCTTGCACAATAGTGTACAATGTTATACAATGGATGTACAATATTATACAATAGATGTACAATATTATACAATAGTTGTATAATGTTATACAATAGTGTACAATGGTCTATCCCTGGGACTCATGTGACACTGAGAGTACAATATGCACAAGGAGTATACAAGGATATAGGTATTCAATAAATACAATATAGAAGTGAAACGCACATCACAATATGTATCTAGTGAATACAAGGGGATAACATCCCAAAAAGAAGATCCGTATAGTACCAATCCGTGATAACAATGTGTCAGCATCAAGTACAGTAATCTAGAGCAAGAATGTAAATCCAGACAAGTATGAAACGGTCAGAGAATGTACTCGTCTCGTATCTGAATGTCTGAAGTAAATGTACTGTCCGAGATGAGATACCTGACTCCTAGTTAGAGCAACACAAGTCAAGATGTATACAGGGGATGATATATGAAATGTACAATGCATATGCATGCTGTCTAGGTCAAACTAGACCAAAGTCAACTCTCGGTCAACTCTAGTCAACTAGACTAGTCAAACTAGGTCAACTAGGTCAAGTCCTAGCCCAACAAGTCTAATAAGTCTCACTAGGCCTAACCAAGCCTAGTCTAGCAAGCACATACCAATCACAAGGCTATACAAGCCAAACACAAGCCACACATCAAGGCACATCCTATTCATGCATATTCAACATTATATATATATAAAAAGAGAGGAAGGAACTAACATGTAAGCTATGTGTGTGTGTGAACATGGATGTGTACATGAAGAAAGAATTCAACACTAGGGCCCTATATCTTTGTACCCACATATATACCTATCTATATACACATATATGTATGTATATATATATATATATATATATATATATATATATATATATATATATATATATATATATATATATATATATATATATATATATATATATATATATCTACATACACAATAGGATATGTGCCTAAACACATAGCTATCACACATATAGAAATTCTTTACGCTTTACACATAGGTTAGACATGCTATATATAGCTATAGGCATACTACATATATAGAAATATGTTCATACATTGTATTTACATAGAGAGATGATAACATGTGATGTGTGTGTGTGAGAATGTCAAACATACCATGTGTGTGTACATTATAAAATGTGTGTGTGTGTGCTAGAGGGTGAAGTTCATTCTCAGTTTAGTTCCACATTTACATATAAACTAAAGTGAGCTATCCCATAAACTGGTGTAACTAACCACATAAAATGAACCATGTTATCTGAAATCTGCCATTAAGCCAACATCCCATATGCATACAGCTCATGCATTGTCTAATACTGAAATTAACTAACATTTCGAATTAAGGGGTTGAAGGTTAACATTATATTCATAGACATTCCACTATATTGAAAACTGAAATTGGCTTGGCAATAGGAAAAGGAAGGTATATATGCTTACATGGACAGTTCAGTGTTCGAACAACCTAAAATGAACTAACATTCAATCTAAATATCAGCTATGCATTGGTTCTATGTCTACCTATCAAATCTGATATTGCATTTACAATATTTATACATTATGCATTCATATCTATCATTACATATATACCTTGCATTTATATCTAGCATTCATTATATACTTTCATGCATGCATTGTATATCATTCTTTCATTCATGCATTTATGCATTGCTTACATATATTACATTAATTGCATTCCTATATGCTTGCATTCAACCATATATATACATTAATGTAAAGAGGATATATATCATATATATATATTATTTTATTCATCTAACATATCATGTATTACATACTCTATATTCATTTAATATCCATACTACAAAGGCTCATAGGTTACACAAAATGCATATATCGTATAGTCACTCTTTTACTTAAAACCAATACTGTACCAATTGGTCATTCACTAAATTCTAGGATTAAAGTATGTTGTAGTACTTCATGTCAGCTTTCCGAAGCTTCAAACAGATCGCATTTTCGTGTCCGGAAGCTCCCGGAATCGCAAAAATACCGAAACGCGTTTGTCTTTCGTACAACTGACACTCAAATAATTCTACAAAAAGTTACAGAAAGAATTTTGCTTATTAAAATATATATTTGGAAGCTAACTTCGATATGCTTCTTTTAAAAAAAATGGAAGGTTAATTGGAGTTATGAGCTAAAAGTTATGGCATTTCTAAGTTGCTCTAGCTACTAAAAATGTGGATAAAAATTATGACGAATTTAGGTAGTTTGAGACAAAAGAAACACAAGTATATAACATAATATATAAAGAAGTCACTCTCTACACTAATATATATATATATGAGACACTATAGAACACATCTCCAATACAAAAATATGAGATTAAACATGTAATAATTCATTCATACATAACAACAACACATAGTGTGTCCAAATTTGGGATTTTTCCACATGTACACAACCACAACACAAAGGACACTCCTATGACCTCCAAATGGACACGAAATGGACACAAATGGAGATACAACCATGAGGTCATTCCTATGGGTTCAAAATAGACCTATATGCATGAGAAAATGAAAAGGAGAAGGGATTTATACCTCCCGGTAGATCGAATCGAAGAAAAGCCTTCTCGGAGCGACACCGACACGTAGAGATTCCAAAAGGACACGAACGAGCTCCGAATCCTCCCAAACTTGGGTAGCTTCCTCCTTGGCTAGAATGAAGAAGGAAAGAAGAAGATTTGGTGGCAAAATGGAAGGATTTGGTGGAGAAATTGCTAGGGATTGCTCTCTAGAAATTTGGAGAAGAACAAGAGAGAGTGTGTGGATGAGAATAATGAAATGAACTTGAGCCTATCCTCTCCCAAAGTGGCTGGCCATATGGGGCTATTTGTCCTATTATGGTAAGGTCCAAAATGCCTCCACTAATCTATTCTATTAGTATTAGAAAAGGGCTAATTGGTTGGAGCTAAATTAGTCATTCTAAATTCTCTAATCACACTAACCTTATCCATAATAATTAGTCTAACCTCTAACTAAAATATTTCTATCATGTGGGCCATGGCTAACTAATGTGTGGGTCCACTAAAGTCAATACTACCTCCGGGTCCCCGTTTCAAGTCAGATTGAGCTGAAATTCGAACCCGACTCAAATAACCCCAAAACAATATCATAAATAATAAAATAAATTTCAAAAATATTTCAAAAATACAAAATGACAAAAATATCCCTATTCCTGAAAACGGGGGGTGACAAATTCCTCGAAATTAAAACCAAACAATAGTAAAATATCAAAATCACAAGTCATAATTTTAAATAGTTTAAAAATGATTAAAAATCACCAAAAATCATAATATGAAATAATTATCAATAAATAATAATTATAATTACAAAATTTCAAAATTACCCTCATTTGGAAAACTGGGTGTTACAATCCTACCCACCTTATAAAAATTTCGTCATCGAAATTAAGATGATCGCACCCCCTTCTAGGTCAAACTTAGTCAAGGGTCAATCACTAGTCAATTTTTCAACATCCAAGTACTTGGTCATCAACTGGTCAACTTCTTAGGGTTTTACCTATGCTAGCTATTTAGGTGTTGGCAACTAGAATTTAGCAAAAGAGATACTCTATAATAGACTAGCTCTTAACTTCCCAATCCTATCAAGTCACCTATAACTAAATACCTACAAGCTAAGCACATGAATACCAAATACCATATATATATATATATATATATATATATATATATATATATATATATATATATATATATATATATATATATATATATATATATATATATATGCTCAAGAACAACAACCCATTACATATATCCTAAGTATATCATCTATATATATACATGACTGATCAACCAAGGGTTAAGGCAGACTAAACTTATAAGGGTCTGAAACAATGCTTAGAACTAGGTAAGGATAAATGGTCTGAATCAAGGGGACATGGTATCTAGTGAAGGGTCTGCATACTGCCTATAAAGGTGATCAACACAAAGGAACTCAACACGAAGGAAACTTAACTAAAATGGAAAACTGAACCAAGTATAGGCTAAACAACATGTTTATAACCCTATACAACAATGGCCTATAGATACCAACTAACCTATATCCCATATGCCAATATCATCTGCAATCTATCTATGCAAATAGACCTCTCGGTCTTAGGTGAAACTATAACTATACTCAAAGGCAGGCTCTGGTCATGGGTGCCTCACTGGAAAAGGTAAGAGAAAGTAGTAATAATCATCAAGGATGTAAGGCATACTAACATCCTATGTGTAACTGGTTGGTATTATAGTTAACAGGAGAATTATCTGCAATGGGTTACTATTCTAACACCAATGCTAACTATCACCTCTAGGGTACAGACACTCTACAAGTCATCATACCATTATACTATGAAGGAACTACCTATGAATAAGCTCTACAAAACTAAATATCCCTACTCCTAAGTCATTTATAACAATCAAAAGGGTATGATGTTTAAATCTTCTCAAGATACAATCTGTTAATCATATGCGTCTGTCCAAAATCATGTTGTCCAGAGTCTTCATCATGCTAGTGAGCAAGGCTACGATAATCACAGAGTCCTTGACTAAGGTACATACCTCTAGATTCATGGTATTTAAAATTTTCGTACTGCCGCATGCGACGGCAAAAACCTTAAATTCCCATACCCGAGAATACATCCAAAATCTGACTACATGTCCTCACTATGCCAACTAATACGACTATCGAGGATTCTAGATCCCATGATTTAGGCGACCTAGCCCATATGAATTTCTCAGAAGAAAAACAAACACAACAAAAGAGTAATATGACAAAATTAATCAATCAACAAGGAACAGATGGAATCGGATTTCAAGGTAATTATAAAAGATAATTGCGGGAATGGAATTGAGAAGAACAGAACTTGCAGCAAGATCTCCAACAGTCTGTGCATCCTCGACTGTCCTAACGATGGCTCGCCCTGCTGGTTTCCTCCAGCCTGATGCTGACACTGCACAAATCTCTGCTGCTGATGCTGCATGAATCGCTGCTGCTGAGAGAAACCGGAAATGAAGGGAAAAGTCTCTGTATAGACGGAGGTGCACCTCCAATGTAGCAGAAACGCCAACCTGAGTCGGTACAACAGGAGCTGCGATCTCGAGGCCCTGATGAACAGGACGAGAGGTGGCCAGCCTCTCGATAGTATCCCTCGAACCGAAGCGATGAGATCGTGTCTTCATAACCATCATGAAAACAGATCAAAATAAGAAGCAATTTCTGAGAATGAAGCAAAAATTCAAAGGAGGACAGTTTATATTCAAAGGGGAGTCAATAAGCAACAATTTTAGACAAAAGGAATCTGATTAAGAGTTTTTCCTAATGTGATTGAGTACCTCAAAATATCCTAATCCTACTGCAGGCTGTAGTGATACTCTAGTTCGAATACCACTACATAAACTCGACCTGCATGGGCCACCACTAAAAACGTGTCACGACCCGCACCCACTGTGAGGGTACAAGAATGTAACAACGCCCAGCCTACGCCGCAGTGTCGGCGGTAGAACGCTGTTCTAGGTCATGAACTATAACTACATAACATGAATATAGTCTCCAAAAGGAGGCCAACACAGAGGTACAACTTAATCACAATCTAAGGTCGAATGTAGCATGATGAAAATAGATAAAAAATCCTCAACTGAGGTACAGCAGAAATAAATAACAAGTCTCAACATCTATAAAATATACAACTCTGAAAATAAAGACAATAGTTTAAACATGAAAAGAGAGGACAGTCTAAGCTATCTACACTATACAAGGTATCATCCTGAGCAGCTGCCTGAACCTCCCCAGGGGTCCAGGTCGCGAGTGTCAACTAGGCAAACTCCAAGTAAGGGTGCAGGGTTCCTCATCATCCGCTGTAAAATTTTCAACAGGTCCAGTCAGGACGGGAGCGAGCACAAAACATCTCACCCAGTTCATATCATGTTAGGAAATATAAAGCATGCAATAGAGTAAGGTACATGAAACGCTGAAAGAAAGAAGTATATAAAAAATAGTAGAGATTTGATAACAGGAAATATCTAAATATGATAAGTAAGAACTGTAAGCCTACTGTGATATAGAGTACAATATGGTTATGTAAACGGTCTAGGAAAATGCAATGGTAACTCCATTGTACATGGGTGTACAATAGACATATACAATAGTTATACAATCTTGTACAATAGGATTTGATTACATAACCAATTCTACTCCCCCTCCCCAATCAGTACACAAGGATCCACTCTAGTTACGTTATCTTGCACAATAGTGTACAATGTTATACAATAGATGTACAATATTATACAATAGATGTACAATGTTATACAATAGTTGTACAATGTTATACAATAGTGTATAATGGTCTATCCCTGGGACTCATGTGATACTGAGAGTACAATATGCACAAGGAGTATACAAGGATATAGGTATTCAATAAATACAATATAGAAGTGAAACGTACATCACAATATGTATCTAGTGAATACAAGGGGATAACATCCCAAAAAAAGATCCGTATAGTACCAATCCGTGATAACAACGTGTCAGCATCAAGTACAGTAATCTAGAGCAAGAATGTAAATCCAGACAAGTATAAAACGGTCAGAGAATGTACTCGCCTCGTATCTGAATGTCTGAAGTAAATGTACTGTCCGAGATGAGATACCTGACTCCTAGTTAGAGCAACACAAGTCAAGATGTATATAGGGGATGATATATGAAATGTACAATGCATCTGCATGCTGTCTAGGTCAAACTAGACCAAAGTCAACTCTCGGTCAACTCTAGTCAACTAGACTAGTCAAACTAGGTCAACTAGGTCAAGTCCTAGTCCAACAAGTCTAATAAGTCTTACTAGGCCTAACCAAGCCTAGTCTAGCAAGCACACACCAATCACAAGGCTATACAAGCCAAACACAAGCCACACATCAAGGCACATCCTATTCATGCATATTCAAAATTATATATATATAAAAAGAGAGGAAGGAACTAACATGTAAGCTATGTGTGTGTGTGAACATGGATGTGTACATGAAGAGAGAATTCAACACTAGGCCCTATATCTTTGTACCCACATATATACCTATCTATATACACATATATGTATGTATATATATATATATATCTACATACACAATAGGATATGTGCCTAAACACATAGCTATCACACATATAGAAATTCCTTACACTTTACACATATATACACATAGGTTAGACATGCTATATATAGCTATAGTCACACTACATATACAGAAATATGTTCATACATTGTATTTACATAGAGAGATGATAACATGTGATGTGTGTGTGTGAGAATGTCAAACATACCATGTGTGTGTACATTATAAAATATGTGTGTGTGCTAGAGGGTGAAGTTTATTCTCAGTTTAGTTCCACATTTACATATAAACTAAAGTGAGCTATCCCATAAACTGGTGTAACTAACCACATAAAATGAACCATGTTATCTGAAATCTACCATTAAGCCAACATCCCATATGCATACAGCTCATGCATTGTCTAATACTGAAATTAACTAACATTTCGAATTAAGGGGTTGAAGGTTAACATTATATTCATAGACATTCCACTATATTGAAAACTGAAATTGGCTTGGCAATAGGAAAAGGAAGGTATATATGCTTACATGGACAGTTCAGTGTTCGAACAACCTAAAATGAACTAACATTCAATCTAAATATCAGCTATGCATTGGTTCTATGTCTACCTATGAAATCTGATATTGTATTTACAATATTTATACATTATGTATTCATATCTATCATTACATATATACCTTGCATTTATATCTAGCATTCATTATATACTTTCATGCATGCATTGTATATCATTCTTTCATTCATGCATTTATGCATTGCTTACATATATTACATTAATTACATTCCTACAAGCTTGCATTCAACCATATATATACATTAATGTAAAGAGGATATATATCATATATATATCATTTCATTCATCTAACATATCATGCATTACTTACTCTATATTCATTTAATATCCATACTACATAGGCTCATAGGTTACACAAAATGCATATATCGTATAGTCACTCTTTTACTTAAAACTAATACTGTACCAATTGGGCATTCACTAAATTCTAGGATTAAAGTATGTTGTAGTACTTCATGTGTTAGCTTTCTGAAACTTCAAACGGATCGCATTTTCGTATCCGGAAGCTCCCGAAATCGCGAAAATACCGAAACGCGTTCGTCTTTCATACAACTGACACTCAAATAATTCTACAGAAAGTTACAGAAAGAATTTGGCTTATTAAAATATATATTTGGAAAGCTAACTTCGATACGCTTCTTTTAAAAAAATGGAAGGTTAATTAGAGTTATGAGCTAAAAATGGCATTTCTAAGTTGCTCTAGTTTCTAAAAACGTGGATAAAAATTATGACGAATTTAGGTAGTTTGAGACAAAAGAAACACAAGTATATAACATAATATATCAAGAAGTCACTCTCTACACTAATATATATATATGAGACACTATAGAACACATCTCCTATACAAAAATATGAGATTAAACATGTAATAATTCATTCATATATAACAACAACACATAGTGTATCCAAATTTGGGGTTTTCCCACATGGACACAACCACAACACAAAGGACACTCCTATGACCTCCAAATGGACACGAAATGGACACAAATGGAGATACAACCATGGGGTCATTCCTATGGGTTCAAAATAGACCTATATGCATGAGAAAATGAAAAGGAGAAGGGATTTATACCTCCCGGTAGATCGAATCGAAGAAAAGCCTTTCCGGAGCGACACCGACACGTAGAGATTCCAAAAGGACACGAACGAGCTCCGAATCCTCCCAAACTTGGGTAGCTTCCTCCTTGGCTAGAATGGAGAAGGAAAGAAGAAGATTTGGTGGCGAAATGGAAGGATTTGGTGGAGAAATTGCTAGGGATTGTTCTCTAGAAATTTGGGAAAGAACAAGAGAGAGAGTGTGGATGAGAATAATGAAATAAACTTGAGCCTATCCTCTCCCAAAGTGGCTGACCATATGGGGCTATTTGTCCTATTATGGTAAGGTCCAAAATGCCCCCACTAACCTATTCTATTAGTATTAGGAAAGGGCTAATTGGTTGGGGCTAAATTAGTCATTCTAAAGTCTCTAATCACACTAACCTTATCCATAATAATTAGTCTAACCTCTAACTAAAATATTTCTATCATGTGGGCCATGGCTAACTAATGTGTGGGTCCACTAAAGTCAACACTACCTCCGGGTCCCCGTTTCAAGTCGGATTGAGCTGAAATTCGAACCCGACTCAAATAACCCCAAAACAATATCATAAATAATAAAATAAATTTCAAAAATATTTCAAAAATACAAAATGACAAAAATATCCCTATTCCTGAAAACTGGGGGTGACAAATTCCTCGAAATTAAAACCAAACAATAGTAAAATATCAAAATCACAAGTCATAATTTTAAATAGTTTAAAAATGATTAAAAATCACCAAAAATAATAATATGAAATAATTATCAATAAATAATAATTATAATTATAAAATTTCAAAATTACCCTCATCTGGAAAACTGGATGTTACAAATAGAACTCCCGGTCTCACTAGCTACCGGTGCCACTTCCTCATTAACAGTAGGAGGAGCCACCTCAGCATTCACTGTTTCCCTCAAACGACGTGCCACTCCTCGGGTCATGGGTGCCATCTGGTAAGAACGATATTCACAAATAATATAACTGTAACATAAGCAAGCTAACTAAAGGAACCATCATGTAATTTGAGTACATTTTCGAAAGCAGATAAAGTACAAAAAATTTGATTTTTTGCCAAGTGTGAGAACGGATGGCTCAGAACACAACCCAAAATTTATTCTAGCATACATTAGTGTGAATCATTTATGTTCTGTACATATGGTGTATTATATGTTCTTATCGTATCTAGTATCTGAAGAATGTAACAGAATGAAGATGAACTCACATAATGTAATACTAAGACATCATCTACTAATATATAAGATATAGTAATAGGTTGTCATATCATTATTGCCGAGGGATGAGGGTCGAAGGGCAGTCAACTTTATCTACGGCTACATAGTTTCTGCCTCGCCAGTCGAATGGCTGCAGGGACTATGTCCTGATCACCATGCCATAGTTTCTATCTCGCCAGTCGAATGGCTGCAGGGACTATATGTCCCGATCACCAAGTGTGAGAACGGATGGCTCAGAACACAATCCAAAATTCATTCTAGCATACATTAGTGTAAATCATCTATGTTCTGTACATATAGTGTAGTATATGTTCTTATCGTATCTAGTATCTAAAGAATGTAACAGAATCAAGATGAACTCACATAATGTAATACTAAGACATCATCTACTACTATATAAGATATAGTGATAGGTTGTCATATCATCATTGCAGAGGGATGAGGGTCGGAGGGCAGTCAACTTTATCTACGGCTATATAGTTTCTGTCTCGCCAGTCGAATGGCTGCAGGGACTATGTCCTGATCACCATGCCATAGTTTCTGTCTCGCCAGTCGAATGGCTGCAGAGACTATATGTCCCGATCACCAAGTGTGAGAACGGATGGCTCAGAACACAACCCAAAATTCATTCTAGCATACATTAGTATGAATCATCTATGTTCTGTACATATGGTGTAGTATACATTCTTATCGAATCTAGTATCTAGTATCTGAAGAATGTAACAGAATCAAGATGAACTCACATAATGTAATACTAAGACATCATCTACTGCTATATAAGATATAGTGATAGGTTTTCATATCATCATTGCCGAGGGATGAGGGTCGGAGGGCAGTCAACTTTATCTACGGCTACATAGTTTCTGTCTCGCCAGTCGAATGGCTGCAGGGACTATGTCCTGATCACCATGCCATAGTTTCTGTCTCGCTAGTCGAATGGCTGCAGGGACTATATGTCCCGATCACCATGTTACCAACTAACCAACCAACAAAACTACTTGTTACAAATATCAGCACTCTCGGTGCATTCGAATCGGAGTATCATATTTTTCGGTGTCGGAGAACAAATAATTATCACTAAATTATCAAATTTTTTGGTACTATCGGTGTCCCTGACCAAGCCCCCTCTACACCACCTATAACCCGAACCCTAACCCTCCACTCCCCCCTGCTCCCCTTCCCCAGCCGTCCCCACCCCCCCGCTCCCCTCCCCCAGCCGCCCACACATATCCACCCCTAACCCGAACCTTACCCCTAGCTCCCCTCCCCCAGCCGCCCTTATCCCCCCTGCCCTACCCCCCAGCCACCCTCCAGCCACCCCCGAACCACCCACATCCCCCCTGCCCCTTCCCTCGAGCCACGCGCACCCCCCAACCACCAACAACCAAAACAGCCGGAGAGAGAGAGAGAGAGTCGCCGGAGAGAGTGAGAGTCGCCGGAGAGAGTGAGAGCGTCGGAGAGAGTGAGAGCGCCGGAGGGGAGGGAGGAGAGAGAGTGAGAGCGTAAAATAGAAGGAAAAGGACCCTAACCCGAACCCTAACCCTAGCTCCCCTCCCCCAGCCGCCCTCGTCCCCCCTGCCCCACCCCCAGCCACCTCTCAGCCACCCCCAACCACCCGCATCCCCCCTGCATCTCCTTCCGAGCCTTCCGCACCCCCCCAAACCACCAACAACCAAAACAGACGGAGAGAGAGAGAGAGAGGGAGGGGAGAGTCACGTACCGGAGAGGAAGGAGAGTCACCGGAGAGAGTGGAGTCGCCGCCGGAGAGAGTGAGAGCGCCGGAGGGGGGGAGGAGAGAGAGTGAAAGAGGATAATAGGGGAAAATGAATCGGCGGGGGGGGGGGATATAATTAGAATTTAGCGACGTTCAACCGACAGTCGCTAAATTAGTCGCTATTAGCGACGTCATAGCGACGTTTTGCGACGACTAGCTCATGAAATTAATATACGTTGTTATTTCGTCGCTTACTTCGTCGACGATTAGCGACGCCTCACTAAAACGTCGCTAATGTACACAATTTAGCGACGTTAATCGAACGTCGCTAAATTTTTATCGCCAAATGTGCAGATTTTAGTAGTGCCTACTTAATATCTTGATATTTCTTGAATAAAATTTTAACACGATTTGATGACCTTGTACAGTTAGAGAATGATTGTACACATTTTTATGCTCTTAACACTAGCCCAGATTTTAATTATTGTTTTATGTCAAGTAGTTATTTTACCTATTCCTTCTTACATGTTATGATGTGCATTTTATCAAGATCCTTCTACATGATATCCGTACGTCTATGATTTGCTTAATATATATAGTGACCCATTATGGTGTACTTATGATTTATGTCTTTCTTCCTTGCTTAACATGATAGTGGCCCGTAGAGGCGCACTCATGACAAGTACTCTTTACATGACAAGTAAACCATGACAGCGGCCCGTCGTGGCGCACTTTTAACAGGCAACGTTAACACGATAATACATGATAGTGATCCATCGTGGTGCACTCTTGAACATGTCTTTACATGCTTACATGATAGCGGCCCGTAGAGGCGCACTCTTGACAAGTACTCTTTACATGACAAGTAAACCTAACATGACATGTATAATCAAGATGCTGTTGCGACGGCTATTCTTTTTGCGAATACAACTCTTTCTGGACACCGTGGATGAATTTATTGTGTATGCGTGAACAAGCTATATGTCTCGTCTGCATCATATCTAGGACATGAATTCCTGGTTACCACGGTCAGGGATTCATATTGAATCTGACTAGGATAATGACTAGATTGATCAAGTAGTTCATATAGAGAGATTTTCCAGTTACAGGCGATCCTGTTATCTGGGCGCCTCAAGTGGACTTGTAGCCTGCCGACGAGTAGGGCACATTTTCAGCACACTGTCATGTGTTGCACCAATTGTAATGCCCCAGTCCCATAATACATAGGACTAAGTACGTCGGCATGCCAGCTGCACATATACGAAAAATACACCAATATGTGGTATTCTCGTATTTGTACATAAGCTGTAAATAATATAACATGATAAGCCACAATATAAATAACTATATCTCATCCACAGCTCAACACAGAATGAATAATAAGTCTCAAAAATAAAAGAAGTCAAGAGATAGCCGGGTGGACATACCCACTCCAAACAGCTATAAAAAATAGTCTCAACTAGATGGAATCCAACCTCCTCAAAACAGAAAGATGAAGATAAAAAGATGTCCACTACATAGTCTCAGATAATAAAGAAAAACTAAGTATCAGCAGAAGATGCCTCATCATCGATGTAAGAAGGATCCATAGCTACTCCGTACTCCTGGAGATAATCATGCTCGTCTAATCCTGGAGAGATCACCAGGTCCTCAGAGGGACGTAACAAGATACAGTAAAATATGCCGAAATAACTGAATGTGTAAATATGCAACTATGACACTACAGGTTCTCCTAACCATCTATGTGAGATGAACTTTGAGGATAACATTCTACGCAGGGGCTATAGGATCAGCAGAGTAAATAAAGAATGGCAGTAAGTAGCGCTCATCCGAGTCGCTATCGGCCAGGAGCAGAAAGTAGCGCTCATACGAGTCACTATCGGTCCACAAATGTGTGTAAATAGTAAATGTAGCCCCTACGCTAGTAGCTGTCCTCTCCCTCGAATGCTCCTGTCCAAGATGTATCCACAACCTGTCCAGTTGGTAACTGCTATGGCTTCTAACTCGACACACTAGTAGCAGTTACCTCATATCCGTCGCACGACTCATACGTATCGATGGCCAGTCGAGCACGCAGGTCTGTGTCCTATATGAACTCACTCATCACGTGTTACACATGTGTCAAGGCTATAGGAGATATAAAAATATCCCACACTCATAAGGTGGTCGTCTAACACTAGGTCGACATGCATAATAAAATATAAAATAACGAAAACGACTAAATCTAGTCGCTTGTACCCAAGTGTAACTTGGACGCACAATATAAACAAAATAACAAATAAGAGAAAGAAATATGTAATAATAAAATATACTGAAAATAAGTGAGCACAATCAGAATCTAGGGCAAGATATATTTGTCTGTGGTGCGAGGAAGGCAATCCAACAGTCGCAAGCAGCAGCACCAAAAACTCACAATTCACAGATGACTCCGGATGCTGAAACAAACATCAAAAATGTTCCCGGTGTAAAAGATATCTCTATGAAACGCCTGTCCGAAAGTCAAATTCCAAAAAAAGGGCAAAATTATAATTTTGGATCAAAACGATGTCCACCGTTGGACCTATTTTGTACCGAAATGCGTACCAATATCTACGGTCTCTAAAGTCGTCAAACTACATGTCACCGAATTTAGTTTGAGGAGACGAACTCAAGGTATGTCAAATTTTGGATTCCGATGGACCGTGCACAAAATCGCCCGTTGGAGCAGGTTGCGGGCCCGCCAAAAAGGTGTTCCGATCAACCTTCTCAAAATCGGACCAAACTTGCCATACAGGACCAAAAAAGTGATACGGTCCTGCTGGGGCAAGTTTTGCGTCGATCCGACGAACGTGCACGAAGTTATGGCCAAGTTTGCAAAAGGTCGATACAGGGGTATCTCGACGGATACACACTGATATCATCGCGCACACGCAATAAAATCAAGTTCCGTCAGTTCCCATGCATCGACAACATCCATACGCACCTTTCGATGTATATAGTGCATGACCACGTCGCCCGGTTTGTCGGGGTGTACGCCGTAACGGGAAAAGTTTTTCTGAATTTTCAGTTTTTGAAACCAGTTTTTCGCACAAGTTTAACATCACGTAATTTTCTGTATAATTAACGAAATAAGATTCTACGAAGTGCGTTCTATTCTCGATTATGTTGGCTTTAACAGTTATAAACTAGATTAACAAAAACCCTAATGTGTAGATCGAAAATGGGCTTCAAAGTTAGGGGTTTGGGGGCAGTTCTTTACTCTATTTTTCGGTAGCAGACGCGCAACTTTGCGTCAATTTTTGGGCCGATCTTGGGTATGAGGTCGAAATCCCCTTGAAGGGTTTCGAAGAGGGTTATAAGGTCTCTCGATAGGATTTAACGATTTGAAAAATGATTGCAATATAATGAAGATATCGTCGTTAGAATTTGGTACCTTGCGGTCGACA
Organism: Iris pallida; assembly: GCA_029216955.1. NCBI lineage: Eukaryota > Viridiplantae > Streptophyta > Magnoliopsida > Asparagales > Iridaceae > Iris > Iris pallida. Next base: position 11,258,656 of record JANAVB010041619.1, read on the forward strand.
ATACTGGACTTGCTCTGTTGGTGCGGTCGGCCTGGGGTGGCTGGCAGCGTTCGCACGGTAGTGCAGCGCTGTCAGCGGCCAGGGTAGTTCGCCGGGGCTTGAAGGTCGTGCTGGAGTCGATCCTCGGGGTTGGGGAGAGGTTTTCGATAAAAATTTCTGAGGAATACTAGGGTTGGCCGCGGGGTATCGATTTTATACCGAGCCGTTCCTCCTAATCCAATTTTGACTGGGATTAAAGGGGTTTCAGGTTTGCTTGATTATAGGTTGGATGTGATTCAAATTGTGTTGGAAGATTTTTGTAAAAAGATTTGAATTAAAAGTTGATTTGAATCTTCATTCAAATCACATGAAGGGGGTCGGGATTTTACGAGTACTGTAGCTTCGGCTACAATACCTGATGTTCTCCTTTTTTTACTCTTATATATATATATATATATATATATATATATATATATATATATATATATATATATACTCTTATATTTACTCCTTAAAAACAAGTAACGTAGATTATAGAAAATTCTAAAAATTATATACAAACTATCTAAAATTTCCAAATTATAATGTACACTATATTTGATAGCGTAATGTATAAGCATACCTACCTATACATTATTAACAAAAACTAATGACTAAATTCTAAATTATATATAACAAAATTTAAATAAAAAATAGTAAAATAATTAGGAATAAAAGATGGGGGTTTATATCCTACCCAACTTAAAGAAATTTCGTCCTCGAAATTAAAACTAATGACGGGGGATGCAATACAATACAATATTAAGAATCTAACACGCAAAAGTACCTTGGTCTTCGAACAAATGCGGATAACGATTTCGGATGTCGTCCTCGCGCTCCCAAGTAGACTCTCCTGGCGAGTGGTGCTTCCATGCCACGCGAACCAATGGTATAGACTGATTCCACAACACCTTTACTCGGCGATCAAGGATGCCTACTGGTTGCTCTTGGTACGACAAGCTTGGTCCAACTGTGATTTTGGAGTGATCAAGCACATGACTGCTGTCAGCCACATATCGTCTCAGCTGTAACACATGAAATACATCATGTACTCCCTCTAGCGACGGTGGCAAGGCCAACCTGTAGGCAACCTCTCCAATCCGTTCCAAGACATTGAAAGGGCCGATGTATCTTGGACTCAACTTGCCACGTCCTTCGAACCGAATCGTGCCTCTAGTGTGGGATATCTTTAAGAATACATGGTCGCCTTCCTTGAATTCCAAAGGTCAACGACGATTATCTGCCTACTGCTTATGTCAATCGTGCGCTGCTCGCAGGTAGTCTTGTATCTATCTTCTTTACCTTCTCCACTGTGCTCAAAACTAGCTCGGGACCCAATATCTGTCGCTCTCCGATGTCGCTCCAACAGGCAGGAGACGACACCTCCTACCATAAAATGCTTCAAATGGAGCCATCTGAATGCTCGCTTGATAGCTATTGTTGTAAAAAAACTCTACAAGATGAAGGTGGTCTTCCCAAGATTTGTCAAAGTCAAGCATACACGCTCTCAACATGTCCTCTAGCGTCTGAATCATATGCTCTGATTGGCCATCTGTCTGCGGATGGTACGATGTGCTAAACTTCAAACGCATACCCAAACTTCCTTGCATACTCCTCCAAAAGTACGAGGTGAACCTCGAGTCACGGTTCGACACGATACTAACTGGTACACCGTGTAGCTTCACTATTTGCTTCATATACATATCCGCCAAAACTTCTGTGGACTGCCCCACTCTAAAAGGTAAGAAGTAGGCCGATTTGGTAAGTCTATCAATAAACACCTATACTGCATCTCGTCCACTAGGACTCCGAGGAAATCCTATGACAAAGTTCATCATAATGTGCTCCCACTTCCACTCGAGAATGGGTAGCGGCTGCAATAATCTAGCCGTCCTCTGGTGCTCGACCTTCACTTGTTGGCATACCAAACACTTGGCCACAAAACGAGCTATCTTCCGCTTCATTCCATGCCACTAATAATATTGTCACAAGTCCAGGTACATCTTAGTTCCTCCGAGATGTATAGAGTAAGTCGAACTGTGCGCTTCTGTCATCAACTCATGCCGAAGCTCTCCACTAGAAACATAAATACGATCACCACATCGCAATTTTCTATCGGGATGAATTCTCAATCCCGTCTGCTTTTCTGCTTCAGTCCTCTCTCGAAGCCGTCGAAATCTAGCATCCGTAGGTAATGCCGCCTTGATCCTCTCCACTAGCGATGATTTCACTTGGAGGCTGGCTAACACGCCATCTGCTCCAGGCAATACTACCTCAATACCAAGCTGCTGCAATTCTCTGATCAACTCCTTCTGCGTAGCCAAGAAGTGTGCCATGGACTTACGGCTTAATGCGTCTGCCACAACATTAGCCTTGCCCGAATGATAATGTAGCTCGATCTCGTAATCTTTTATCAACTCTAACCAACGTCGCTGTCGCATATTCAACTCTTTCTGTGTGAACACATACTTGAGGCTCTTACGATCAGTGTAGATATCAACATTCTCGTCGTACAAGTAGTGTCTCCATAGCTTCAAAGCAAAGATAACCGCTGCGAGCTCTAGATCGTGGGTTGGATAATTCTTCTCGTGCACCCTCAACTGTCTTGATGCATAAGCTACCACACGATCGTGCTGTATCAATATGCATCCTAATCTCTTCCCAGATGCGTCACTGTAGATCACAAATCCTCCTAGGCCCGATGGTAGTGTCAAGATAGGTGCAGTGGTCAATCGCTTCTTCAGTTCGTCAAAAGCGGCTTGACACTCATCTGTCCATACAAATACCCGATCCTTGCAAGTTAGTCGAGTCATAGGCCCCGCTATTCGAGAGAAATCTTCAACGAACCTTCGGTAATATCCCACAAGTCCAAGAAAACTTCTCACCTCAGAAGCCGATGTGGGAGCGGGCCATGCCTTAACTGCTGTGATCTTCTCAGGATCTACCGATATGCCGTCTCCAGTAACAATGTGCCCAAGAAATAAAACCTCCTTGAGAAAGAATTCACACTTGCTAAGCTTTGCAAAAAGTTGCTCATTCATCAAGATTCCCAAAACTGTTCGTAGATGTTGCTCATGCTCTTTTGGCTCTTGGAGTAAATCAAGATATCATCTATAAATACGACTATAAATTTGTCCAAGTACTGATGAAAGATCTTGTTCATTAAGTTCATGAAGACCGCGGGAGCATTGGTCAACCCAAAAGGCATGACCAAGAACTTGTAGTGTCCATACCTCGATCGAAACGCCGTCTTCGAAATATCTTCCTTCCGTACCTTCAGTTGGTGATAGCCCGATCGTAAGTCAATCTTAGAGAATACTTTTGCTCTACTCAGTTGGTCGAATAGATCGTCTATGCATGATAAGTGGTACTTATTCTTCACCGTCACTGCATTCAAGGCTCTGTAGTCGATGAACATGCGTACTGTCCCGTCTTTCTTAGGCACAAGAAGAACGGGTGCTCCCCATGGTGACGCACTAGCACGAATAAAGCCCTTGTCCAATAAGTCGTCAATCTGTGTCTTAATCTCTACCAACTCCTTGGGTGCTAGTCGATATACTCAAGACGAAATAGGCTCGGCTCCGAAAATAAGCTCAATAGAAAACTAAATGTCTCGGTCAGGTGGCTGTCCTAGCAAATCCTCGGGGAACATATCCTGATCTCGAACTCAGCGATAACAGGATGCTGAGGGGTATCCTACCACATCATATGATTACCCAAATATTTCTGGGCTGAAGCTATCAATACAGCTTGCTTTGTACTCAATAGAGTTCTAATTCGACCCAAATCGAAGAAGACTCCATTTGAGTTATGGTTTGATAGAATTCCATCAATTTCATACTTTAGAATATTTGGTTGTAAATATTTTATTCTTAATGCAAAAGACAATTTGGAAAAATTTGATGAAAAGGCCGATGAAGGTATATTTTTAGGTTATGTGGCCAAAAGCAAAGGATACAGAGTCTTCAACAAACGAACCATGATCATCGAAGAGTCAGTCAACGTCAGTTTTGATGAACTAAATCAGATGACGATCGATGACAATGACGAAGATCCAACTGTACCAAGCTCAACATCAGCTGATCCTCAACCAAGCTCTGTACTAGCTGAACCTCCTAGAGAAGATCCAGGAACCAGCTACCTTCAGAATCTACCGAAAAGGTTAAAATTTACAGCTGATCATCCAAAAGATTTGGTAATTGGTGATATTACCAAAGGAGTAAGTACTCGTACATCCAGTAGAGATATTATTTTTAGTGTTGCATTTATTTCACAGCTAGAACCCAAAACTATTGATGAAGCATGTAGTGATAGTTTTTGGATAGATGCTATGCAAGAGAAATTAAACCAATTTGAACGGAATCAAGTTTGGGAACTTGTTCCCAGGCCTATTGATCATCCGGTCATTGGCACCCGTTGGGTATTCCGAAATAAACTAAATGAGAATGGTTTAGTGACTCGTAATAAGGCTCGACTCGTAGCTCAAGGATACAATCAAGAAGAAGGTATCGACTACGATAAGACTTATGCCCCAGTTGCGAGATTAGAATCCATTTGCATGTTATGTGCATTTGCATATTTTTATAATTTCAAACTATTTCAAATGGATGTCAAGAGTGCTTTTTTAAATGGTTTTATAAAAGAAGAAGTTTTTGTAGCACAACCTCCAGGTTTCACGGATTTCAAAAACCCTGATCATGTTTTCAACTTGAAGAAAGCCTTATACGGTTTAAAACAAGCCCCTCGTGCTTGGTATGATCGTCTAAGCTCTTTTCTACTTGACAACGGTTTTTCAAAAGGCAAGGTTGACACTACACTGTTTATTAAGTCTTTTAATGGCAAACTTCTTTTAATTCAAATCTATGTTGATGATATTATATTTGGATCTACTGATAAATCTCGGTGTCAAAAATTTTCTAAGTGTATGCAGAATGAGTTTGAGATGAGCATGATGGAAGAGCTGAAATTCTTTCTCAGATTACAAATCAAACAAACTGATAATGGGACATTTATAAATCAAGCCAAGTACACAAAAGACCTGCTAAAGAAGTTTGATCTGGACAATGTCAAACCTATTGGCACTCCAATGGCAACTTCGACAAAGCTTGATTCAGATGAACAAGGCAAGCCAGTCGACACACGTAAGTATCGAGGTATGATTGGTAGTTTACTTTATTTAACTGCTAGTCGTCCAGATATAATGTTTAGTGTTTGCCTGTGTGCATGTTTTCAAGCTAACCCAAAGGAATCACATCTGTCTGCAGTTAAGCGTATCCTTCGATACCTTAAGGGCACTTCTTCTGTTGGCTTGTGGTATTCCAAAACTAAGTCCTTTGACCTTATTGGTTATTCGGATGCAGATTTTGCTGGATGCAAAGTTGATAGAAAAAGTACCAATGGCACATGTCATTTCTTAGGCAAGGCTTTAGTCTCATGGTTTAGTAAAAAGCAAAATTCTGTAGCCCTATCAACAACAGAGGCTGAGTATATCGCCGCAGGACGTTGTTGTGCTCAGATTTTGTGGATGAAACAAATCCTAGAAGACTATAATTTATTTTACACACATATTTCCATTTTTTGTGATAACACGACCACTATTAATTTGACTAAGAATCCAGTATGTCACTCTCGTACCAAACATATCGAGATTCGACATCACTTTCTTAGAGATCATCATCAAAATGGAGATATAAACCTTGTGTACATAGATACTGAAAATCAACTAGCTGACATCTTCACTAAACCTCTAGCGGAAGATCGTTTCAATTATTTACGTCGAGAATTAGGAATTTTGAACGTCAATAATATTAATTAATTTTGTTTTATGATTATATATCATTACGCAAAAACTGTGTTAGAGACAAGCCAATAAAGAGTCTGTCTGTCACCACAACTACGGTTGAAGCGAAACGGTACTTAAGAGTTCCCCAGTGAACCTCCGCCAGCTGGGACAGTACTCCTACAGCTAATCTGAAACAGTCACTGTGTAACGATATTTAATCTATAAAATAACATTAATTATGTTAATTAAAGGTTGAAATTACTAATCTTTGAATTAAATTTTTGAAATGATGAGGATGATGATGAGGAGATGTGAATATATGATTTTGAGTGATATTTTATTGTGAACTTGGAAATGCTCCGACATTCCAAGTTATTATCAGTACTTTTTGATTATTATTAGCACTTTCTAGTTTGCTTCAGTGCTCTTTTATTTTTCATGGACATGTTTATTATGCCTCAGTTTATGGCATTCCAGTTTATTTCAGCACTATGTTTCAGTTTCAGTTTATGATAGCACTATTGCTTCATTCTTTATAACTGCCTGTGAAATTATATGCCTGTGATGATTTTTTTGCGACAATACATGCCTGTGATTTTATTTCTGCCTTATTTCTTTTATATGTGTTTTTTCACTATTTGTTACTTATGCATTGATTGCGGGAGAGCCTTCTCTTTTGCAATTATTTTGCTAAGTGACAAAGGGGGAGAAAAATTAAAGATCTAACATTTTTTTGAGATAATACAGGATATGAACAATTCTACTTTTTGATATTTTGAACAAGCTTAATGTTATATCATTCATAGTTTGTCAATTATCAAAATGGGGAAGATTGTTGGCCCATTGGTCATATGGTCAACCTGATTTTAATAATTAATTAAACTCTGTCTGGATATACAAAGCTAGTCGGGACATCTCGAACTCTTGAACATGATCAAGAATGGCTATCCACTGAATTCAAGACCGAAGATCTGTTTGCCTACTCGAGTCTGTAATTCCTTATGCAATGTATTTTTATTTTATTTGAGTCTAGAAATATGTTGTACACCGAGTCGTACTGGCAAATAGGCTACCCTTAAATGAGTTCAAAAATATTTTTAAAATGTCCTCTCAAAAAGGTTTACAAAAAGGTTTTCAAAAAGGTTTTCAAAAATCACCAAAAAGATTTTTAAAACCCTAACTAAACCCTGACTAAACCCTGACAGAACTCGGACCGAGTTCGGCCAGAGTTCGGCCAGAGTTTGGTTGGTGGCCGTTGTGATTTTGAATCCTTGGAACTTGGTCCTCCTGCAGTTGCGAATTTGACCGAAATTTGCTCATAGAGTTCTATCCGAATTCTGCCCAAATTCTGTCAGAAGTCTGCCTTTAGAATTCCTATAAATAGAGAAGGATTTCGATCATTTCAACTCACTCATTCACTTTCAATCTTCTCTCTATCTAAAGCTTTCAGTCTTCCAAAGAGTTTTCTAGAGCTTTCAATTTCAGATCCCAAGCCAATTACAATCCTCTAGTCAATTTGCCAGTGCGGTACGATCTAGAAGTTTCTGAGAGATTGTAATCAGAAGGCTTGATTGAAGAATACCTCTTCACATTTGAAGTTGGACGAGTTCTTCGTATCAAAGCTCGCGTTATAGAAGTTGCAAGGACTTCGTAAGAAAACTTGCAGTTTTTCCAATAGTGGATTCAACTGGTAGCAAGAGTTCTACCGACTGGATTAGTCCTCAACAGAGGAAAACCAGTATACATCGCTGTCTTTGCGTTTGCTCTCTTAACTCCGTCTTTACTTTATTTCACTTGTGATTAATATTCTGTGATTGTGCTGCTAACATTTTTAATTAGCATTTTTTCGCTGCCAACTCTATTCACCCCCCCTCTAGAGTATTACGCTTTACTATTTCGTTCCTACAATACGTTCTATATGATCCCTATGTTGTACAATCATTAGAGACTAAGTTCTATTCAGGAGAAGGGTTACAACCCCGGTCCTTGTTTGGTTTACGGGTTATAACTCGACTTCCGGAATAGTTCCTAAGTCATCCTATAATTGTCGTTCTATATAGTTCTCATATGCTCTCATGCTCTAGTTATCCCACATGCTCACATGTTCAGTTATCTCACAAGCTATACATGATCCCTATGCCGAGTCACCATGCGCTCATGACCCGGCTATTTCACACGATCACATGTTCAGTTTATTTTTACTCTCAAGCTTTCGTTTACTTAACATATCTACATTTTACATTACGTCACATGTTAATTACCTTATGCTTCAAGATGCTTTACTTATTGTCTTTCTAGGTTCGGGATAAGTGCACTGGTAGTGCACGAGTCTCGATCTGCTTTTACTTAATTATATCTCTAACCATTACTATGTTAGCTATTGCTGGTTTTAGTTCATAGTTTGGCTTTCTTTGTGGTACTTACTATTTGGGGTCTGACCCTATTAGTTTTGTTTGGCCAGATCTGATAGAGGAGCCCAGAGGATCTTCTATACCATCTACTCGATGGTGGCCATCTGGATCGCTAGAGTACCTGAGTGGGATTCTTATTTTATTCTTCCACTTGATATGTACATTATTATTTTGTGACGTTTAGCCTTCGAGCACGTGTTTAGCTCATATTTTTGGATCTTGACATTTAGCCTACGGGCCAAAACATGATGTGCGTATTCTAGACTATAGCTAGAGCTTATCATGTGTGACTATTACTCTTGCTAGTTCTCTATTTTGAATTACTAGCTTCATGATCATCCATGTATATATGGTTTGAGACGCTTTACTATTGTATGTCTGATGATCATACTTCTTGCTCCTTGTATAATTGCCTGTGATTGAGATACCTAGGATTGTTTAACCTAGGATCGACTGTTGGTTTGTAGGAATAACCCCCATGTCTTGACAGCTTATACGTAATTTTAGAATACTAGTGTACTTTGGAATTGCGTAGCTGGCCTTGTCCGTCCCTACTTACCAGTATTCTGGTTCTGGGACGTGACATAGGTTTTAGTGGTGGCCCATGCAGGTCTCAATTTATCAGATATATGGGGGTCACTGATGTTTAGTTATCTCAATCACAATTATCCTTTATTGATATCATTCGTATTATTCTCTACCTCCGATCCTTTGACCTGATGTTTGCCTTGATCGTTGATCTCTTATGTTCCCTCGATTTGATCCTTGTGTCCTTTAACTTTCAGGAGCATTGTTCCTAATCCTTTCGATCATCTTGTTTAGGGTTCTGTCACTGACAGGTTAGCAATCTTCTGTTAGGCCAGTTATGGAGGATCAGTCTCAGTATTCAGGTATAGAGTCGAGAGTTCACTCGAGGGCAGAGATGCTAGTCCATCCCGATCAGCTAGCTGTGCCCGTACAGTCAGTATTCCGAACAGAGATAGTTTTAGATCAGTCTGATGTACCTGCACTCATAGGGATCATCAAGAAAATGATGGAGTCACAGCAACGACGAGATCTTGTTCTCCAACAGAGTATCCAGATGTTGATAGACCATAGTAGGCAAGGAATACCAGAAGTATTTCAAACCGAGGACTTATAGCCAGAAGGAGTACAGATTGGAGCCAGGCTGTACCAATCATCCAGCCAGTTAGTATATCGAGCCTGACCTACTGTGGAGGCAGTACGAGAGCACGAGCATATAGCCAGGAGGACCACATCCAGAAATAAGGGTCGTAAGAGGTACCATTCACCCATATCTGGTTTTTCTTCCCGATGTCCATCACCAGTACCAGCAGACCAATGCCCATACCATCACCAGGAGTTACCAGTCGTATGTTCCTTCTATGGAAGGGAAGGGCACACTCATCTTACTTGTCGAAGGGCTAACCTTCTATGTTTAGCATGCGGATCACCAGGCCACATGATCAAAGTTTATCCCTGGAGGAGTCCGTCTGGATCGTCATCCTTCCAGCCTTCCAACCAACAGGCACCAGCACCTGTTCAGCAACAGCAGGCTCACATGCCTTTATCGATGCAGCCAATACATTCCAGCGGCAGTATGAACAAACCCAAGCTCGGAGGCAGAGGAACCAGCAGCAGTATCAGGCAAACCAAGAAGGATGTACCTACTGTAGAAAGTTAGGGTATTCTAGATTAGTTTGTTGGACGACCAATAGGAGATGCTTCCGCTGTGGAACAGAGGACCATTCAATTAGTACTTGCCCATATCCGACATCTCGAAGAAGACCATCTATACCAGATATACCACCGCCATCCTTTCAATAACTTCCATCATCACCTTCCATAGTAGATGAACAGCTAGGGCCAATACTAGATGTTCAACCAATGGCACAGTACCCACCACCATCGCAGGCTCAAAGGATCAGGCAGCTCAGAGCACAGTTGAATGCACAGTACCAGGAGCAGCTCTATTATTTGTATGAGGGTAATACCTTGGAAATCTCAGGTACCATCTTCATAGTTTTCTTTCAGTTATGGCCTTAAATTTGTATTTCAGTAGCAGGCCAGGTAGTGGCAATATATCTTGGGTTCTTGCAGGCGACCTTGTATTCTATCTATAGGTGGAGTACAATGATCGGCTTGACTTATTCAGGAGTGAAGGCGGGTTTCTCGTTCCACTCTTCTATCTTCGTACCTCAAGATATGTGATAATTATCATATGTCTCGACTACGACGATACGTCCTGGGTAGTATCATGTCTTAGACTAAGTCATTGGTACCGACTTACTTTGAGACTTGACCTTTATCCATTTTGGAGTCAGCGTAGGCCAGCGAGGATGTTGGTCCCTACTCAACTGTCTCAGGAGACATATTTATTCATATGCCTCCAGTCCTTCTTGATTATGGTTGTGTTACTGCTTACGCATTTATTTATATTAATGTTGCCTTCATTTACTCATATGTCATGCTTCATTTTACTGAGATGGTTGTGTTTTCTTGAGCTTTTGTTTCGGTTATCTTGCTTGACTAGCTTTAGAAAATTTCGAGGACGTAATTTTCTAAGTATGGGAGAGTTGTGAGACTTGTCTCACGGTATCAATATTTATATATGGATACGTATTTTGTGTTGTACTTTCTTGATTTTTGATACCTTAAAATTTTTCCAAAATTATAGATTTCTTGTTTATTGGTATACCGTCGATGTACTGGTGTGTATAGGCGGTTGTTATTCTCAATATACGGACTTCCGACAAATATCAGGTAGCCCGTATTATGACTTGTCTTTTGTTTTGATTTAAATCTTGACTCGGTTTAATTTTTTCATTCCCATTTTTCGTTATACGAATTTCCAGTATAAGTATACGGACTTCGACCTGTATTTTATTTTTGTCCTATTATATTTTATTGCTCGATCTAGATTTGTTTTGATCTTGAGTGGTTCAATTTGGTTTGGTCCAACTTGGCTTGCTTGGGATGGATTGGCTTGGTTTATTTTGATGGGTTCAACATGTTGAACCATCTCCCCCCTTCCCTTTTATAAACCCCCATCTCTTTCTCACTCCTCCATTATTTCATTCTCTTCTTCCTCTTCATCTTCTTCCTCCAACCCAAGGCAAGCATATCTTGCCAAATGTTGGACAATGCTATTTTATTTGTCTATTATCTTCCTCACATGATTCTAAGACCCTTTATTTCTTGGCATTTTCATTTTGGTGGTTCAAATTTTGTAGATCTAAGTTTATATCATTTTCAGTTTTTTTGGTTTTTATCTATCAAACTTGCTTTTTTCAAAATCTAATTGTTCCATGTGGTAGAGAATTTCATTTTACCCAAATTTGAACTTTGAAAAGTTAGATTTTGTTTTGTTTTGACCGAGTTATGCAAGTTTGAAGTTCATGAGTTCCTTCGCCATCTTTCTCGAATTTTTGGAGAAGATGAGCAGTCTGACCGCATGAGTCCTTGGCCGCATGAGTCCCGCGGACCGCATGAGTTCCTGGCCCCTTTGGTCCTGCGGACCGCCTTAGTCCTGCGGACCGCATGAGTCCCACAGACCGCATGATCTCTTTGCCGTTTTGGTTCTGCGGACTGCTTGGGTCTTACGGACCGCTGTAGTCCTGCAGACCGTATGAGTCCTGCGAACCGCACGCCTTGGCCGCATGCATCCTTGGCCGCATGCCTCCCTGCTCCTCCTGTGGGCGCATGTCTCTCTGCTTCGCCTGGCGCCCCTTGGCACCGGCGCATCTTGCTTGCCCTATGCCTCTTGGTGCAAGCTCACCCCGTGTACCCTTGCCCTTGTTCCTCGCATGTTTATTTATTTTATTTTATTGTTTAGACTTGGCCTAACTTGCGACAACCCTACTTAATATCTTGATATTTCTTTAATAAAATTTTAACACGATTTGATGACCTTGTACAGTTAGAGAATGATTGTACACCTTTTTATGCTCTTAACACTAGCACAGATTTTAATTATTGTTTTATGTCAAGTAGTTATTTTACCTATTCCTTCTTACATGTTATGATGCACATTTTATCAAGATCTTTCTACATGCTATCCATACGTCTATGATTTGCTTAATCTAGATAGTGACCCATTGTGGTGCACTCATGATTTATGTCTTTCTTCCTTGCTTAACATAATAGTGGCCCGTAGAGGCGCACTCTTGACAAGTACTCTTTACATGACAAGTAAACCATGATAGCGGACCGTCGTGGTGCACTCTTAACAAGCAACCTTAACACGATAATACATGATAGTGACCCGTCGTGGTGCACTCTTAAACATGTCTTTACATGCTTACATGATAGTGGCCCGTAGAGGCGCACTCTTGACAAGTACTCTTTACATGACAAGTAAACCTAACATGACATGTATAATCAAGATGCTGTTGCGACGGCTATTCTCCTTGCTAATACAACTCTTTCTGGACACCGTGGTTGAATTTATTGTGTATGCGTGAACAAGCTATATGTCTCGTCTACATCATGTCTAGGACATGAATTCTTGGTTACCACGGTCAGGGATTCATACTGAATCTGACTATGTTAATGACTAGATTGATCAAGTAGTTCATATAGAGAGATTTTCCAGTTACAGACGATCCCGTTATCTAGGCGCCTCAAGTGGACTTGTAGCCTACCGATGAGTAGGGCACATTTCTAGCACATTGTCATGTGTTGCACCAATCAAGCTACCTAATAACTCTCTTGGGATACATTTGTCTCCTGGGCGATGTATCCACTATAAATTCTAATAACTTGCGTCTGGATAACCTGGATAGCTGCCGGGCTTGTGACTATGGGAATATCTAATTGCATCTTGTTAGTAACTAGACTTGTGATAACCCTAGTTAGTTAAAGTAGCATGCCGTACTCATTCCTTGGCCGTGAATGATGGATGGAGTCAGTCCAGTCCAGTCTAGTTTTATCTATGCAGTGTCCGTATGTTTATTTCAGTACATTATTGTTTACGTATTACTTTTGTCGATAAATGATCGGACGCTGAGTTCTATTCAGGAGAAGGGTTACAACCCCGGTCCTTGTTTGGTTTACGGGTTGTAACTTGGCTTCCGGAATAGCTCCCAAGTCATCTTATCATTTGTCGTCCTATTCAGTAATCACACGTTCTACATGATCCCTATATTGTACAATCATTAGAGACTAAGTTCTGTTCAGGAGAAGGGTTACAACCCCGGTCATTGTTTGGTTTACGGGTTGTAGCTCGACTTCTGGAATAGTTCCTAAGTCATCCTATAATTATCGTTCTATATAGTTCTCACATGCTCTAGTTATCCCACATGCTCACATGTTCAGTTATCTCACAAGCTATACATGATCCCTATGCCGAGTCACCATGCGCTCATGACCCGGCTATTTTACAAGCTCAAATGTTCAGTTTATTTTTACTCTCAAGCTTCCGTTTACTTAACATGTCAACATTTTACATTACGTCACATGTTAATTACCTTATGTCACAACCCGCACCCTAGAGTAAGGGCACGAGACGTGGGTACGTCCAGCCTACGCCGCAGTGTCGGCGGTAGAACGCTGTCCTAGGTCAAACATCTAACAATATAAAGGTACCTGTACAGTATATACTCTCCGAATGGAGGTGACATAGCAGATACAGTCTCAATTACAACTAAGGTAGAGCGAGATAAAAGATAGGTAAAACATGAAATCCAAAAGAGATACAGCATATAGAAGTCTAAGTGTCTAAGATACACAAACCCAGAAAACATCTCAAAGCTCAATACAGTAATCCAAAGAATAAATACAACTCAATACAACTGAAATAACTAACTATACAACCTCTACTGTGTCTCCTCTAGGCTAGCAGGCAACCTCCAGGCTATCTGTAAAATTTATCAACAGGTCCAGTCAGGACAGGAACGAGCACATCTCATCTAGAAAACCCAAGTAAATGACAGAGAACTATAAAGCAGTTATAGACAGTTGTATTGATGAAAATGGCAGTTTATATTCAGGTGATGGTAAGAAAGACAGATAAAGTGCAAGAAAAGTAAATAACTAAACAAGAGAAGAATCATAGCAATGAAGACTGTAAAATAGAACTAGCTGAACCAGGGTAATATGATATAAAGTCCAGACAGCAATGTAGACCAGTGTAACTCCAATGTAAGTCTAGTACAAGATGAATCTAATACAAGATGAATCCAGTAAGGAACGATTCCAGTTATAGTGATCAATGATTCCAGGGTAAGTCCAGCCTATACTCTAACAGTGTGTTTTAAAATACCGAGATCGACATGTAAACGGCTGTAGGTAATATGGCACATCACACACCTGGTCGGGGGTGAGATGGCTATCATTCTAGTAGATTCCAGTAGATTCCAGTTGGAAGATTCCAGATTGGGGTATGTCTACATGTCTTACTCAAGTATTTCTTCTCCCAGCAAGTGAATCCAGAAATCCGACACAATGATTCAAGATGAGTCCAGCCAAAATATAATGATACCAGTAAATGATTCCAGTAAATGATTCCAGTAGGTGATTCCAGTAATAGAAGCCAGAAATGATTGTACCAGTAATAGAGGCCAGAAAATAAATGTGTGTCGTATACATGAATCCAGAATATCCATACGTGTTGTAACAGAGAATCGCATATAACTAACTAGAACTGAAGTACAAAAATTGACAAGTAAATGAGAGAACTATCAGAGAATGTACTCGTCTGATGTCTGAATGTCCAAAGTAAATATACTGTCCGATGAGAGGTGTCTGGCTCCTAATCAGAACAGCACAAGTCACAACAAGTCCAAAATGACAATATGAAGTTCTACTATGCATTCTACATGATTCTAGGTCAATCTAGACCAAAGTCAACTCTTGGTCAACTTAGTCAACCCTGAAAGTCAAACCTAGGTCAACTATGGTCAAACTAGGTCTAACAAGTCTAAATTAGGTCAAACAAGTTATTCTAGGTCTAAACAAACTAAGTATATGCAAATCAAGTATCCAAGATAGCTACTAACTCATAGCCTAAGTCACTTGCTAAACCAAGCACAAAACTAAACCATAAGCTAACAAGGCACACAAACTTAGTCATATAATGTATATATACTATTAACATTCACATATTTATATACATAGATATATATAGGAAAGCTATATATATATAGGCACACACATATATATATATATATATATATATATATATATATATATATATATATATATATATATATATATATATATATAGAAAGAGAGGTAAAAGAGTAAGTGAGTATGTGTGTGTTTGGCATGTGTGTGAAAGGATATGTGTTAATGTTCTAAAACTTAGTGATAGGTAGGTGTATGTGACATGGGATACATGATGTCAAAGGGTGTATGAATGCATGTGTGTAAAAGGTTATAAGTTAACTCAGTTTATAGAAATACATATATACATACTTACCTTGTATACATGTATACATACATATCATGTATATTACATTTACATGATACATACATGTATACTTGTATTATATTATACTTACATTCATGCATTGCTTATATGCATTATATTAATAGCATTCCTACATGCTTGCATTCAACCATATATATAAATTAATGTAAAGAGAGTATATATCATATATATATCATTTTATTCATCTAACATATCATGCATTACATACTCTATATTCATTTAATATCCATACTACATAGGCTCATAGGTTACACAAAATGCATATATCGTATAGTCACTCTTCTACTTAAAATCAATACTGTTCCAATTGGACATTCATTAAATTCTAGGATTAAAGTATGTTGTAGCTCTTTGTGTTAACTTTCCGAAACTTTAAATGGATCGTATTTTCGTGTCCGGAAGCTCCCGGAATCGCGAAAATACCGAAACACGTTCGTTTTTCTTACAGCTGACACTCAAATAATTCTACAGAAAGTTACAGAAAGAATTTGGCTTATTAAAATATATATTTGGAAATCTAACTTTGATACGCTTCTTTTAAAAAAACGGGAGGTTAATTGGAGTTATGAGCTAAAGGTTATGGCATTTCTAAGTTGCTCTAGCTACTAAAAACGTGGATAAAAATTATGACGAATTTAGGTAGTTTGAGACAAAAGAAACACAAGTATATAACATAATATATCAAGAAGTCACTCTCTACACTAATATATATATGAGACACTATAGAACACATCTCCAATACAAAAATATGAGATTAAACATGTAATAATTCATTCATACATAACAACAACACATAGTGTGTCCAAATTTGGGGTTTTCCGACATGGACACAACCACAACACAAAGGACACTCCTATGACCTCCAATTGGACACGAAATGGACATAAATGGAGATACAACCATGGGGTCATTCCTATGGGTTCAAAATAGACCTATATGCATGAGAAAATGAAAAAGAGAAGGGATTTATACCTCCCGGTAGATCGAATCGAAGAAAAGCCTTCCCGGAGCGACACCGACACGTAGAGATTCCAAAAGGACACGAACGAGCTCCGAATCCTCCCAAACTTGGGTAGCTTCCTCCTTGGCTAGAATGGAGAAGGAAAGAAGAAGATTTGGTGGCAAAATGGAAGGATTTGGTGGAGAAATTGCTAGGGATTGCTCTCTAGAAATTTGGGGAAGAACAAGAGAGAGAGTGTGGATGAGAATAACGAAATGAACTTGAGCCTATCCTCTCCCAAAGTGGCTGGCCATATGGGGCTATTTGTCCTATTATGGTAAGGTCCAAAATGCCCCCACTAACCAATTCTATTAGTATTAGGAAAGGGCTAATTGGTTGGGGCTAAATTAGTCATTCTAAAGTCTCTAATCACACTAACCTTATCCATAATAATTAGTCTAACCTCTAACTAAAATATTTCTATCATGTGGGCCATGGCTAACAAATGTGTGGGTCCACTAAAGTCAACACTACCCCCGGATCCCCGTTTCAAGTCGGATTGAGCTGAAATTCGAACCCGACTCAAATAATCCCAAAACAATATCATAAAAAATAAAATAAATTTCAAAAATATTTCAAAAATACAAAATGATAAAAATACCCCTATTCCTGAAAATCGGGGGTGACAAATTCCTCAAAATTAAAAACAAACAATAGTAAAATGTCAAAATCATAAGTCATAATTTTAAATAGTTTAAAAATGATTAAAAATCACCAAAAATCATAATATAAAATAATAATCAATAAATAATAATTATAATTACAAAATTTCAAAATTACTCTTATCTGGAAAACTGGGTGTTACAATCCTACCCACCTTATAAAAATTTTGTCCTCGAAATTAAGATGATCGCACCCCCTTCTATGTCAAACATAGTCAAGGGTCAATCACTAGTCAATTTCTCAACATCCAAGTACTTGGTCATCAACTGGTCAACTTATTAGGGTTTTACCTATGCTAGCTATCTAGGTGTTGGCAACTAGAATTTAGCAAAAGAGAAACTCTATAATAGAATAGCTCTTAACTTCCCAATCCTATCAAGTCACCTATAACTAAATACCTACAAGCTAAGCACATGAATATCAAATACCACATATATATATATGCTCAAGAACAACAACCCATCACATATATCCTAAGTATATAATCTATATATATATACATGACTGATCAACCAAGGGTTAAGGCAGACTAAACTTATAAGGGTCTGAAACAATGCTTAGAACTAGGCTAAGGATGAATGGTCTGAATCAAGGGGACATGGTATCTAGTGAAGGGTCTGCACACTGCCTATAAAGGTGATCAATACAAAGGAACTCAACACGAAGAGAACTTAACAAAAATAGAAAATTGAACCAAGTATAGGCTAAACAACATATTTATAACCCTATACAACAATGGCCTATAGATACCAACTAACATATATCCCATATGCCAATATCATCTGCAATCTATCTATGCAAATAGACCTCTCGGTCTTAGGTGAAACTACAACTATACTCAAAGGCAGGCTCTGGTCATGGGTGCCTTACTGGAAAAGGTAAGGGAAAGTAGTAATAATCATCAAGGCTATAAGGCATACTAACATCCTATGTGTAACTGGTTGGTATTATAGATAACAGGAGAATTATCTGCAATGGGTTACTATTCTAACACCAATGCTAACTATCACCTCTAGGGTACACACACTCTGCAAGTCATCATACCATTATACTATGAAGGAACTACCTATGAATAAGCTCTACAAAACTAAATATCCCTACTACTAAGTCATTTATAACAATCAAAAGGGCATGATGTTTAAACCTTCTCAAGATACAATCTGTTAATCATATGCGTCTGTCCAAAATCATGTTGTCCAGAGTCTTCATCATGCTAGTGAGCAAGGCTACGATAATCACAGAGTCCTTGACTAAGGTATGTACCTCTAGGTTCATGGTATTTAAAATTTTTGCACTGCCGCATGCGACGGCAAAAACCTTAAATTCCTATACCCGAGAATACATCCAAAATCTAACTACATGTCCTCACTATGCCAACTAACACGACTATCGAGGATTCTAGATCCCATGATTTAGGCGACCTAGCCCATATGATTTTCTCAAAGAAAAACAAACACAACAAAAGAGTAACATGACAAAATTAATCAATCAACAAGGAACAGATGGAATCGGATTTCAAGGTAATTATAAAAGTCAATTGCGGGAATGGAATTGAGAAGAACGGAACTTGCAGCAAGATCTCCAACGGTCTGTGCATCCTCGACTGTCCTGACGATAGCTCGCCCTGCTGGTTTCCTCCAGCCTGACGCTGATACTGCACAAATCTTATGCCTTGAGAATAACTATATATGGCTAGATACTGAAGATAGTATCTATATGCTTCTTTAGCATAGGTATATTTATTTAAGAATGTAGTGTGTTTGGACAATAGTTCAATTATCAGGCAACAGATACAGGAGACTAAAGTTTAATTAAGGATGTGCTTTACTGTGTAACATCTTTTAAGGAACTTTGTATATAAAATAACTTTTAGGTCTCTGCGTAACTGTTCTATATATAATTAACCTAAAATGAGAATAAGCATCTGAACAATTTGTGAATAAGTTGGAATACCCTCAATCAAGCAATGTTTAATTAACACATATCATTTGCACCTACATCATTTTCCGGAATGTCCGAAAGAACAATATTTTTGTCTTTTGCAAACTTGTTCTCAAAGTATTCAGCATCGCGAGATTCGATGATATGATTTGACTCAATATCAAGAAATCTCCGAGCATCACCCTTCTCGGCATACCCCAAGAAGATCGCCTTCATAGTCCTTGTCCCCAGATTCTGAATCTTCAGATCTGGGAGCTTCACATATGCCAGACACCCCCACACTCGATTGACATTCAAGTTTGGTCTGACTTTGAACCAGAGTTCATGAGGAGTTATGTCCGAAGTTGCATATGACACTCTATTCAGAATGAAAGTGGCCGTTAATGCAGCTTCTCCCCAGTAGCATTTTGGAAGACATGCAGTAAGTAGCATTGAATTCATCATTTCTGTTAATGTTCGGTTCTTCCTTTCTGCTACTCCGTTGGATTGAGGAGAATATGGAGCAGTAGTCTCGCATATAATTCCATGTTCTTTGCAGAACGATGCGAAGTCATGAGACCTGTACTCCCCTCCTCGATCACTTCTCAACCTCTTGAGTTGTTGTCCAGTCTGCCGTTCAGCTTCGGTCCTGAACTCTCTGAACTTCTCGAAAGCTTCGTCTTTAGTCTTGAGCAAGTAGACGAACGCGTATTTTGAGAATTCGTCGATGAAGGTTATGAAATACTTCATCCCGGCCTTCATGGAGAAATGTTTGAAGTCACAGATATCGGAGTGTACCAATTCCAGAAGATCTGTGCTTCGATTGACCCGATGAAAGGGTTTTCTCGTGATCTTCGTCTGAACACACACTTCACACTTCTCCACCTTACCCCCACATTTGGAGATAAGTCCTAGACTAAATATTTTGTTAATTCTTTTACAATGAACATGTCCTAGTCTATTATGCCACAACTCAAGAGAATAATCAGAAAATACAACTGCATTAATGTCATAAAACTGGTTGACAAGCTGAATTTTAAACATTCCTTTGGTTTGAAAAGCCTTCCCGAAGTATGTTTCTTTCTTGGACGTCACCATCTGACCAGCATTGATGTCCATCCTCAAGCCTGCATTGCAGAGCAGGCTCCCAGAGATCAGGTTCTTGGCAATCACCGGAACATGCTTCACACCTTGAAGCGTCTGAGTGTTCCCAGAAGTGAGTTTCAGCTCCACAGTCCCGATCCCAGAACTTCAGCTTGGGCCTGGTTTGCCATGACAACCTTCTCAGATATCGGCTAGTACGTGACAAACCATTCCTTGCCAGAACAGACATGGCAAGTCACACCAGTGTCTATCCACCAGTCAGAGTCAACCCCCACAGTTGTGACCTGTGCGATCATAGTAACAATGTTAGAAACCAATGAAACCTTACTAGGCTCACCTTTCTCTGATTGTTTAGACTTGGATCTGCATTCACTCTTGTAGTGGCATTTCTTGCCACAATTGAAACAAGTCACGTGGGACTTGGACTTTTGTTGCTTGAATGAAGGACCCTTCACTTTTAGATTAGTGAAGTCCTTCTTCTTGTGATAAGAAGCCGCCTGCTTCCCTTTGGGATCTCTCGTCTGCACTAGATTGGCCTTAGCCAACTGTTTGGACAGAGTGTCCATCTTATGTTGGGAACGCATCTCGTCCTCAACATGGATCTCTTGAAGTAGATCTCCCAAGCTAATGTCTAGCTTCTTTCTGAGCATCCTTGCATAGAAGGTACTCCATCCAGCAGGAAGTTTTGAGACGATCCCTCCAACGACAAACTTGTCGGGAAGGGGCATCTCTTCGTCTTCCAGTTTCTGACGCAGCTTCAGAAATTCCTTTACCTGTGGCAACATGGACTTCTCGTCCTCAAAGAGCAATTTGTGATATTTTTCAACCACAAACATCTTGCTCCTGTTCCTGTCTTCTTCATATAGTTTTTTCACAGACTCCCATATGTCTCTAGCAAATTTTTTCTTCGAGTAGGATTCTGCCAGGGAATCCTTCATAGCATTCAGGATGAGAAGCCTGCAGATGCTATTTTCCCTTCTCCATTTGGCCCGGAGTTTGGTAGCCGCATTGATTGCGACAGTAGATCCAGTGTCTGGAACAGAAGGTTCTTCCTCCAATAGTACATGATCAACGTCTTTGAGTTGAAGAGTTAGATAAACCTTCCTCTTCCAGACTTGATAATGCTCTCCATCGAACTTTTCCAACTTGCAGTAGTCCGATTGGACGAGCGAAGCATTAATATTTTTCATCTACAAGGATCTTGCTTTGAGATTGTTATTCCCGAGGCTTGATCAAAGATGAAAAAACTGATGCAATCGAGATCTGAGAGTCACACAAAAACTTTGCAGTGATCAAACTCAAGATCTACGATGATACAAAAAGCCAAATAGCCATATTACAATATAAAGAAGGAAAATAGAGAAGAGAAGATTTTTCATTTTTCCTTGCAAACGTATTGCAATTGGGACAGAACGAGTTACAATAATCTAGAGAAAGATGAGATGAAGAAAAGTTGCTGGGTATCAAAACACCGTTGCTCAAAGCAAGATTCGCCCTACATGAATTACTTTCAGGAACCAGCAAGTTGAAGAACTTGTGGAACGCTCGAAGTCACCTCTGTTCAGACTCCTCGGATGGACTTACAATGGCGGCAGCAGCTCCCTCTCTCTCTCTCTCTCTCTCTCTCTCTTCTGTCTTATAAAATTCGTAGTAGTTCACAAAGGAGGCCAGAAGAGAGTATATACAGAGAGAGGGTAGAAACCCTAGCCGCCTCTTCAGTTATGGAAAGATTGAATCAAATCCCACAAAGATAGCAACGAAATTAATTCAAATCTCACAAAAAGTGGATCTGAATTAATCGCATTGAATCAGTCTTTCCATAACTGACTTGTAGCCTGCACAGTCAGCAAAGCCCTCCATGTGGTAGCAGCAGCAGCAGCCTGTCCGCATGAGCCGCATGGCCTCATGGCCGCAAGTGCCGCATGGACCGCATGGACCGCATGAGTCCGCATGAGCCGCATAAGACCACATGGCCGCATATGAGCCGCAAGACTGCTAACGTGCTAAGTGCAAAGTGCGCCAACAAAATGTCACATTGCGCCTCATGAGCCCATGAGCCCGAGCCCAAGTCCGAGTCCGAGTCCGAGTCCGAGTCGCTAAGCCCCTTTGGGGCTTAGCTCATAATGGAATTAATCCAAAAGAATGACAAAAGCATTAATGCTTAATCCTTGGAGCCTTATTCTTACCTCCTAGTAAAATCATCCATATGGTTCCCTCTTTAGGGTCACCACCCCATGTGCATCTCTCAACAACACAACCAAGTATATATGTTGAGATAACTTATGGTGCATTTCCGATGTGGGACTAAACTTTTACAAGGCATGTTGAGAGCAAGCTCTCTCCATGTAAAGAAAGCACCAACAATCCTCCACATATCACAACATATATATGTGTCCAGGGTTGAGCGTTCCCTACAGTAACTGTCCATTTTACATTAGGATAGATGTCGCTGACGACTTGAATCTTTCCGCATGGGTTAAATAACAATGTGATACAAGAATGGACTACACCTTGAATTCTGCACCACAATTATAATTATTTCCACTCACAAAGTGTAGTTACGTGTGCTTCTGGCTGCACATTAAAGGCCCTGTGCCAGCCTGATTTCAGTGTATAATTTTAGACGTCTACATGTTTACCCTCAAGAGACGGCCTGATATTTCTTTTCATACACTATAGGTGAGTTCTTTATTAAAGAGACATGGCATGAAGCCTTGCGCTTCCTTGCGGTACTACACCGCTATGACATGGCCTGAAGCCGAGGTATTACCCCTACCTGGGAACCTCATCATAGTGTCATACTACTGTAGCATGAGGTCTCAGCCTCTTTGTAGTGCCAATCTACTCAGCATGAAGCCTAAGGCTTCCTTGCGGTGTTACGCCGCAACGACATAGCTTGCAAGGCCGAGGCTTTACCCCTACCTGGGTACCTCATCGTGGTGTCGTACCACTGTAACATGGGGCCATCCTCCCCTTTGTAGTGCTGCCTACAACTCTTTAATTACGTCATACAGCATTAGGCTACCTGTCTCTTTGCGGTGCTATGCCGCTATGACTTGGCTTGCAAAGCCAAGGCATTACCCCAGACCTGGGAACCTCATGGTGGAGTCACCCCACTGTAGCATGGAGTTTCACTCCTTGTAGTGCTGCTCTACCGTGCTTCCTGTAAAGCACACCAGGCATTCACTCTGCCTGAGAACTCATTAAGGCGTTTAAGCCAACCTTTCACAGGATCTATTTTTTCTACAGAAAATACATAGTAGACAACAGTGGTTATGGGTCCGTATCCCTTCCATGTTCCAGAGAATAAGTACCCACTGTTACCTGATAGTTTTCCAGTCAGTGATCCTCCTTTGAACCAAAAGTTAGATGCCTAGTAGATTTTTCTTTGAACTAATAGCATAAAACTTTATGGTAGGATTACAAAGACACACTATCAGAATGCCTTCAAGCCCATTTTACAAGCTGTGTCATCGACCAACTGGCACTTGAGGCCCTTTGTGAACGGATCTGCCAGGTTCTCCTGACTCCGAACATCAATCACTATAATTACACCTCTTTTGATACGATCGTGTACTGCCATGTGCTTCAACCGCACAGTCCTCTTCTTTTTGTTGAAGAGGTCATTTGATGCCACCGTCGCAGTCGCCTGGTTGTCACAGTATATCGGTATCGCCAGTATCTGAGCCCCAACCACTGGAAGATCATACATGAGCTCCCGAAGCCATTCTGCTTCATCTGTAGCAGTTTCAAGTGCATAGAATTTAGATTCCATGGAGGAACGAGAGAGTATAGTCTGCTTTTTCGACTTCCACGATATAGCAGCTCCACCTAAGGAAAAGACATATCCTCCTATGGATCTCTCGCTTTCCACATCTGAACACCAGCTAGCATCACTGAAGCCTTCCACTACTGTCGGATACCCGTTGTAGTGAGCATATGTCTGAGTCCTCTTGAGATATCTTATCACCCGCTTCACAGCTTTCCAGTGCTCAATCCCTGGGTTGCTTGTGAACCGACTCAGCATTCCCATGGCGAAAGCTATGTCAGGCCTTGTGGCAGTGGTTGCGTACATCAAACTTCCGATAATGCTAGAATACTCCAACTGCCTGACGCTTTCCCTCGAGTTAGGCTTCAGCTTCTGATCACCCCTGTATGGCGTATCGATCCCTGGAAGATCCTTATACCCATAGCATGTGAGCATCTTCTCAATGTAGTGAGATTGTGACAGCGCTACTCCAGTGTCTGTCCGGATGATCTTTATACCCAAGATGACATCTGCATCCCCCAAGTCCTTCATACTGAACTTGGTTGAGAGGAACTTCTTTGTCTCCGTGACACAGCCTATATCCGTCCCTAGGATTAGCATGTCGTCCACGTACAGACAAACGATGACTCTTCTTCCATCAGCGAACTTTGTGTAAACACATTTGTCCGTCTCATTGACTCTGTAGTCGTTTGCCCTAATAACTTTGTCAAACTTCTCATGCCACATCTTGGGAGCTTGCTTCAAACCATATAATGATTTTACCAACTTGCAGACTTTGTCTTCAAGACCTTTGACGACAAATCCATCTGGCTGTTGCATGTAAATCTCTTCGGTCGGCTCTCCATTCAGGAATGCTGTCTTTACATCCATCTGATGTATCACCAACTTATGTATAGCTGCTAGAGCGATTAACATTCTAATGGTGGTCATCCGAGCTACTGGAGCGTACATGTCAAAGTAGTTTATCTCCTGTTTCTGAGAAAATCCCTTGGCTACCAGCCTGGCCTTGAACTTGTCAATAGTTCCATCTGCCTTCATCTTCTTCTTGAAGATCCATTTACATCCGATGGGCTTTTCTTCTTCAGGTTGATCTACCAACACCCATGTGTTATTGGAGGTTATAGAGTCAAACTCGTCATTCACTGCCTCCTTCCAAAAGATAGCATCTCTGGTCTTCATCGCCTCATCATAGGTAAGCGGATCTGCTTCCACATGATAGGTGACAAAGTCATCTACGAAGTCTTTAGGTCTCCTCGCTCGCTTTGCTGACGGCTTTGCGAGTTCTGGTACAAGAGTTATTTCATCAACAACAGCTTCTTCTTGGACTACTGGCCCATATGAGATTTCAGTCTCATTTGCACCTACATCATTTTTCGGAATGTCCGAAAGAACAATGTTTTTGTCCTTTGCAAACTTGTCCTCAAAGTATTCAGCATCGCGAGATTCGATGATATGATTTGACTCAATATCAAGAAATCTCCGAGCATCACTCTTCTCGGCATACTCCAAGAAGATCGCCTTCATAGTCCTTGTCCCCAGCTTCTGAATCTTCAGATCTGGGAGCTTCACATACGCCAGATACCCCCACACTCGAATGACATTCAAGTTTGGTCTGACTTTGAACCAGAGTTCATGAGGAGTTATGTCCGAAGTTGCATATGGCACTCTATTCAGAATGAAAGTGGCCGTTAATGCAGCTTCTTTCCAGTAGCATTTTGGAAGACCTGCAGTAAGCAACATTGAATTTATCATTTCTGTTAATGTTCGGTTCTTCCTCTCTGCTACTCCGTTGGATTGAGGAGAATATGGAGCAGTAGTCTTGCATATGATTCCATGTTCTTTGCAGAACGATGCGAAGTCATGAGACCTGTACTCCCCTCTTCGATCACTTCTCAACCTCTTGAGTTGTTGTCCAGTCTGCCGTTCAGCTTCGGCCCTGAACTCTCTGAACTTCTCGAAAGCTTCGTCTTTAGTCTTGAGCAAGTAGATGAACGCGTATTTTGAGAAGTCGTCGATAAAGGTTATGAAATACTTCATCCCGACATTCGTGGAGAAATGTTTGAAGTCACAAATATCGGAGTGTACCAACTCTAGAAGATCTGTACTTCGATTGACCCGATGAAAGGGTTTCCTTGTGATCTTCGTCTGAGCACACACTTCACACTTCTCCACCTTACCTCCACATTTGAAGATAAGTCCTAGACTAGATATTTAGAAGTGGATTTTTTGCATTTCAAAATTTAATAATTATAAAAAGTAAGATCATAATTATTTGTCCAAGTTTTCATACTTTGTAACTGTTTTAATAGAAAGCATAATAGTTTTCACTTTTTTTTATGGATTCTACTAATTTTGTGTGTGTTACTTTCCAACAATCAACAAAATAAGAAAATAGTCGTAGTTTCCATACTTGCCTAGTGCCTACTTTTTCTAACTTTTTATTTGCCAAATAGGCCCCAGAGGGAAACAAAGACTTAAGTACATGAGTACACGTTATTGTATAAGTTTCGTGCAAGTCTCAAGGCTAAACGAGAAATTAGTTGCATATGCATATCAAAGCAGAATAATCCGCTAATGAGTAGTATGAACTGCTATAGAAAGAAAAGATGTTAATAGAATTAGCAAAGTAGCATGCTAAGGTGGTTAAAACCATTATTGCTCAAAACGAGATTCGACCGTCGTCCGTCCATTCGCTTCCATGAACCAACAAGTACTGAGTTGCATTCAAATTTCTGGAACGCTTTTTAATTTGTCACCACATTTTGTTGGATGCGATGGACTAATGGTAGTCAGATAAGCATCAAGTGCAAAAAATGAGCTTATCTCCTTGAAAAAACTTTTCAGTGGTGCTTTTTTTTTTTCTTTTCCCGAGACCCGCCCAACTGATCAATTCCGAATCAAAACAGTCCTAATAAATGACAGTCACTATAATATGAGCAACTCCTGAAACATTGATAATTATCAGAACTAAACAGACTGTCGCAACGGTACAACTACTGCACAACCAAGCGCGCGTGCCAACCAGGAGGCTACTGTGCCCGACGCGGACGTTTGAAGTACAAAGTCTGTCAACAAAATACTACTTTACATTAGGGCCTGTTTGGTTCGATGTAGGTGTATGGAAGTGTGAAAGTGGCACTTACATCATGATGAGTTGCAGGACACTTGCAGCAAGTGACACTTTCTAAAATGTATTTGGATAGAGAACTTTTTGTCTGCTGCAAGTGGAAGAAAAATGGGTTTGGTGTTTGGATGGTTGTGTAAGTAGAAGTATTTTAGGAGATGTGGTAAACCTAGGTATGATTACCTCCAAATTTTTTTTATTATATATATACAAAAATCAGATATCTCTCTCTCCCTCTCATAAAAATCAGATCTCTCCTCTCTCACTCTCTCTCTAGCACTCCAACGCCACCGCCACCCCAACGCCACCACCACTGCCACCGCCAGCACTCCAACGCCACCGCCACCCCAACGCCACCACCACTCCCCAGCCATCTCCTCCTCCTCCTCCTCCTCCACCACCTCCACGACCTCCTCCTCCCAACGCCACCGCTGCAGCCCCACCGCCACCGCCCCACCTCCACGACCTCCTCCTCCTCCACCACTCCCCAGCCATCTTCTCCTCCTCCTCCTCCTCCTCCTCCACCACCTCTACGACCTCCTCCTCCCCACCCCCACCGCCCCACCGCCACCAGCACCACCGCCCCACCTCCACGACCTCCTCCTCCTCCTCCACCACCACACCGCCACCAGCAGAGGTCTGTCCCCAAAAAAATCCTAAAAATTTACCGGTAGGAATGCGGAAGATGGCGGGAGGAAGGAGGTGACCTCAGCTTCAACGAAGTTACTCCAGTTTTTTGGAGGTAGGTGAGTGGAAGGTGAAAAATTCACTTTTGAGGGGGACAAAACTCTGCTGGAGTCAGAGTTGCAGCCAACAACCCCCAAATAACATTTCCAAACCAAACACTGCAAAAGCCAGCAGTTGTAAGCAAATCCACTTTTTCAAGTCACTTTCATGCGACCCCCGGACAACCAAACAGTCCCTTAGCTCGAGCTAGGCCCCTAGCATAGGTGATAAAAATAAATGTGAACTGGGAATTCCATCATTATCCACTAGTAAAATCCTCCACTATATATACCAGTTGAGCTAACAAAGCATACATAATATATTGTACGTAAAAGTTAATAAATGATTAATTAAATATTAAAATATACACAGCTAGAGAATCTGTTCTAGTGGTACCGGTTCATTCGTAGAACAAATCAGGAGGCTAAGTTCCCCTGAACGATAGAATGAAAAAAAATACACGATACATATATAATCAAACTTAAGCTTTGTCTTGAGGGTGTCAACCTCAAGAAGACTTCCGCGGTCAGGCATATTTTTGTATAGTCCCATTGTATGTTTCCTATGTTTTGTCCGACATTTTTATGTTTTGTCCGACATATCCATTATACATGTTACTAACAATTTACTTAGACGTCTAGTAAACGTTCAACACCCCCGCACCGAAAGTTAGAAGCAAAAGCTATCTTAATAATCCACTACTTTTAACTCGCTTTCATAGAATGATCCTCTTTTTTCAAACTTTGAAATTTATTGACTCCAGCCAGGTTTCAATATATCTACATACTTGTTCTGTTGTCCATGCATGTATAGATATAGATCTTGTGTCAGTCTAAAGTGTCATCTGTGAATCGAATCACGGTTCCATCCACTATTAATATTTAAAGAGAAGTTCCTTAGAAAAAATATGCCATAATCTAATTACATGAAGACAACATCTAATTAAGCTACTATACTACAATTATTAATTTGCTTTTCATCGAATCATTAGTAGTAATCAGTACATATATTAGTAATAGTACAAGTGCAAATAAAGCATTCAAGTGCTGGTTAGGTAGTAAAGAGTAATCAATCTGGGGTCATGTCAAAAGTTGTTCCTGGTTCTACATAGGACCATCTGGTGTGTCCAACACCCCAAATTAAAAAGTTTCCCAAGACAGCTAACATGTAGCACTACGCCAAAACATGCATTTTTCGACAGACCAAAACTGTCGTAAATCACGTTTAACGACAGTTTTGGTCTGTCAGACGATCCGTCGTTACTAGCTCCTCCCAAAATTTAAACAACAGTTTTGGACTGTCGTTTAATATTTGAATAAAACAACAGTTCTTATCTGTCAAATAAAAACAACGGATTAAAACTGTCAAATAACGTGTGAATTGGTTGGATACTACTTTTGCTTTTTCAATAGTTCACGTCTGTCGTTTTTTCTGGAAATCTAATAATAAAGAATCTCAAATCATTCATATCAAATCTATTTAAACATGTTCATCTTCTATATAAATTGAAACACATCTGAAAATAAAATTTTATATCGCCATTAACAACCATCAACAATGGAAAAACTTAATCCAAATAGTATTAGGTAATAAATGTATCAAGTTTACATAACACCAATCTATCAAAACATAAAAAGTAACTCCAATGTTGCTAGCTCACAATAGTTTCATTCTCATGATGAACAAAAAGAAAATGATATTGCTAGCTTACAAGTGCACTACAAAAAAAAAAGAATTTTAAAACCTCACAAACTGAACCAAATATTTTGGCCAATTGATCATTTCCCCGATAGTAATATCATCAAACTTTCCATCTCTATCGAACAACATCTCATTGCCGTCAAAAATGTCATCTATAATAATATTATAAGCTTCACCATTCAACGGTGCATCTGTATTCACACGTCCAATAGCAACAGCTTTCTTTCTAAAGTTCTTCAAAAGACAAGTCTTTATGGGCAAGGTAGACTGATCATGTCCCTATATACGAACATAAAAAACGTGAGTATAGAATTAAGCTAATGCATATATAAGGAGCAAGTCTTGACTTAGAGATCAACATTAAATGAGAAAGAATGGGTTGAACCAATCACAAAAATATTTATCCACATGTTATAATATATGGGTTGAACCTACTAGACAAAAAGAAACTTACATAAATGTGGGTTGTATTTGGATCCAAATCTGAGAGAGATCATGCATATATCCACATGTATTTGGTTCTGTAGGTACTTGGGTAGAATCTTTGATATAGAAGCATTAGTAGACAAGGTACTTCACCAACTTGCATGTAAGCAATCCATTATTGTGAATGTGTATGATACTACTGATCCTTCAGTACCAATCAGCATGTATGGTTCAAATGTGACGGGCAACAATATATATCATAACAACACCCTTAACTTTGGGGATCCATTGAGAAAGCATGAGATGGTTCAAATGTGACGGGCAACAGTATATATCAAATGTGCTTGCCGCTTAGCATTGAAACGAACTGCAGTTATGTAAATTGTAGAATCGTTACATCTAACTAAAGGTTTTGTAATATAAATCTTGAACCCTTCTGAAGGAAGGATACTCTGGTTGTAAACTTATATTAGCTTTCTTTTTAACATTGGACAAATGCAATTTTTGGTGATTAGGCTTACTAAGAGGGTGGAAGTCGTTTTTCTCATATTTTCAGTCTTAGTGCCATGTTATTGATCAAGCTCATCAGCAAGTTGGAAGGGTTCTTACAATTTGTCGACAAAGAGTAGCTTGTTTGAAGAGACATACTTCCTGGTAGAGTACACAGTAGTCCTTTTGAGATTTTAGATTAAAAGTTCGAAAATACACTGGTTAGAAGAACCCATTCATTCTAGCCTTTGTATCCTGATGTGCCATTATCATCTTATATCATCATAATCATCAAGTGCATATCTTTCTCTCATTATTTTCTGCTATATATTTTCCTTGTAATTTCCATGTTCATTAATTCTTATCATTTTCAAACCTAGGGATCACTTACTTACCAAGAAGTGAACACCCCAAACTTAAAAACTGTATAAACGTACATATGTACACACTTATTAGAGGATACCCTTTGGGATCTCTACCTATCCTGTCCCTCTCCCAAGATCTAATGAAAGTCTATTTGGATTTGAAACAGAAGAGCCAAAGAAGGAAAGGATAAAGAAAAAAGTACTATCCCCCTCTCCCTACACTAGTAATGAGAATTATTCCTGGTTACTGGAATTGAAATATAGATGTTTACCTCAAGAAAGGGCTTAAATGTGCAATATAGGTTAATGGTACCAAATATTTGTTCTAACAAGTGGAAGAGAAGATACTAAGAATAAGACATCAAGAGCTAGAGCTGTATAGTGGGAATACAAAAAAGGAAAACTAATTAGAATCGTCTGACGGAGTTTGAAGTATTCTTGTTGCCTCAATCAATTCTTTCCTATAGAGTATACAATCATTAGGGCAAGCATGAATAATCTCACACTTCATGCGAAAAGGCTTGACCATATTCTTAGCTTTGTGTATGGTTTTCGGTAAAGTATTTCCATCCGGTAAAATCTTCTTTATAAATTGCAACATTTCTGTAAAAAATGCCTCGGAACATTGATGCCTAGCTTTCATGCTTAATAATTCTACTGTTGCTGACAATTTTGTATGTAGACCCTCACAAGAAGGATATAGGGGTTACATTGCATCTTCTAGCTTCTTCTTATAATCAACATCAAAGTCATCTTGATAATCTGGATCATTACATTGATTAGACTCATCCAAGCATTCTTCAAGGTCCTCAAGATCAACGCGTCCAAATGTGTTATGGAACATGTCCGCCATTCTCGGAAAGGCATCTCCAGTACAATCATTAATTGATGATGAACTAGGAACATGAACGTTGTCGACACTTCCAGGAAGTTGTTCTCCATGATTAACCCAAGTTCTGTATGACTTGTCTACTCCATTACAAACCAAATGCTCAGCTATAACCTTTAGACTTTTTTTCCCTCTATTATAATTACGACATTTATTACATGGGCAAAGATACCAATTATTTCCACCCAAAGTATCCTTTGTGAACTTAATGAATGATGTGACGCCTTCAAGATATTCGACTGATAATTTAGGAGCATCCATCCAATCCTTACTTGGGTGTGTACGAGACATCTACATATCCAAAAGATATATTTGCATCATTCATTAAGTCATAGGAAAAAAATGAACAACTCAATGAAAAAAGAGAAGCATGCAAATCTGAAATACATTTGGAGCATTCATTAAGTTCACAAAAGATAGTATGGGAGAAAATAAACTTACATTTTTTAAGATTTGTGAGACTTATGCATATTATTAAGAATTATAACGCAGTATAATGTCCTTTCTCTTTATGGCCACCCATGAAACGACTAATATGTGATCATTGAACTAGGATTAGTTTGTTCTACTTGTCATTCACTAACATATACTTGTCATTCACTAATCATTGTGTGTTTATCTTTGTTACGAAAATGCATTGATAACCAGAATGCAATATACTCTTCAAGAAAACTCAAAAATGTACAGTAAGCTTGCACAGTAAGTGAGCATTCATCCAGAAATGATATCGATAAACTGCAAGAAAGATCCATATATAATATAAGGTGACTTACATGGATGCCCATAAAAATTAAGTGAATAGCTTATAGTTAGAAATATACTCCTAGTAACCAATCAGGAAATACAAAAGGACAAAGTTAAGAAAATAGAACCTGGCAAGAGAGAGTTTTCAAGATATCATTCTACCATAATACCATAAAATATAGCTAGATTACTGTTCAAGCTTTTTTTTTTGTTTGGTTTTAAAGGAAGACTTAGATCATGATAAAGTGGGAAACAATTTGATTTCTCAACAATATATCAAACCTTGCCTACAGATACCAAAAAATTTGTCATCCCTCAAACCCCTTGCAGTAATCTGTAGGCCTATGTTGCATGCCAAAATTAATTTGTCATCAAATACTTACATTGGCTCACTATAAAATGCTTAATGATCAATCACATGAGAGAACAATGTTAGAGTGTAACATTGGCTCAGTTGTAGTATCAGAGAGAGTCCAACTGGCAAGCTCAGATCAGTGACATGGCATTCCGAAGCATCATAGCATCCCAGAGTATTAGATAAATACCAAACTCAGAGGTTCAGTGTTCTTAATGCAATAGCAGATTCATATTGCAAAGGATTGCTTATGTATCAAATTACTATAGGAGTATCAGAGCCAAATGCAACTAAGAGGCAAAGAACCTCATTTCATAACAACCTTCGAATTTGTATCAGATTATACTCAAATTAGAGCCATGCCAGATCATGATAGCCATGCCAGATCATCATAGCCGTAATATAAGGTGACTTACATGGCAACCAAAATGCATTGATAACAATAGTGCACATGAGAGAACAATATGTTCTGTACGGATCATTGTGTTTTATATTTGTTACGAAAATGCATTGATAACAAGAATGCAATATACTCTTCAAGAAAACTCAAAAATGCACAGTAAGCTTGCACAGTAAGCGAGCATTCATCCAGAAATGATATCGATAAACTGCAAGAAAGATCCATATATAATATAAGGTGACTTACATGGATGCCCATAAAAATTAAGTGAATAGCTTATAGTTAGAAATATACTCCTAGGAACCAATCAGGAAATACAAAAGGCCAAAGTTAAGAAAATAGAACCTAGCAAGAGAGAG
This sequence comes from Iris pallida, assembly GCA_029216955.1. Lineage (NCBI taxonomy): Eukaryota > Viridiplantae > Streptophyta > Magnoliopsida > Asparagales > Iridaceae > Iris > Iris pallida. Next base: position 11,292,333 of record JANAVB010041619.1, read on the forward strand.
TTTTCAAGATATCATTCTCCCATAATACCATAAAATATAGCTAGATTACTGTTCAAGCTTTTTTTTGTTTGGTTTTAAAGGAAGACTTAGATCATGATAAAGTGGGAAACAATTTGATTTCTCAACAATATATCAAACCTTGCCTACAGATACCAAAAAATTTGTCATCCCTCAAACCCCTTGCAGTAATCTATAGGCCTATGTTGCATGCCAAAATTAATTTGTCATCAGATACTTACATTGGCTCACTATAAAATGCTTAATGATCAATCACATGAGAGAACAATGTTATAGTATAACATTGGCTCAGTTGTAGTATCAGAGAGAGTCCAACTGGCAAGCTCAGATCAGCGACATGGCATTCCGAAGCATCATAGCATCCCAGAGTATTAGATAAATACCAAACTCAGAGGTTCAATGTTCTTAATGCAATAGCAGATTCATATTACAAAGGATTGCTCATGTATCAAATTACTATAGGAGTATCAGAGCCAAATGCAACTAAGAGGCAAAGAACCTCATTTCAGAACAACCTTCGAATTTGTATCAGATTATACTCAAATTAGAGCCATGCCAGATCATGATAGCCATGCCAGATCATCATAGCCGTAATATAAGGTGACTTATATGGCAACCAAAATGCATTGATAACAATAGTGCACATGAGAGAATAATATGTTATGCACGAATCATTGTGTTTTATATTTGTTACGAAAATGCATTGATAACAAGAATGCAATATACTCTTCAAGAAAACTCAAAAATGCACAGTAAGCTTGCACAGTAAGCGAGCATTCATCCAGAAATGATATCGATAAACTGCAAGAAAGATCCATATATAATATAAGGTGACTTACATGGATGCCCATAAAAATTAAGTGAATAGCTTATAGTTAGAAATATACTCCTAGGAACCAATCAGGAAATACAAAAGGCCAAAGTTAAGAAAATAGAACCTGGCAAGAGAGAGTTTTCAAGATATCATTCTCCCATAATACCATAAAATATAGCTAGATTACTGTTCAAGCTTTTTTTTTGTTTGGTTTTAAAGGAAGACTTAGATCATGATAAAGTCACTACAACAAAAACCCTTTTAATGACGGCTAAAAAGCGTCATTAATGACGAACCATGACGCTTTTTTTCACAGTAACCGTTATGAAAACGGGTGTTATAAATATTTTTTAAAAGCGTTATAAAATAACCGTCATGAATAGATAATATGTATAGGCTCAATGCAGCACATTTATAACACTCATATTACTGAACTCATCACATTTATAACACTCAATACTGCACATTATATATTACTTTCCAAAAACTTCTCAATTTAATTTTAAAACAACAACTTTGAACTATGTTCACAAGAAAACATCGAAATGTTATATCACCATCTTCATTACATTATCTCAAAATAGGGTATCCAAATACATATATTTATAACTACTACTTAAATGAATCCTCTAAACAAGTAACTACTTTGGCTTCAACTTGAGCACATCAAAACTGTCAACATCACGTGTAGCAAATCCCATCACTGCAATAATAGTTGCATCTTCATGTGCATCTGAGAAAGAAAATTAATACTAGTTAGCTACAATTCCACCATGCATCTATAACAAGTATTATCAACACATTAAGATAACACACCAACTTAAAATTTTGAAAATAGAGAGAGCTCTATGAGCTAATCTTCAAAAACTTCAATGACTAAGGCATTAAAAATGGTTCATGCTTTAAACCTCATCTTCTTAAATTTTAGTTTAACTAAAGG